>JASEVX010000001.1:38125461-38630461 GCA_031761405.1 Serripes groenlandicus | reverse complement strand
GTTGTATACCGAAATATTTGGTAAGTGCCAATTTGATAGGCTGACGCAAAGATCAATCTGAGACGACCTGTAAAGGGAAGTCATCAGATCTTTATAAAATGACAGCCTTTACTCTTGCGTGCCTTTACCATTTCCAACATACAAATTGAAATAGTGTTGTCAACAAAAAAGATATAAATTCTCTACACATGAAAGTACAGTTATTAAACAAAGTTTGAAACATTGAGGCAAAAGGAGAAAGTACTTATCATGTGCATTATTTCCCCTTTTTGCCACAATGTTTTCAAACGGCATCTGCTTCAGAGACGTCAGAACTGAACTGTCTGTATGTGGGAAAGGGTTAACTGCTTACCAGATAATTATGGTTTCACACAAAAGTGTTGTAACAACTTCATGTCAATACAATGAATAAATGTATTTACCACTCTTTCGCATGAAGCCAATACTTTTTTAGGGTCATCTTAGATGCACGCTTTTTTAAAAAAAAAAAGAAACATTTTGCAAAAAGATGAAATTGCTCTTCCTACAATTTCATCTTTTTGCAAAATGTTTTTTTGTTTTTTTTAGAGATTTTCCACTTTTTGTCAAAATACGTTCAAAGTCGTCTGCTGCAGAATTGTCGTATGAGGGAAAGGGTTAAGAGTCGCCTTCGTGAAAACGCATCGGGGGACATCGTGCTCTTTACGAACCTGTATTTAATACTTTTCAGTACCTGTTCCAGACTTCGATGCTCCTCCTCCTCCCCCACCATCACCTCACACACCCAAGGGTGGAGTTGGCTATGTTAATCTAAGGAAATCGGGGAAACACCTATTTTAAAAATGTGTAGTAACAAGATTCTTCAAATTATCCATCTAATCCGACACGGCTTGTCCTATGTGTCATACGTGTATCCCTTTCCCACATACAATAAGGCTGCAGTATACATTTTCTATACATTTTGAAAAGCTCCCTAGATAAGTGCATTATTACTGAACCATTTTGAAAAAAAAGGTGACAAAAGGAGAAAATGGTGAACATGAGCAATTTCTTTTTTTGCCACATTGTTTTCATAAGTTTTTTCTGTAAATGTATACAATATGTTTGCAAGTAGGAAAGGGAGGGTTACTTGTTAACCTGATAACTGCAAAATATTGCTTTTTGCCAAACTTGCCAAACTGACACTTTATGTGAATGTATTTTTTTAATGAGTGATGACTCCTTTTATCACAAGGTTTTCACCATTTTTGCCAAGATTTGTGCTAAGTCATCTGATGCAGACTTGTTGTATATGGGAAAGGGTTAGTGACCATTTGCCATATATGGTTGTATAATTAGAGTTAGTCAAATAAAAGTCTAATTTTGAGAAAAATGGTAGAAAACATTGTGATAAAAAGGAGACACATGAACGAAGTGAAGGGTCAGTGTAATACATGTTTAACTAAATAATGTAGAATAGAGAAATTGGTACAGTGGCAGAGCGTCAGCCTCTTTTTCCAAAAGTCCCAGGTTGGAATCATGTTAAGAGCGACTTCTATCTACGAGATTTTTTCCACAAAATTAGTACGAGTACTGGTTACGCACGACTTACAGATCTATGGATAAATGGACAAGTCAGGTACTGTTTACGCACGACTTACAGATCTATGGATAAATGGACAAGTCAGGTTCTTGTTACGCACGACTTACAGATCTATGGATAAATGGACAAGTCAGGTACTGGTTACGCACGACTTACAGATCTATGGATAAATGGACAAGTCAGGTACTGTTTACGCACGACTTACAGATCTATGGATAAATGGACAAGTCATGTTCTTGTTACGCACGACTTACAGATCTATGGATAAATGGACAAGTCAGGTACTGGTTACGCACGACTTACAGATCTATGGATAAATGGACAAGTCAGGTTCTTGTTACGCACGACTTACATATCTATGGATAAATGGACAAGTCAGGTACTGGTTACGCACGACTTACAGATCTATGGATAAATGGACAAGTCAGGTTCTTGTTACGCACGACTTACAGATCTATGGATAAATGGACAAGTCAGGTACTGGTTACGCACGACTTACAGATCTATGGATAAATGGACAAGTCAGGTACTGGTTACGCACGACTTACATATCTATGGATAAATGGACAAGTCAGTTACTGGTTACGCACGACTTACAGATATATGGATAAATGGACAAGTTATGTACTGGTTACGCACGACTTACAGATATATGGATAAATGGACAAGTCAGTTACTGGTTACGCACGACTTACAGATCTATGGATAAATGGACAAGTTATGTACTGGTTACGCACGACTTACAGATATATGGATAAATGGACAAGTTATGTACTGGTTACGCACGACTTACAGATATATGGATAAATGGACAAGTTATGTACTGGTTACGCACGACTTACAGAGCTATGGATAAATGGACAAGTTATGTACTGGTTACGCACGACTTACAGATATATGGATAAATGGACAAGTCAGGTTCTTGTTACTTACCAAGTGCTATCATTAACCCTTTCCCTCCAATATACGCACTTGGACGCATCTACAGCAGACGACTTTTGAAAACGTCATGACAAAAGAAGAAATTGCTCAAAACGAGCAATTTCTCCATTTGTCACAATATTTTCAGTAATTATACCTACAACTATAGAGATTTTCCATATTTTTAGTAGGCATTTTCAAAGTCATTTGCTGCAGATGTGCTGTATGTGGGAAAGGGTTAAGCAGAAATATAGGTGAAAGTGGTGTAAACAGGGGCGTAGCTCCCTTTAGGCACTGTAGGCACACGCCTACACATTTTTTCTCAAAATGCACCAAAATGCAGCTGCGACGATAGACATCTGCGTAATGTATCGACCAGATCAGCCTGCGCTGTCCGCAGACTGATCCGGCCGACACATTCCGTTTTAGTGGGGATAGATGTATAGAGTAGTTATTCCTGAAATAGAAAATGCACAGGAGGGGAAAGGTGTCTATCCGGGTAGGCCTGTGTGGCATGCTTAGGCTGATCCGGTCGATACTTAACGCAGAGTACACAATGTTGATTTTCTCACGAGACGGCCTACACATTGAATAGTGCAAAGCTACGCCGTACAAACAAATTATAACTACCTGACAGGACTGCTATAGATGAACAGTCAATGAAATGCAATATGAGTCTTTTCAATCCTTTGTTTACATTGTTTCAATTTTACGTTACCGGACAAGTTTCCAAAATATTGATGTATAACAGATACCACTGTTTATCTCTGTACCATAACCAGTTGTTTTTTTGCGGATCTGTAGCAGACGACCCTTTAAAACATTATGACAAAAGGAGAAACGACTCATAATGAGCAATTTCACTTTTTGCCACATATTTAAAATAGTATTCAATAACTTTTCTTTCATTTGCAGAGAGTTCCCATATATTTTCAAAGTCGTCTGCTGCAGAAGTAGGAAAATGGGTTGAAAGGAGTAGAATTACTTGCTTTGGGTTTTACGCCATTTCACCAGCTAGGGTCGTGTCACTGCATACAGGAAAGATGAGTTGAGCCTTTCCGCGAGAACACTTACAGTGTGGACTCTGCGTAAAGTATCGACCCGGATCAGCATAAGCATGCCGCACAAGCTAACCCGCACAAGCTAACCCGGACTATTTTCGCCTCATGTGGATTTTCTGTTTCAGGAATCATTACTCTATACCTCTTTTCCCCAGAGACGGAATGTGTCGGTCCGGATAAGCCTGCGCGAAACGCGCAGGCTGATCTGGGTCGATACATTATACAGAGTCCATAAAACTGCTGGAGCTCAAGTGTTGCAATGCCTCCAATACTTCAGACCCATTCAGCCGACTCTTAATTTTCAAGCACGGGTAAGACTGTGGCTGTTAATTGTATTGAGTGTCCCCAAGCCACATATGGAGCATGACACGAATACTACAATAAATGAGTTGAGTTGAGTTGTTTCCGTGTAAGAGTGAGCACCTGAAAAATGATATTTTATCCATGGGTGAAAAAGAGTTCCTTTGGCATTCATGAATAGAAAAGTATCTCCATCTTTACATCTTAACAAACAATGGCTCTGTGGCTCTGTTTATTTCATGATTTTATGTACTGATTATATCACTGCAAAAAACTTGCTGTGTCATCTAAAAAGCAAAGACTGCAGGTTTGAACACTGTTCGCAACCTTTGTCCCATCTAGTTTTGGGATAGAAAAAAGAACACCTCATTATCATAACCCTTTCCCTCATACGACAATTCTGCAGCAGACGACTTTGAACGTATTTTTTCAAAAAATAGAAAATCTCCATAATTGAATGGATAACCTATGGCAAAAAGTGGAAAACATTGTGGCAAAAGAAGAAATTGCACGTTTTGTGCAATTTCTTCTTTTGTCACTATGTTTTCAAAAAGGCGTCTGCTGCAGAGGCGTCAGAAAGCGTCTATATGAGGGAAAGGGATAACAGACATATAAGAAACGGTTTTCATTTTAACCCTTGCCCATACACAGACGCGTCTACAGCAGACAACGTTTGGAAAAAAAAAAATCACCATTTTTGCGTAGATATTTAAAAAAAAGTCGTCTGCTGCAAATATGTTGTATGTGGGAAAGGGGGGTTAACTCATTATTTTCTCAGGATTTTCAGAATTATGATATTTTACTGCATATTAATGTCGTGCTCACATTCAACACCATCATTAATTTTACCCCTTTACGACATACAGATGCTTTCTGACACCTCTGTAGCAGACGACGTTTGAAAAACATTGTGGCAAAAGGATAAATTGCTCATGATGAACAATTTCTCCTTTTGCCACAATGTTTTCAACTCCTTTTTCACGTTTTTAAAAGTATGTTGGAAAGGATTAAACAAGTATTGGAGAAGTAGACCAAAAGGGGTCCTGGTGCATTTCTGAAGTGATAAATAACGTGAAATACTGTTCATACGAAAGCTTATCAGACTTTTCTTCTCTTTGTAACATATTTTAGAGGCATTCCTTACCTAAAGGCATTGGCCAACACTAGTTTACGAAAATTTGAAAAAACAAAAACTGCAAGCAACATGTAAGGATTGAGGTTCCAGAAAGTTTGAGGCAAAAACACACCTACAAAAATCTAGCGGAACAAATAATAATGATGGTGCATATCTTTGTACTCGTTTGGATTCACGGCTTCGCCCCTGTCTGTAATGCATGGACCTATCTAGTCATTGGTTTATACCATTCACACTTTCCCTCATATAGACACATTCTGAGAACATCTGTGTCAGAAGGCATTTTAAAATATTGTAGCAATAGATGAAATTGCTCAATTGATCTATTTTTCCATTGACACAATGTCTCCAATAATTATGTATATACTTTTCATATTTATTGCCTGCATGTTAAATGTGTCAGCTGCAATGTTGTTGTATATGCAAAAACCGTATAATGTATGTGGGAAAATGTTTATTTTCAGTCATATGTGATTTCAGGGAAATTGTTTATAGTAAGTCAAGTCTCAGTTGCTGCAGGTTTTTTTTTGCTGTAATTCTCATCTGTAGACTTGCTTTAATTAATTTATTTCTTGGGAATTCTAAATCATTTTCAACAGCATTTCAGTTGTATCTTGGCAACAGTACACATAGTCATGCGCCCTAGATAATTCACCAGTACAAGGCTAGGAAGTATGCCTAATATAAAACATTACACCGTGTTTACTGTGATTGAGGATTGAACCGTAAGCTAGTTTTCACGTCCTGACGTGCCACAGCCGAGCCCCAATAGCTCAATTGGTAGCCACGCAGACTGTCAATCTAGAGGTAGTGAGTTTGAACTTACTCTGTCAACATTCTTTTTGACATTTGACAAAATTCAACGAGACACATGGGCGTAAACAGTCTATATGGTAAAACACCCAATTGCTTGGAAGACTGTTGTGTGGATGTGTTGAATACAGGTGTGAGAAAACCAGGACACACATGGGTAGGTGAACTGGCTATGGTGATATGACTGGAAATTGTTGAAAATGATGTTAAACCCAATCAATTAACCGACGTGTCCAATCACTGCCGAGACAAATCCCTTAATCCTTACAACCTACAGCAAATCGGCAGAACACCATTTTGAAAACATTTAGTCAAAAATACAGAAATTCTCTATAAATAAAAGAATACTTAATGAATAGGCTTGAACACATTGTGGCAAATGGATACGTTGCTCATTATGAGCAACTTGTCCTGCCAAAATGTTTTTAAACATTGTCTGCTGCAGAGGCGTCTGGAAGCGTAGGACAGGTTTAAGTTGATCAAAGGATCCTTTGTTTTGGTGATGGAGGTCTCATATAGTTCCCCTTTCACCAAACACATCTGCAGCAGACAGCAGAGTTGAAAGATTTGTTATACACGGATAAATTGCTTGTCTTGAGCAATTTCTACTTTTGCCACGATGCTTTAAAAGTTTTTACTGCAGATGCAGCATATTGCAACTGCATGTTTTAAAGAGTTCATCTCTTGAAGCATGGTCGAGTAGTATTTGTTACGTTATCCAACTTGCAGACGGACTTGCAGCAGACTTCTTTTGAAAATATTGTGGCAAAAGGACAAATTGCTCATAATCCCAGTCGATTCAATAATCATGTCATCATTAACCGATATTTTCCATGTTTGTGCCAACATGTTTTCTAAGTCGTCTGCTACACATTTGTTCTATATGGGAAACGGTCGGTTAAGTATGAAAGGCTTGATTGTATTATCATTCATTATATATGTATATACTTTTATCTAGATCATTTTAGTTAACCCTTTCCCTCATATAAACGCTTTATGACGCCTCTGCAGCAGACGGCTTTTTGAAAACATAGTGACAAAAGAAGAAATTGCACAAAACGTGCAATTTTTTCTTTTGCCACAATGTTTTCCACTTTTTGTCATAGGTTATCCATTCAATTATGGAGATTTTCTATGTTTTGACAAAATACGTTCAAAGTCGTCTGCTGCAGAATTGTCGTATGAGGGAAAGGGTTAAATCATAGTAACATGTAATGCAAATAAAAGTCTTACCTCAGTAAAATAAATAAATATGTACTCTGTATTTGGTCTCATTATGTGTGTTAAGCCTTTCCCATAAACAACAAGTCCTCAGCAGATGACTTTGAAAACAACAAGTGCTTTTCGTAAGACAGCTCGCTCGACTTTTTTCTGCTCACTCTCTGTCCGTCTTCCGTCCTTAACTTTTAGCTTTAACAACATATATCCTGCTAATCCACTGAACCAATTAAAACCAAACTTCACTGGAATGATCCTTTGGTGATTCTCTTTCAAAACTGTTCAAAGATTTAAATTGTATGAAGAACTGTGGTTGCTGCGGCATCAGAAAGGGGAGGGGTGACTGACAATCTTTAAAATCGTTCTAATCTGAATCCGCTTATAAGTTTCCAATATAATGTATTAGAAATGTTCCTTGGGTTTCCCTCTACACAAATTGCTCAAGATTAGTTGAAAAAGATGACATTCTAAGTCGAAAAAGGGCCATAATTCTTAAAAACACATTGAGTCATGTACTCTCGTCTGCTGACGGAGGTTATGATGGTGAACAAGTATTGAATGTTTTAAAGCAATATCCCTTATGGTTTTGATAAAAATTGAAGTGGTACAAAAACCAAGGAAAGTTTTGTTTGTTTGGAGTTTAACGCCGCTTTCAACAGCTTTGGTCATATCACGGCGGTCAGTGCACCTACCCATGTTTTCCTGGCTTTCCCACACCAGTACTTACACAACATTCTTTCGAAGCCACTGACTACTTTCTCACATAGATCAGAGGTGAGAGGCAATGGAAAACATCGCCCGAAAGAATGTCGCCGCAACCGGGTATCGAACCCGTGACCTCCAGATCACGAGTCAGATACGCTACCAATTGAGCTACCCGGCCGGGTCACCAAGGAAAGTAGGATATATTGTCTTTCCTTCTAAAAGTCGAGTTAAAAATGCCATAACTTTAAAATTCTTCTTTTCTTATCCCGCTTGTCTGATTCTATGATCATTTAAGAGAAATGTTCTTTGAGTGACCTCTACAAAATTTGTATAAGCCATATTGATTAATTGAAAAAACATGGCAGCCATACGGCATCAGAAAAGGGGCAAAATGACAAAAACTTAAAATCCCATTCTTATTAAAGTTTTCGGTTGCTTACAAGATAGTTTAGCAGAAATGTTCCTTCAGTGACAATGTACATAAATTGTTCAAGCCATATTGATTGGTTGAAAAGGATAGCTGCAAGGCGGCATAAGGAAAGGGGTAAAAGATGCTTTTTAACTTCAAACGACATCTCCTCTTAAACCGATGAAACAATATCAGCCAAACTTCTAGAAATGGTCCTGTGGCGGTCCTCTTCTCTTTGAAATTATTCAATGGCTTAATCCATTTTTACAAATGTCCTTTACTGATAAGCTGTCTCATTTGCCCTATTTTTGATCACATTTTCGCCTTGATAAGCAGTAGCATTTGCTACCTTACTGTAACTCATGTGATCGATTTAGGGCAATCGTGTTTAGTGTTTGCAATTAAAACAAACAAAAATTGCAGTAAAAGGCAAAGCAAAAATCTCTGTAAACAAAGGCCATAAGCAGTAAGATATTAAGTCAAGAGTTATCTTACTGAATTGTTTGAAACACCTGAACACTACAGCAAAGTTTGAAATGGTTAAGTCAAAAAGTGGGCTGGTACGAAAAACTGAACCAAGATTCTAAGTCGATTACGGGCCTTAATTTAAAGAGCTGTCCGTTGACGGTATGCATCACTATTCGCACCACGTTGATAGAGCAATCTAATTGTAAAGTCAAACAGGACATCTGGGTATATGATTTTGAAATAGACTTATGAGTTTTTCTCCAAAAAAGTGTGGTGGTACGAAATCTTAACCAAATAATTAGAAGAAAAAAGTTTTTTAATTGTTGTGCAGTGCACAAGCTTACATGGCAATCAATAAATTTTATAAGTATTTAAGTTATCCTGAGGGACAAAATTTTGATAGAAGAGATATAAACAAAACAAAAGTAAAAAAGAGCAACAACTCTGTAATTTGCTAATTTGGTTATGGATCTTGTACACTGCACTCCCTCTCATTGTGCTTTACGGCTGAATGAAATTGTATTAAATTCCATCCAGTAGTTTTCAAGTTATTCTCCAGACACAAAAAACAAGAGGGCCAAGATGGCCCTAAATCGATCACCTGAATGATAGTAAATTAGACGCAAATATTTAACTGCAAATATCTGTGAAAATTTAATCAGGAGTTCAAATAAAACTGCAAGGAGTGGACACTCAGTAAAAGAAATAGTTTATCAGTAAAAGCCATTTGTATCTTGAAATCTAACAAGAACTTTAATAAGAATGGAATTATAAAGTTTTGTCATTTTGCACCTTCCCTGATGCGGCTTTGCTGCCCTGTTTGTCAACGAAATCAATATGGCTTGAACAGTTTTTGTAGAGAGTCACTCAAAGAACATTTCTGCCAAATTATCTTGGAATCTGACAAATGGATTATGGAGATGGAGGTTTTTAAAGTTTGGGTATTTTTCTCAACTTCTGATGCCGCAGCAACAAAAGTTCTACATAGAATGTAAGTCATTGAACAACTTTGAAAGAGGACCATCAAAGGAACATTCCTGTGAAGTAACGTTGGAATTGGTCAAGTGGAATGGTAGGAGTTGTCATTTGTAGCTTAAAGTTCAATTTACCCCTTTTGTGATGACGCGAGGTTGCTATGATTTTGTAATCAATCAATACGGCTCGTAAAAATCAAGTAGAGGATCACTGAAGTAAGATTCCTATTAAATTTTCTTAATATTGGAATCTGACATGCAGATTCAGAGGAGAAGATTTTTAAAGTTTGGACATTTTGCCCCCTTTCTGATGCCGCAGCAACCAAAGTTCTCAATGGAATTTAAATCTTAGAACAATTTTGAAAGAGGGCCACCAAAGGAACATTCCTGTGAAGTGTGGATGAAATTGTTCCTGTGGTTCAGGAGATGATGTTTAAAGCTAAAAGTTAACGACGACGGACGACGGACAGACGACGGACAAAAAGTGATCAGAATAGCTCACGTTGAGCCTTTGGCTCTAGGTGATCTAAAAAAAACCAGTAACAAAGGGTAATAACTCTAAAGCTAAAATAGAGTTATGGTTCTTGTACATTGCACTTCCTCTCATGGTGCTCTACAATTGTATGAAGCTTTATTAAATTATATTTTGTAGTTTTAAAACTTATTCTCCGGAAAAGACAAAAGTGAGAAAGGGAAAATAACTTTGTAATTAGTTAAAAAAGAGTTAAGGTACACTGCACTTCGTCTCATTGTGCTCTACCATTGTATGAAGTTTTATTAAATTCCATCTAGTAGTTTTAAAGATATTCTCCAGACAAGAAACACGTAAGAAAGGGCAATAACTCTATAATTAGCTAAAATAAAGTAATGGTTCTTGTAAACTGTATTTCTTCTCATTGTGTTCTACCATTGTATGAAGTTTGATTTAATTCCATCTTAAATTTTAAAGGTTATTCTATGGACAAAAAAAAAGTAACAAGAGGGCCAAGATGGCCCTAAATCGATCACCTAATTGATAGTAAATTAGTAGCAAATATTTAACTGCAAATATCTGGAAAATTTTATCAGGGACTGCAAATGAAACTGAAAGGAGTGGACACTTCTCAAGAAACAGCTTATCAGTAAAGGCCATTTATATCTTGAAATCTAACAAGAACTTTAATAAGAATGGAATTATAAAGTTTTTGTCATTTTGCACCTTTCCTGATGCCGCCTTGCTGCCCTGTTTTTCAACGAAATCAATATGGCTTCAACAGTTTATTTAGAGGGTCACTTAAGAAACATTTCTACCAAATTATCTTGCAATCGCACAAGTAGATTATGGAGGAAAAGGATTTTAAAATTTGGGTATTTTTCTCACTTTCTGATGCCGCAGCAACCAAAGGTCTCAATGGAATTTAAATCTTTGAACAATTTTGAAAGACGACCACCAAAGAAACATTCTTGTGATGTTTTGTGGAAATTGGTCGATTGGAATGGTAGGAGTTGGTTGTCATTTGTAGCTAAAAGTTCAATTTACCCTTTTTGTGATGACGCCTGGTTGATATGATTGTGTAACCAATCAAATCGGCTTAAACAAATTAAATAGAGGATCATTACAGTAAGATTCGTATTATATTTTCTTAAAATCAGACAAACACTTTCATAAAAATGGAATTTTCAATTTTTTTCATTTTGCCCCTTTTCTGATGCCGCCTGACTGCCATGTTTTTCGACCAATCAGTATGGCTTGAACAATTTTTATAGAGGGTCACCCAAGGAACATTTCTACCAAATAATATTTGAATCTGACAGGCAGATTCGGAGAAGATTTTTAAAGTTTGGACATTTTGTCCCCTTTCTGATGCCGCAGCAACAAATGTTCTCATTGGAATTTTAATCTTTGAACAATTTTGAAAGAGGACCACCAAAGGAACATTCCTGTGATGTTTTCTGGTAATTGGTCTATTGGAATGGTAGGAGATGGTTGTCATTTGTAGCTAAAAGTTCAATTTACCCCTTTTGTGATGACGCCTGGTTGCTATGATTGTGTAACCAATCAAAACGGCTTAAACAAATTAAATAGAGGATCATTACAGTAAGATTCGTATTATATTTTCTTAAAATCAGACAAGCATTTGCATAAAAATGGAATTTTCAAATTTTGTCATTTTGCCCATTTTATGATGCCGCCTGACTGCCATGTTTTTTGACCAATCAGTTTGGCTTGAACAATTTTTATAGAGGGTCACCCAATGAACATTTCTACCAAATTATATTTGAATCTGACAAGCAGATTCGGAGGAGAAGATTTTTAAAGTTTGGACCTTTTGCCCCCTTTCTGATGCCGCAGCAACCAAAGTTCTCAATGGAATTTAAATCTTTGAACAACTTTGAAAGAGGCCAACCAGAGGAACAGTCCTGTGATGTTTCACGGCAATTGTCCTTGGAGTTTGGGAGGAGATGATGTTTAAAGCTAAAAGTTAACGCCGGACGGACGCCGGACGACGGACGACTGACAAAAAGTGATCAGAATAGCTCACCTTGAGCCTTTGGCTCAGGTGATCTAATAAACAAGAGGGCCATGATGGCCCTTGAATCGCTCACCTGATTTTTTATTTTTTTTTCACTTTAGCTATATAAGCCTCGCCCCCTGGCAGCCATAGTTTCCAACCAATCAACTTGGCTTGAAGGAATCTGATAGAGGGTCACCCTAGGAACATTTCTACAAAATTATTTGAAAATCGGCCAGATACTTTTGGAGGAGAAGATTTTTTAAGTTTTCACTATAGCCATATAATGCAAAATAGCACTGCCTACTGGCGGCCATGTTTTTCGACCAATCAACATGGCTTGAAGGAATCTGATAGAGGGTCACCCAAGGAACATTTATACAAAATCATTTGAAAATCAGCCTGACACTTTCGGAGGAGAAGATTTTTTAAGTTTTCACTATAGCCATATAAGGCAAAATAGCCCCACCCCCCTGGCGGCCGTGTTTTTTGACCAATCAACATGGCTTGAAGGAATCTGGTAGAGGGTCATCCAAGGAACATTTCTACAAAATTATTTGAAAATCTGCCAACCAGTTTGGGAGAAGAAGAATTTTGAAGTTTTTTTCGTTTCGTTGCCATGGAAACCAGAATTCTGCATGGATCCCTAAAATTTGAAGGAATTCTGGTGAGGTCATTAAGAGGATGCTTTCTGTGAAGTTTCATCCCAATTGACCCACTGGTTACTGAGGAGAAGATGTTGAAGATTTTTTAAGTTTTCACTTTGGCCATATAAGGCAAAATAGCCCCCGCCCCCTGGCGGCCATGTTTTTCGACCAATCAACATTGCTTGAAGGAATCTGATAGAGGGTCACCCAAGGAACCTTTCTCCAAAATTATTTGAAAATCGGCCTGACACTTATGGAGGAGAAGATTTTTTAAGTTTTCATTATAGCCATAAAAGGCAAAATAGCCCCGCCCCCTGGCTGCCATGTTTTTTGACCAATCAACATGGCTTGAAGGAATCTGATAGAGGATCACCCAAGGAACATTTCTACAAAATTATTTGAAAATCGGCCTGACACTTTTGGAGGAGAAGATTTTTTAAGTTTGCACTATAGCCATATAAGGCAAAATAGCCCCGCCCCCCCCCTGGCGGCCATGTTTTTCGACCAATCAACATGGCTTGAAGGAATCTGATAAAAGGTCACCCAAGGAACATTTCTACAAAATTATTTGAAAATCGGCCTTACACTTTCGGAGGAGAAGATTTTTTAAGTTTTCACTATAGCCATATAAGGCAAAATAGCCCCGCCCCCCCCTTGTGGCCATGTTTTTCGACCAATCAACACGGCTTGAAGGAATCTGATAGAGGGTCATCCAAGGAACATTTCTACAAAATTATTTGAAAATCTGCCAACTAATTCAGGAGTAGAAAAATTTTGAAGTTTTTTCGGTTTCGTTGCCATGGAAACCAGAATTTTGCATGGATCCCAACAATTTGAAGGAATTCTGGTGAGGTCATTGAGAGGATGCTTTCTGTGAAGTTTCATCCAAATTGACCCACTGGTTACTGAGGAGAAGAAGTTGACGCACGACGGACGACGGACGCCGGACAAAAGGCGATCACAATAACTCACCTTGAGCAAAGCTCAGGTGAGCTAAAAAGGGCAATTACTATGTAATGAGTTCAAATAGAGTTATTGTTCTTGTACACTGCAAAGCCTCTTATTGTACTTTACCATTGTACGAAGTTTTATTAGATTCCTTCTAGTAGTTTTCAAGGTATTCTCCGGACAATAAAAGGTAACAAAGGGCAATAACTCTGTAATTAGGTAAAATAGAGTTATGGTTCCTGTACACTGCACTTCCTCACACTGTGTTGTATCATCATATGACATTTTATTAAATTCCATCCAGTAATTTTAAAGTTATTATCAGGACAAGAAAAAGTTAAGAAAGGGCAATAACTCTGTAATTAACTCAAATATAGTTATGGTTCCTGTTCCCTCTCATTGCGATTTACCATTGAATGAAGTTTTATACGGACAAGAAAAAAGTAAGAAAGCCCAATAACTCTGTAATTAGCTTAAATAAAGTTATGGTTAAATGTGTCTGCAGACGCCCGAGACGGGAAAGGGTTAGTAAAGTCATAATTTAATGTCTCTACAAAATACAAATTTTGGTGACATTTTTGGAAAAAGGAGAAATCGCTTTCTTTTATTCCAAGTTTTAATTTCTTACAAAACTTTCAAATTTTCAAGGTTTAACATCTCTCATCTACAGGTGTTTTCATTGAAGATGAGATGTACAATCCATATGAGCAATTTCTCCTTTTGCAACAATGCTTTCAAAAGTATTTATTGAAAACATTGTGTCTATAGGAAAAACTGCTCATTATTAGTAATTTCTTATTTTGCCAATATAATTTCAAATGCACATACACTCTACCCGGGAGGGATCGTCATCTTTGGATAATACGAGAGCACTCATTCAAAACCTTACTTAATGCAAAAGTTGTCTACCACAGACGAGTATAAATATATCAGCATATTGAAAAGGTTTAGGAAATTAGGATCTCAATGAAATAAATGAAATGAGTACCAACAACATAAATATAGTTTTGTTTTGAATTTCAAAATCTCTTTACTTCCTTCATATACAATATAATATTTACAATAAAGAACAATAAAATATTATCACAAATAAATGCATTACTTCATATTCTGCCCAAAATGAGCTATTAGTAAAGAATAAGTTTAACCCTTTCCAACAAACAACACATCTGCAGCAGATGACATATTGGCAAAGCCGTGAAAAATCTCCATAAATGAGATAAATTAGAAATCATTGTGGCAAAATGAGAAATTGCTCATGAGGAGCAATTTCTCCTTTTGCTACATTGTTTCAAAAAATCGTCTACTACAGAAGCGTCAGAAATCATCCTTTTGTTGGAAAAGGTTAAACAAGAGACCATGATGTACTATATCGCTCACCTGATTTAATAGAAAGTTAAAAGGTTCTTGACTCTATATATATATAAGCAAAAAGATCTGCGGCCAACAGATGGCCATGTTTATCAACAGATCAGAATAGCATGAACAATTTTGGTAGAGGGTCACCAAAGGAACCATTGTGCTGTGCCAAATTATTTTAAAATCAGGCTTATTTCTGATAAAGAAGATTTTAAAAAATATTTGTATTTTCCCTCTTTCTGATGCTGCAGCACTATACATGTATATACATTATAAAGAAAACAAGCCCCAACACTGGCGACCATATTTTACATTGTATTGAAATAATTTCAGCAATCCTGATAGAACTTTATTGGGGTTTTACGCAGCTTTCAACATTATTTCAGTTATATCACGGCGACAGTTCACGTATTCATGAGCCCTGGGTAAACAAACCAGTACTAGGCAAAGAAAATGTGCCTTGCCCAAGGGCACTCCACCATGACCATAGTGCCGCGACTAGGGATTGAACCCGGGACACCCAGTTTCGAATCCCCGACGCTAACCACTCGACCACAAAGGATTCCTACAATCCTGATAGAGGGTCATTCAAGAATCATTTGTGCCAAATTGTTAAAAAAAAAAATAATAATATCAGAAGACTTTTAAAGTTTCCCTATAAAAACATGTAAGAAAAACAAGCTCAGACCCGGGTGGCTATGTATTTCAACAAATAGAATTATATCATTAACCTTGGTAGAGGGTCTCATAAGGAACATTTTGACTGAATTATTTTCAAATCAGGCCAGTACTTTTGTTCAAGCAGATTTTAAAGTTTTAAAATTAACATTTTGGGAAGAACAAGCTCCGCTCCCTGGCAGTCATGTTGTTCAACGAAGCGGAATTATTTGAACAATCTTTCAGGCCGAACATTTGTGCCAAATAAATTTCAAACTTGGCCAGTACTTTTAGGACATGAATGTTTTAATATTTGGGCATTTTCCCTCTTACCCAGTTCTTCATGAAATGAAATTATTTAAAAAACTTTGAAAGAGGACATCTAAAGAACATTTTTGTGAGAAGTATTTTGAAATTGGTCAATTGGTTTATGAGAAGAAGTTGCTTGTAGGATATTGTGATACAAAAGACGAACTGTGAGTGATCACAATAACTCTCCCCGCTCTTCGTGCTCAAGAGAGCTAAAACACCTTGAACACAATTACCCTTTTCCTGAGATGTCTAATGCAGAAGGTGACTTAGATAACGAAGTACTAAAAAAACAAATTGCTCAAAATGAGCAACTACTATTTTTCAAACAATGTTTGCAACTCTCTATGAAATTAAAAAAATATACATCAACATATATAGATGTTACAATTCTTTTTAAGATATTTTCAACGCAGACAAATGAGAATTGTATCATATCAGGTAAACACTTAACCCTTTCCCACATATAGATGCTTTCTGACAAATCTGCAGCAGACAGCTTTTAGAAAACATGGTGACAAAAGAAGAAATTACTGAAAATAAGCAATTTTTCCTTTTGTCACCATGTTTTCAACACTACATAAATATCATTAATTTAGATTTTACATTCTTAAGTCGAAATGTTTTCAATGTCGTCTGCTGCAGATTTCTTGTATGTTGTATAGTTATACGCAGTTTTCAACTCTTAGCCAAAAAGACAACCTGCATTAGACAAATTTGAAAACATACAATGCAAAATTATAGAAAATCTGTATAACTAAATAACCCTTCCCAACATTCATCAAATCTGCAGCAGATGACTTTTAAAAGAAATAAACAAAGCATAAAGAAATTCTATAAATGGTGTTGAAAACAGAATGTTTTAAAAAGTCATAAACTTCATATATGCCAAAACGGGTAAATACAGTTGAAATCATTTTGGTAAACAAGAAGTTGTTCATCATGATGTCATCTGAAAGTGGGTTAGGTTAAATGACATTGAAAGCAATATCAGTATTCTTTGCATCATGTAGTTAACCCTTTCCCTCAAACAACAATTATGCCGCAGACAACTTTGATCATATTTTGTCAAAAAAAAAAAAATCTCTATAATTGAATGGATAACCTATGACTAAAAGTGGAAAACATTGTGGCAAAAGGAGAAATTGCTCGTTTTGAGCGATTTCTTCTTTTGTCACTATGTTTTCAAAAAGCCGTCTGCTGCAGAGGCATCAGAAAGCGTCTTTCGAGGGAAAGGTTTAAAACATTGGATTTACAGATCATAATCTCAATAAGTTAAAAAAAAAAAAAAAAAAAACATTCTCTCCTGTAGCAAAATGTTTTCAAAAGCAGTCAGCTGTGGGATGTGTCTTCAGGTGGGAAATGCTTAATCTGAGAAAAACATATCAACCAAATTTTTAACAGTACACTTTTGTAACTGAGTGTAAAATGTTGCCAAAAGAGGAGAAATGCAATTTCTCTTTGTCCACAATGTTTTCAAAATGTTGCAAGCTAAAAAGTAGTCTAAAGTTGCATGTAACAAGGACAAGACATGGAAATTCCATGAAACCAGGTTTTCTGTAATGGAAGGTGTTTGATTAAGAATTAACAGATCTGTCAAATCTTTCTGTTAATAGTTAATCAAAGCTAGTAATTCAAGTAACAGGGAATATTTCTATTGATGAATAATCATAATTACTTTGTCAATTAAATATATCACAATGTTATCTAACAAATATCAGTTCAATACAGTCAATCGTGTGTTTATGGCCTCATTTATTAAGAACATATAATAGATAACAGATATTAAGCAACCTTTTGTTGTAAGCAGTCACATTTTAGGCTCCCTAATGCCAGGTTGATAATCAGTGATCTGCCTTAACCCTTTACTTGATAGTAACGCGTTTATGCCTTTGCAAACAGACTAGATCCAGGGCCCGAGGTTATGAAACTTACTCATATCTATGCTATATACTTTTAAATTGCCAAGTTATTTAATATGGAGCATATTTGCGCAAAGTTATTTGAAAATATCTATATGCATGGTAAAGTTATGGTCTGAACAAAAAAAGTTCAAGTAAAGTATATTTTCTGTCACTGTGACCTTGACCTGGAAGCTAAACACATAAATTGTGCATATGACACAGCGTCTTGATATGGTGTATATCTGTTCCAAGCTATTTGAAAATATCTCTATGGATGAAAAAGTTATTGTCCGGACAAGAAAAGTTCAACCGATGTCTATTTGTTGTCACTGTGACCTTGACCTTGAAGCTACAGACAAAAGTTTTGCATGTGACACATCATATTGATATAGTTCATATTTGTGCCAAGTTATTTGAAAAACAGTTATGGTCCGGACAAGAAAAGTTCAATTAAAGTCTGTTTCTTATCACTTTGACCTTGACCTTGAATCTACAGATTGCATTTGGCACAACGTCTTGATATGGTGCATGTTTGTGCCAAGTTATTTGAAAATATCTCCATGCATGACAAAGTTATGGTCCGGACAAGAAAAGTTCAATTAAAGTCTATTTCTTATCACTGTGACCTTGACCCTGAATCTACAGAATTATTTTTTGCATTTGGCACATCGTCTTGATATGGTGCATGTTTGTGCCAAGTTATTTGAAAATATCTCTATGCATGACAAAGTTATGGTCCGGACAAGAAATGTTCAATTAAAGTCTATTTCTTATCACTGTGACCTTGACTCTACAGATATTTTTTGCATTTGGCACAACGTCTTGATATGGTGCATGTTTGTGCCAAGTTATTTGAAAATATCTCCATGCATGACAAAGTTATGGTCCGGACAAGAAAAGTTCAATTAAAGTCTATTTCTTATCACTGTGACCTTGACCCTGAATCTACAGAATTATTTTTTGCATTTGGCAAATCGTCTTGATATGGTGCATGTTTGTGCCAAGTTATTTGAAAATATCTCTATGCATGACAAAGTTATGGTCCGGACAAGAAATGTTCAATTAAAGTCTATTTCTTATCACTGTGACCTTGACCTTGAATCTACAGATATTTTTTGCATTTTGCACATCGTCTTGATATGGTGCATGTTTGTGCCAAGTTATTTGAAAATATCTCTATGCATGACAAAGTTATGGTCCGGACAAGAAAAGTTCAATTAAAGTCTATTTCTTATCACTGTGACCTTGACCTTGAATCTACAGATTTTTTTTTGCATTTGGCACATCGTCTTGATATGGTGCATGTTTGTGCCAAGTTATTTGAAAATATCTCTATGCATGGCAAAGTTATGGTCCGGACAAGGAAAGTTGACGCCCGCCCGCCTGCCCGCCCAACCGCCGACTTCGCCAAACTAATAACCAGATTTTTCCTTCGGAAAACATGGTTAAAAATGTTTTCCCTTTCCCACCTATAGATGCTTTCTGATGCTTCTGCAGCCGACGACTTTTTATAAATATGGCGACAAAAGAACAAACAATTTCTTCTTTTGTCACCATGTTTACAACTTTATTCAATTATTGTACTTTCATTTAGAGGGAGTTTCCAATATTTTTCGGGTATGTTTTCAAATTAATCTGCTGCAGATTTGTTGTATGTGGGAAAGGGTTAAACAGACTCACCAGTCATTCACAATACATCTCTACAACTAATTAATCTGATTCACTACAAGATAAAATTTTGCGTTTCCCACTTGTTGAAAACCCTTTCCCATGTACAAGAAATCTGAAGCAGATGAATGTTAATAACATGTAGGCATGGAAAGTCCCCATACATGTATATGAGGGTATAATTTTCGAAAAGAGTTAAAAAAAACATTGTTGCAAATAACAAGCAATTCTCCTTTTGTCACAATGTTTTCAAAAGTTGTCAGATGCAGCTACGTAAAAATGCATCTTCAGTTAGTAAAATGTAGAAAACAGTGGTCCCATATTGTATAATGCTGATATTTATTTTTATCACATAAAGCTCTCTCTGGGACAGTCAAAATCATCCCATTACTTAACCCTTTCACTCATACAACAAATCTACAGCAGTCAACTTTGAACCTATTTTGTCAAAAAATAGAAAATCTCTATAATTGAATGGATAACCTATGACTAAAAGTGAAAAACATTGTGGCAAAAGGAGAAATTACTGCAGAGGTGTCAATGATACAGAAAATACCCTATGTTCAGCCTCTGACTGACATTTATCAATGCATTACAATATATCATTGTCTTATTACAGAGCTTTAGCCCTTTCCTACCTGCAGACGCAATAGCAGCAGAAGACTTTTGAAAACATTGTGGCCAAAGGTGAGATTTCTGCTTTGGTCACAATGTTTTCAACTTTATTTAAAAATTAGGCAAAGGTGAAATTTCTGCTTTGGTCACAATATTTTCAACTTTATTTAAAAATTAGGCTATCTTTTATGGAGATTTTTCAGGTTTTTGTCACTATGTTTTTAAAGATGTCTGCTGCAGATTCGTTGTAAGAAAGATTCGTTGTGGAAAGGGTTAGATAAGAGGAGTATTTCCTTATGTTACCCTCAAACCCTAGTTTGTGGGTACAATTAATTTGAGTACCCACAACATAGGGTTTAGTTCAGTCAAAAGAGAGATATTGCTGGGTAAAGACCAGCTTACTCCTCTAAATCTAGTCCTCTGTAATATGTATATGTGGAAAAAATATACAAAGTTAATCCTTTCCAACATACAACAAATCCGCAGCAGACGACTTTGAAAAAATACCCAAAAGAAATTGGAAACTCCCTTTAAATGATAATACTATAATTGAATACAGTTGAAAGCATGGTGACAGATGGAGAAATTGCTTGTGTTTAGCAATTTCTTCTTTTGTTGATATGTTTTCAAAAAGCTGTCTGCTGCAGAGGCGTCAGAAAGCATCTATATGAGGGAAAGTGTTAAAAATAATGTACATGTATCAGTAAACTATCCCTTTTGGAAGATAACTGTTAGACAACTTGTTAATGTACATGGATTATATCAAATCAATATGATTATCATTAATGTTAACAAAAAAATGAATTCCAAATAAGGAAATTAAAAATAAAAATACAAAACTTCATTTACAAAGCATATGGCATTGTGCAAAAGGAAAAAGTGCAATTCTCTCCACTTCAAGCACCAATGGGGTTTGAAACCTTTCCCACATACAACAAATCTGAAGCAGATGCCTTTGACATCATGAAGTCAAAAAATGCAAACAAAAATGGAAATTCTCTGTTGACTGAAAACATTATGGCAAAAGGAGCAATTGCTCATTATGAAACAATTTCTTCGTTTGCCACAATGTCTTCAAAAGTCATCATCTCTAATACATGTAAAATGAAAACAAATATGAAATTCAAAATAAATTATCTGCAAAAATTAATTTGACTTACATGTTATATGAATAGATAGATATTGTGCAAAATATATAATCTCATATTTTCTATTAAACATTATGCATTGGCAGTAAAAATTTTTTATAAATATTCACATTCATTCAATACTTTCCCACATGCAGATGTATTTTGAAGTATTTGCACCAAACGACTTTTACAATTATTATGTCCACAATACTTTCAACTCTATTCGTTCTAAAAAAAATCTTAAATCACTGACACAAATTGAGCTTAAGCTGTTCAGTCAATATATTTTAAATAGTACATGTAATAGTGAATTTCATTTTCATTTTTTACCCATCTATTTTTCCCACTAGACATTTTCTCTAACTTAACCCTTTCCCTCATAAGACAATTCTGCAGTAGACGACTTTGAACATACATGTATTTTGTCAAAAAATAGAAAATCTCTATAATTGAATGGATAACCTATGACTAAAAGTGGAAAACATTGTGGCAAAAGGAGAAATTGCTTGTTTTGAGCAATTTCTTCTTTTATCACTATGTTTTCAAAAAGGGAGAGGGAAAGGGTTACGCAAGTATAGAAATTGCACTTAAACTGATCTAAAATTGTGACATAACTCAATCAGCTGGCATCAGAGAAGATGGTGAACTTTTCTTTTGGTATAAAAACTGTCCTTCCCAACCGGAGTTCATATTTTTCTCCAGATGACAAAACTTTCAAGGTCAAAGATGTTCCAACTGAGATCAAGGTCACTTCTGTCTTAGCAGCACCACACTTAATATCAAGGCTGTTTCCTATATAATCCATATTTTTGATACTGTAAAAAAAAAAAATGAAATCATGAAAGATTTTTTGTATTGTTCACAATCCCAGAGACTGTACTGGACTTGAATGCATACAGCTTCGAAAGTGTTAACAAGAATTTCCTTCAATTTGGCCTAGTGACCTAGTTTTTTATCTGAGATGACCTATATTTGAACTTGGACTAGAAATCAACAAGACAAACATTCTGACAAAGTTTCCAGCTGCAGAAAATGCCGTCTCTAGAGTGTTAACAAGATTTTCTCAAAATCAACCTAGTTTTTGACTTCACATAACCTATATTCAAACTAAGCCTAGACAATTACTATGACAAAGTTTCAACATGCTCAAAAATAAATGCGGCTTCCAGAGTATTCAAAATACTTTCCTTTAATTTGGCCTAGTGACCTAATTTATTAACCAAATTACCCTTATTTGAAGATGGGCTAGATATCATTAAGACAGACATATTGACAAAGTTTCAAGTAGCTGAACCAAAACAAGAGCTGTCGGAGGACAGCGCGCTCGAATATTCCACCGCTTTATAGTTACTGAGATATGGACTCTAATGTAGTTGCATGCAAAACATTAACCAGAGTGATAATATTCATTATATGCAGGATAGAATTATCTAACTAGGGAGGGGTCATTTTTGACCCCAGGTCTATAATTTGAACAATCTTGGTAGCAGTCCACTAGATGAAGCTACATACCAAATATCAAAGGCCTTCCCCTTCTACTTTTAGACAAGAAGATTTTTAAAGTTTTTCCCCTATTAAACAAGTGACCGCCTGGGAGGGGTCATTTTTTACCCCAGGGCTATAATTTGAACAATCTTGTTAGAGGTCCACTAGATGAAGTTACATACCAAATATCAAAGACCTGGGCCATCTACTTTTATACAAGAGGATTTTTAAAGTTTTTTCCATATACAAGTCTATGTAAAACAAGTGACCCCCGGGGAGGGTTCATTTTTTACCTCAGGGCTATAACATGAACAATCTTTGTTGAGGTCCACTAGATGAAGCTACATACCAAATATCAAAGACCTGGGCCATCTACTTTTAGACAAGCAGATTTTTAAAATGTTTTCCCAATACAAGTCTATGTAAAATAAGTGACCCCCGGGTAGGGGTCTTTTTTTACTCCAGGGCTATAATTTGAACACTCTTGGTAGAGGACCACTAGATAAAGCTACATACCAAATATCAAAGGCATGGGCCTTCTACTTTCAGACAAGAAGATTTTTTAAGTTTTGGTTAATTTCCCCTTTTTTTTTGCCGTGGCAACCAGAGTTCTCAATGGAATTTAAATTGTTGAACAATTTTGAAAGAGGGTCACCAAAGGAACATTCCTGTGAAGTTTGGTTGAAATTGGTCCTGTGGTTAAGGAGGAGATGATGTTTGAAGCTAAAAGTTAACGATGGACGACAGACGACGGATGGAGAGTGATCAGAAAAACTCACCTTGAGCCTTTGGCTCACGGGTGATCTAAAAAAGGCCATAATTTTCATAATATGTTGGGATATAATTATCTAACTTGATAATCTCCATAGGTGTGATAGCTGGGTAGGGTTGTAGAAAGTTTCAATGCAATACATGTAGTATTTCAGTACTTGCATGCAAAACCTTAGCCAAGATGTGACACAGATGCCGACGCCAGGCTGAGTAGTATAGCTCTCATATTCTTCAAATAATAGAGCTATAAATGGTCTCTAGAGTGTTAACAAATTTGTTCTTTATTGTGGCCTAGTGACCTAGATTTTGATAGCACATGACATATTTTCATTTAAGCCTAGATACCATTAAGACAATTATTCTGACAGAGCTTCATCATGCTCAATTTAAAAATGCTGCCTCTAAAGTGTAAACAAGATTTTCATTCAATTTGACCATGTGACCTAGTTTTTGATCCAATATGACCTAGTTTCAAACTTGGCCAAGAGTTGATGGAAATGTTTGTTCTGAAGATCAGATGCAAAATTTTACCTGTAGAGTGTTAACATATTTTTGCATTTTGTCTATATGATTTCAAAGTCATCCGCTGCAGACTTCTTGTATGTGGGAAAAGGATAAAGTGGACTAGCACAGCAACATTCTATCAAGTTTGGTTAAAATTAGCCTAGTGTGTAAAAGGAGATGTTAAAAAAATTTGTACCAAAAAAACAAAGAAATTGTAACTATAGTCCTAGGCATACTTTCTAACAACAAGAGGGCCAAGATGGCCCTACATCGATCACCTGATAATTTGTCTGCGAATGTTAACTGTAGGGAATGGAAAACAGGCTCCAACCCCTGGCGGCCTTGTTTTTCAACGGATCGGAAATATTTGAACAATCTTGGTAAAAGGTGCCCCAAGGAACATTTGTGCAAAATAATTTTCAAATCGGGCCAGTACTTTTGGACAAGAAGATTTTTAAAATTTTAACAATGCACATATAAGGAAAACAAGCTCCGCCCCCTGGTGGCCATGTTTTTCAACAGATCGGAAATATTTGAACAATCTTGGTAAAGGGTGCCCAAAGGAACATTTGTGCAAAATAATTTTCAAATCCAGCCAGTACTTTTGGACAAGAAGATTTTTAAAATTTTTACAATGCACATATAAGGAAAACAAGCTCCGCCCCCTGGCGGCCATGTTTTTCAACAGATCGGAAATATTTGAACAATCGTGGTAAAGGGTGCCCCAAGGAACATTTGTGCAAAATAATTTTCAAATCGGGCGAGTACTTTTGGACAAGAAGATTTTTAAAGTTTTAACAATGCACATATAAGGAAAAAAATAAGCTCCGCCCCCTGGCGGCCATGTTTTTCAACGGATCGGAAATATTTGAACAATCTTGGTAGAGGGTACCCCAAGGAACATTTGTGCAAAATAATTTTCAAATTTGAAAGAGGTCCACCAAAGGAACATTCCTGTGAAGTTTGGTTGAAATTGGTCATGTGGTTAAGGAGGAGATGATCTAAATGCTAAATGTTAATGACGGACGACGGACAAAAAGTGATCAAGTCAAGTCCCACTATTCTCATCTCAATGTAATTTAACGCTTTCCTACATACAGACACTTTCATGATGCCTCTGCAGCAGACCATTTTGAAAACATTGTGTCAAAAGGAGAAACTGCTTATAATGAGAAATTTCATCTTTTGCTACAATGTAATTTAATTTATTTAATAATTAAAACCTCATTTTTTTTTTTTTTTACGTTTTTCCCAATTATGTTTTCAAATTCATCTGCTGCAGAATTGTTGCATGTGGGAAAGGGGTAAAAAACAGAGATTTCCTGATGTACATGAATTTTCTTTAGATCTGTGCTTTGTCATTGTTGTGATCAGCTTAAATTTAAAAAATATTTGTATGCCATAATAATATGTTAACCCATTCCCTCATACAGCAATTCTGCAGCAGACGACTTTGAACATATTTTGTCAAAAAATTTCTATAATTAAATGGATAACCTATGATACAAAGTGGAAAACATTGTGGCAAAAGGAGAAATTAGTCGTTTTGAGCAATTTCTTCTTTTGTCACTATGTTTTCAAAAAGCTGTCTGCTGCAGAGGCGTCAGAAAGCGTCTATATGAGGGAAAGGGTTAATTGCACTAAGGTCAGAATTTCCAACATACAGAGGCTTTCAGACACCTCTGCAGCAGACAATTTTTGAAAACATTATGGCATATAAAGAAATTGCTCATTTGCCACAATGTTTTCAACACTATTTAATAATTTTACTTTCATTTGAAGAGGTTTATCATACTTTTGCCCAGATATTTTTAACATCGCCTGCTGCAGATTTCCTGTATGTGGAAAAGGGTTAATATTGCCAAGTTCTACTTACACAAAGGACTCTGTATTTGGTATGGTTGTACACTTCATCTCTATATGGTCAGTGGTCATCCTCAGACCCCCGTAGCCAAATAGAATGGACTGAAGAAAGCCCCCTTGACCGGTTATGAAGTTGGTTGCTCCTGAACCAGAGGCATTTTCTGTCCAAACCTTTGAAAGAATATAGAAAGAATGTCATCAAAATTAAATATACATGAGCAGGGTTTGGCGAAAAGTTAAGCTTAACCCTTGCCGACTTGCAGATCTCACTATAGCCATATATGGCAAAACAGCCCCGCCACCTGGCGGCCATGTTTATTGACTTATCAACGTGGGAGGAGAACATTTTATAAGTACTTTTCTTTTAGTTGCAATGGAAACCAGAATTCTGCATGTACCAAAACAATTGAAGGAACTTTGATGAGGACATTGAGAGGATGCTTTTTTTATGTTTCATCCCAATAGACTACCGGTAACTGGTTACTGAAAAGAAGATGTTGACGGACGAACGGGACAGAAGGCAATCACAATAACTCATCTTGAGCACCTTGTGCTCAGGTGAGCTTAAATTACCTTGGTAGTTATCAAACTTGACCCAAACATTATGCCCACTATTTGTTTACCTAGTTTGTTGCAGATTGGATGAGAACTGTTTGACTAAGAGAACTGACAAGACTATTCTGGCCAATTTTTGACAACTCAAGGGCCATAGTCCAAAAGTGCCTTGGGCGATTTGGCTTGGCATTGAACTTGGACTAGACATTATGCCCACAAATATGTTTAAAAAGATTTGTGACTATCGGGTCTCTATTTTCCACAATTCTCTCAACTCTTTTCAATAATTATACTTCCCTTTATAGAGACTTTCCATACTTTTGCTGACATATTTTCAAAGTAGTCTGCTACATATTTGTAAATAGGGTAAAGAAAGAAGGCTGTTCTCACATGGAAAGGTTCTTGTTGATTCAATAACTGTCTTGAGAAGAGTGACTCCGCCTTATCTTCATGCCCCGTCTCAATCCAACCAACAGCAAACATTCCCCAAGTCATGGCCGGCCCACCAGGTGTCGCCTTGATATGCAGAGAACATAAATTATGTAAATTTATCTTATAAACATATCACTTCCATTTTTCACATGGAAATATAGTTATTTCTTTGAGGAAAAAGGAGAAAAAGCCTTCAATAAATGAGCAATTTCACATTTTGTCATTATATTTTCAACTCATTATTATTAAATACTTACTAGAGATTTTCCTTAGTTTTGTCTCAATGTTTCGAAATTCAGCCTGCTGCACTTGTACAGTATGTGTAACAGGTTAATATTTTTCTATGTTCTAATAGATGCAAGATACAGTGATTAAAATGAATGTTTACATGTTTAAACCTACTAAGGACATTTTTCTTTTAATGTTACTGAAAACCCTACAACTTCTAGTTATATAATATGCTGTTTTTTTTTAATTGAGCGATCAAATAGGACCTCAAATTGGCCCTTGTATAAAATGATTATGTCTGGTCGTTTTAAATTTTTAATTCGGGTACCATTTTTTCACAACAAATCTGCAGCATACATTTTTGCAAAGATGTTTTCAAAAACGTCTGCTGCAGATTTGTTGTATGTTGGACAGGGTTAATGAATAACGACATATAAAAGAAAGAGTAATATTGGATATTTTTATAGAAATGTTTGCTTTATCATATTTTTCTTAACCCTTTCCCTCATAAAGACGCTTTCTGACGCCTCTGCAGCAGACGACTTTTTGAAAACATAGTGACAAAAGAAGAAATTGCTCAAAACAAGCAATTTCTCCTTTTGCCACAATGTTTTCCACTTTTAGTCATAGGTTATCCATTTAATTATAGAGATTTTCTATATTTTGACAAAATATGTTCAAAGTCGTCAGCTGCAGAACTGTCGTATGAGGAAAAGGTTTAAACATAAACAGTTAATATTGCCAAACAACAGAAACCCATCCTACGAACCTTTGCAAAAAATCCTACAAATTTCTATCAAAAGGGAAAAAAATGTCATTTTGGCAGCAACAGTTACCTACCTTTTCATAGAATGTAAGGTCATTTAATCTGAACTCCTCAGACATTGGCATGTTCAATGGAAACCCCAGGAGAACTACATCAGCCTGCTTCACTGCTGTAGCTGTAAAACAGAAACAAAAGGCATATACACACACTCAGAGGTCCAACCGGCAGTTGAATTGTGATGCATTTGCAGCAGGCAACATTTGAAGACACTGTGACAAAAGCAGAATTTGATTCAATATTTTCTTTTCAATACAGTTGCCAGGATGTTTTCAAAGTCACCTGCTGCAAATTTGATGAACATGGGAAAGGGGATGAAATAGCTTATTATAAGTACATGTTCTTCACATTAACCCTTTCCCTCATACGACAATTCTGCAGCAGACGACTTTAAACATATTTTGTCAAAGCATAGAAAATCTCTATAATTGAATGGATAACCTATGACAAAAAGTGGAAAACATTGTGGCAAAATGAGAAATTGCACGTTTTGTGCAATTTCTTCTTTTGTCACTATGTTTTTCAAAAAGCCGTCTGCTGTAGAGGCGTCAGAAAGCGTCTTTAAAAGGGAGAAGGTTAAAGGTTGTCTCAGATTGACTTTTGCGTCAGTCAATCAAATTGTTGCCCTCAAAATTGTTACGTGTCAACAGGAAAGAAAACCCATATAATTTTTCGAGATAGAGAAGCGGTAACTGTTGAATGTTTCAATTGTTTAGAAAATTAAATGTATTAGGTCAATTCCCGACAATCTTTCATGTGGTGTCATCAGATCATAAATCATACGTGTGAAAACCAACATTGTGGAATCTGCGTAATGTATCGACCCAGATCAGCCTAAAGACTGCCACACAGGCTAAACCGGATCACGAATCATTACTCTATACCTCTATCCCCCTGAGACGGAATGTAACAGTCCAGATCAGTCTGCACAGACTGTGCAGGCTTATCTGGGTTGATACATTATGCAGAGACCATTATGTTGGTTTTCTCATGAGACGGCTCATATATTATGTGCAGCGAAGTATTTTGGTCTGATTTCAATGAGATTGACTCGGAGGGAGATAGAAAGTGGAATATAACGGTGATTTGTCTTTTTTTAAAGAATAATATAATTTCTCAAACAATGACTATGCCTGGGGTACTTGTAAAATCTGTCTTACAAGGAAGATCTTAATGTAAACCCATACTAAAGTGTTTCATGCAGATTGAAGTTTTTCCAACATACAGACAATATTTGACATATCTGCAGCAGATGACTCTTGAAAACATGATGGCACAAGTAGAACTTTCTCAGCCATTTTTCCCATAGCAACAATATTTTTTACAACATTAATTTCCCATTCATTTAAATAGATTATCTATATTTTTGTCTACATGTTTTCAAAGTTGTCTGCTGCAGATTTGTTTTATATTGGAAAGGGGGGTTAACCCTTTCCCACATACAACAAATCTGCAGCAGACGGCTTTGAAAATATAGTGACAAAAACCTGAAAAATCTCCATAAAAGATAGCTTAATTGTTAAATAAATTTGGAAACATTGTTGCCAAAGAAGAAATTGCTTCTTTTGAGTCATTTCTTCTTTTGTCACAATATTATAAAGAAAGATAATTCTCCCTCACTTTGTTTATATCCCTCAAACTCTGGATGGTATTTCAGCTCATTGTCTTCAATAATGTACATCTTGTTGGCGATTTGTTCATACTTCTTGGGAGCGGTTTCTTTGACAAGAGAGAAAGCATATTTAGGGAGGAGCATACACATCTTGACCAGCTGATTGGTGTAGACAGAGTTATTGACAGGCCAGTTCCACTCGTCTGGTGGCATGACACCTGGAAGAAGAACACTAAGGAATGAATATTTCTATATACATTTTTAAGTACTAAGAGCTCTTTCCCTCTTATAGACGCTTTCTGACGCCTCTGTAGCGGACGACATTTTGGAAACATGTAGACAAAAGAAGAAATTGCTCAAAACAAGCAATTTCTCCTTTGTCACAATGTTTTCAACTCTTTTCAGTATTCATAACTACATTTATAGAGCTTTTACATGTTTTTGTCTAGATTATTTCAAAGTCGTCTGCTGAAGCTTTGTTATATGGGGGAAAAGGGTTAAATGGAGAAATAAGAGAGATAATGAACGGTAAATACTAGGGATGGCAACGAATACCAAAATTAGTATTCGAATATTCGATCACAAGATATTCGAATATTCGAATATTCGACCCATTTGCGCATGCTTACCAAACAAAAACTTTTTTAATTCTTTATTTGTCCAGTGTACTCTCATTTGACGTTTCCGTTACATCGATGAATTCGTATGAAAAAATACGTTGGTAAAGTGCGCAGATTTTAACTAATTGATCCCATTCTTAATGTATTGTTCGAAACATTTAGCTCTGATTATTCTGTTTACAACTGAGGTTTAATCTTTCTCTTGCTGCATATAACTGAACTATTGTTGAAATGCTGTTGTAAATGACATATTGATGTTTGTTTCTTTTGCTCGGTAGTTACAGAAGGGTTATCTATGTATCTAGATGGATGTTTGTTTTGTAGATTATTGCGGAGGTTGGTTGTGGTAGGACAGCTCCGCCTTACACAGAGTACATGATGCTATTTTCTCAGATCGGCGGATATACTTCCAAACTATATACGGCGTAACAGGCATTGTTGAAATCAAATATTACGTACTAATGTCAATATATTTCAAAACTGATGTGGCTATGCAGATCGAATTTTCGAGTATTTATGAACAAAATGAATAGCAACAATTATCTGCAAATAAAAGGTTTTATTTGCACAGTTTGATACTTGCTACATATCTGCATGTTCGCAATTACCAATCAAGGCTTCTGTTATTATACAAAATGTGAAATACAACGCTACTTAATTATTTACAGTTTGTTTATCAAAACAATTAACGAAACCGGATAATAACACCTCAAATATTGTCTGATTGATGCCTCATTCTAAAAAGCGGTAACTACATAGAATCAACTGTGAAGTTACGATGTTTTGGAACGAAAACATCTGTATTATATCGATCACACTTATAGCCTAAAGCAGGGATTATCAGTTTGACATGTTATACACTATATTGACACTTTATAAACAATGCGTAAAATAGACCATCGATAACCCTTTACCTACAGTTTATGAAAAAAATAAACAAGCAGAAATTAAATTTTTGTTTTTTAGTGTTGAAAATCCTGATTTCATCGAATATTCGAACCATGATATAGTATTCGAATATTCGACCGTATGATCGAATATTCGAATATTCGAATATTCGTTGCCATCCCTAGTAAATACCCATTTAATCTGCCTTATTGAGGCCTCTGTAATACACTGTACCAGTCTAAAATAATCTACTTACTAAGAAGTTCGTATCTGTCTTGGTTCTCATTATACGATAACCGTGACTCCCAAAATTCTGCGATGGCACCAATGGCTTCCTTCAGACGCCCAGACTGCAACATGTCAGTGTCTTTCGTCATCATCAAGTATTGCTGGAAGCCAAAACCCACGTCTCCAGTCACATGCAGTTCATATTTGGTTGTTTCAGCGGATGGACTTACATTGAAGCCTTTCAAAAGAAACAAACATATTAATATTCTTTTGTTGGAGTTTCTAATATTTTTTTTTTTTTTAATTGTGTTTTTTCAACAGTATTTTACTTACATTTGGTAGCCAGCCTTCCTACCTTTGTGTTTCCTGGTATTCTTGTAAACAACAATTTTTTCCAGGCAACTGGCTACCTTCTTACATAGACTTTTAAATCAACTAGTGGAAGACGAATGACACTAGACCCAATGACTATCGTCAACTATAAGAAATAATTTTGAGCCAGCAAAGATTCAAATTCACAACTTCATGATCAACAAGACTTGCCATTACCAAATGAGCAAATTTTACTACAAAAATAAAGAAATAATATACAGTAGTAGAAGGAACAGTTATCATGCTAGGTCATAATTGTCCAACTCTTGATGAAAGCATTAACCCTTTCCCTCATATAGACGCTTTCTGACGCCTCTGCAGCAGACGGATTTTAGAAAACATAGTGACAAAAGAAGAAATTGCACAAAACGAGCAATTTCTCCTTTTTCCACTTTTAGTCATAGGTTATCCATTCAATTATAGAGATTTTCTATGTTTTGACAAAATATGTTCAAAGTCGTCTGCTGCAAAATTGTTGTATGAGGGAAATGGGTTAAACCTTTTCCACATATTACTAATCTGCAGCCGATAACTTTGTAAACATCTAGTATAAAAAATATGGAAACACTATGTTTTCAAAAGTCATCTACTGTAGAGGCTTCAGAAAGCGTTGATATGTGGGAAAAGGTTAATTTAAGCATACAGACATACAGCAAATCTGCAGCAGAAGTCTTGTCAAAAGTATAGAAAATCTCTACAAATTAAAACACTTTGTTCATTTAATCACTAAATAGTTGATCAGGGCTGTTGAAATTTTGAAATCTCAATCTGTCCAGTGATATTTCAACACCCCCGCCACCCCCTCCCCCCTCGTTTTTGAAAAATATGAAATTGGAACACTTATAAAAAAATATACACACCTTGCATAGATGGTTGCATAACAGTGTCATCCATCAATAATGTCAATGTAGAAGTACTTAACAAATCATAATTTTCCAAAATTGCAGACGAACATTACCACACATGTTTACATTGCTCGTTCATACTAAAGGTTTTCAACATACTGCTGTTTGATAGTTATAAGTAGGAAGAATTTAAAGGACATACCTTCAAAAGCACTCTCCCATGGGTACATGGCACCTTTTAACCCCAGCATTTCTGCATTCTCATAAGCCGCATCCAAAGTGCGTAACCGTGATTTAACAAGGATTTTACCGAGGTCAGCATTTAACACTAAGATGGGTGGGTACATCCATGTGTCTTGATCCCAAAATACATGGCCATTATAATCCTGAAAAAATAGGCGTTTCGTTGTATTGAGGTTTAACCTTTTCAGACATATAGACGCTTTCTGACGCCTCTGCAGCAGATGACTTTTGAAAACATTGTGACAAAAAGAGAAATTGCCCAAAACAAACAACTACTCCTTTTGCCACAAAGTTTTCAACTCTTTACAGTAATTAAACCTTCATTTTCAGAGATCTTCACTAATTTCTTTGAGATGTCTTCAAAGTCGTCTGCTGCAGATACGTTGTATGTGGGAAAGGATTAAAGGCGTTTTTCAACAGTACATGTATTGTAGTTGTATCAGGTCGACAGAATATTTATTATTCATAATTGCTTAGTGACAAACTAGTAATATGCCGGGAGGAATCCTCAAAAGAAATCAGCAACTGATTTAATTTTCTTAATGAAGATAAACCTTCTGCTATTAGCTCTTTTCCACATGCAGACGCATTTTGAGGCATCAGCAATAGAAGGCTTTTGAAAACATTGTCGCAAAAGGAGATATTAATCAGAAAGAACAATTTCTACATTTGCCACAATTCTTTCATATATAGAGTTAACTCAAGCACAATGAAAAAATAAGCATGCTAGTGCAACAGTTCTTGTGCACTGCTTAACCCTTTCCCACATACAGACGCTTTCTGACGCCTCTGCAGCAGACGACATTTGATAACATTGTGACAAAAGGAGTATTTGCTCAAAACTAGCAATTTCTTCTTTTGCCACAATGTTTTCAATTCTTTTTAATAATTCAACTTTCATTTAAAAAGAGTTTCAATAGCTTTGCTTATATGATTTCAAAATCATCTGCAGCAGATGTGTTGTGTTTGTGGGAAAGGGTTAATTATGATTATCTGCAGGTCACAAGCTATCTATAATCAAAAATATGAATACAGAGATAAAAATACTTGCGCTTCACAAAGAACAAATCTTGCGGGTATGGCGAGATGTGAAGTAATGTAACTAATATATCAACAAGTCGTGTCTGCCATAGAATATACCACCCGCTGATTCCGGTTGCATAATGTGACTCCCTTTATTTTTACTTCTCATTTCATGTTGTTATTTCAGCATCGAGACTTTATTCATTTTTTATCTGTAACGTCCGTGGAACAAATGATAGTTACATAATAAATATGCATTATCCATAAGGGATCTTTAATATGTTTATGAAACATGACGTTTTTTCCGCTTACTATAACACAATTTAAACTTAAATGCAGCCAACATGATTATGTAACCATTCGTAATATATGTGTTAACCCTTTCCCTCATATAGACGCTATCTGAAGCCTCTGCAGCAGACGGATTTTTGAAAACATAGTGACAAAAGAAGAAATTGCTCAAAACGAACAATTTCTCCTTTTGCCACAATGTTTTCCACTTTTAGTCATAGGTTATCCATTCAATTATAGAGATTTTCTATTTTTTGACAAAATATGTTCAAAGTCGTCTGCTGCAGAATTATCGTATGAGGGAAAGGGTTAAGGTTAATCTTTCAAATGAAATGATTAACAACATCTTTTTCTTGCATTTCATATATTTAACAGTCAAGAAATATAAATACAGATGCAACAAATAAGACTTCCCTTTTTATTTTATTTTTAAATGTTAGGTGTCATTCAATTATCATCTTAGTTTACCGATGCATTCCGATCGAGTAATCGGGGTTGTCAGACCCTTATTATGAGTGCGTGCAGGACAAGGATTATCATCCGCTAGACTCTCGCCATACCCGTGATAGAATGCAAGATTTCGCGGTGATCCGAATATCTGTATTTATGTCTCTGCTACAATCCACATTTGAAATTAAAACATTTAAAATTAAATGTGAAAATTAATAATTTCCCTTTTTGGCAACAATGTTTTCGACTCTATTCTAATACTATCACCCATATTTTACTTTACTTAGATGTTTACGAAGTCATCTATTGCAGATCTGTGGAATGTAGGAAAGGTTTATATGGCGGATTTAACCCTTTCCCTCATACGACAATTCTGCAGCAGACGACTTTGAACAGATTTTGTCAAAAAGTGGAAAATCTCTATAATTGAATGGACAGTGGAAAACATTGTGGCAAAAGGAGAAATTGCACGTTTTGTGCAATTTCTTCTTTTGTCACTATGTTTTCAAAAAGCCATCTGCTGCAGAGGCGTCAGAAAGCATCTATATGAGGGAAAGGGTTAATGCATTACTTCACACTGACGTCATTTGACGCCTGCTCATGCAGACGACTTTTGAAACCAGTGCAATAAAAGGTGAAATAGCTCAAAACAAGCAATTTCACCTTTAATTGCAATATTTTCAACTCTTTGTCAAAGAGATACCTCCAGTTTTCCAGATTTTTCAACTTGATCATCTGTTGATTGTAAAGTGGAAACATTTGAAATGTCATTAAAACCTCTTAAAGGCAAAATTGTAGCATGTTGCTTTACGACAATGACCATTTCCCACATTCAGGGGGCAATTTGAGGCATTTGCAGCAGACAACTTTAGAAAAAATTGTAAAAAAAAAAGAAAATTACTCATCATGGAGAATTTTTCATTTTGTCACAATGTTTTCACATCCATTCAATAACGGAATTTTCTTTTATAGGAATTTTACATATTTTTGACTAGATGTGTCAAGTCATCACCTGCAGATTTGTTGTATGGTTATGGAAACAGATTATTACAAACCCTTTTTGCAGCGCCATGACCTAAATCTCCTGGAGAAAGACCAATGAAAGGCCATGACATTTCTTCTTTTGTAGGCATTGCACTAAATATGTAATACAGACTACTATAGACTGATTTGGCCAGCATTGAGTTGCCATTAATGTCTATTCTCCCCGCACCCCAGACTTCCTGCCATGCCTTCATGTGTGAGATCGCCAATGTCCCATCTTTATACATCTCTAAACCTAAAAATGATAATAAATAAATTAACCCTTTCTCGCATACAACAAATCTGCAGCAGACAACATCGAAAACATTTAAGCAAAAATATGAAAAATCTCTGGAAACAAAGAATAAACAAGAAATGTTTGTCAAACATTGAGCGCCATGTTGTCAGGAATATTTGGACAATTGAATAAAATATGCATGGACCGAAATGCCAAATGACCTTTGACCTGATGACTTAAAAATCAATAGGGGTCATCTACTGGTCTAGACATTGTTGAGTTAACACTCGGACAAGCTTGGGTATACAGACGGACGGACGGACCTACCAACCGACAGACATGTGCAAAGTAATATACCCCCTCTTCTTCGAAGGGGGCAAATAATAATAACTGAAAAGAGATGAATCATTATGACAATTCGATTAATTGCTCAACATGACCAAATTTCCTTTTGCCACAATGTTTACAAAAGTCCTCTGACGTAGAGGCGTCAGAAAGCTACTACATGTGGGAAAGGGTTAACTAATGGGTTTTCAAGAATAACTCCGAAGGGGGCTTTATCTCGGAAGTACATTTACATGCATACTTGAACATGCAGTATACACATAACCAAAACTTTGGTAATTGCAAATTTAATGACTATAAAGAGTTCTAGGTCTTAAAATCATACCCTTACCCTGTTGAAATGCAGATCTTGCTTCAATGGCAAAAGGACTAGCCGCCATTAAATAAATCTTCTTGAAAGTGTTCTTCACAGAGCCGGGAATATCAAAATCTGGTGCGTATTTTGAATAGTATATATGAAGCGGAGTTTTACGAACTGATGGTGCTTCAGGTTGTATTGTGGAACCATAGACATATCTGTTGGAGAAGAAAAATAGGATATTACCAGAAGTCTTGATAAGCAGGGGTATACAACTCTTGTCCCAACAACATCTTTCTTTATTTTCCAACCAAACCCAATGTTGTGGGTACTCAAAAGAAGTGTCTCAATGAGACAATTCTTTTGAGTACCCACAACAAAGGGTTTAAGGGTCAAATAAGGAAAAATGCCCCTTATTTAGAGCTCTGTATTACAGTCAACCCTTTCCCTCATACAACAATTCTACAGCAGACGACTTTGAACATATTTTGTCAAAAAATAAAAATAAATCTATAATTGAATGGATAACCTATGACTAAAGTGGAAAAAACGACAAGAGAAATTGCTTGTTTTGAGCAATTTCTTCTTTTGTTACTATGTTTTCAAAAAGCCGTCTGCTGCAGAAGCGTCAGAACGAGTCTATATGAGGAAAAGGGTTAATTAAATGGCGATGCTTTGAGAATAATTGAGATGAATTATCAAGTACAGGTTATGCTTCCATGCAGTCTGATTAGAATCTACTACCAGATCTCTAGACAAGGGTCGTATTCCATGTTCTAAAATTCTTATTCCTTTTAAACCTATGTTGTGGTTCTCAAAAGAATCATCGCAGTGAGATGATTCTTTTGAGTACCTGCAACATAGAGTTTAGTTGAGTCATAAGAGAGATAATGAAAAGACCAGTTTTCTCCTCCTTATCTGGTCCTCTGTCTACTATGTTCATCATCTAGCCTTAACTCATGGAACTCTCTCGAGAATGGTTGTGCAAACAAATAAGCAAAGTTATATATAAGAAATCTGCAGCAGGCAACTTTGCAAATATCTAGGCAAAAATAGGGAAAATCCTAAATAAATACAGGAGGGCCTCGATTGTCCTATATTGCTCACTTGAATTAATACAACTGATTTTTTTTAATGCTCTAATTGCTCTTACATCTTAAAATATAAAGAAAAGGAGCCTGCCCTCTGATGGCCATGTTTTCCAACAGATCAGAATAATTTGGACATTTTTTCATAATTGTAGATGGTCATCCATAGAACATTTTTGCCAAATCATTTTTAATTCTGGCCAGTGCATTTGTACAGAGACATATATATATATATATATATGTCTCTGATTTGTACAAAAAGATTTTTTAAAGTTTTCTCCATTTATTCATATAAAGAACACAAGCCCCTACCTCTGGTGGCCATGTTTACCAACGGATCGGACAATTTGGAACAGTCTTGTTAGAGGGTCACACAAGGAATATTTGTGCTAATTATTTTCCAATCTGGCCAGTGCTTCTGTATTTTTTAAGATTTTTTAAGTTTTCACTACATATTCAAATCAGGAAAACAAGCCCCGCCCCCTGGCTGCCATGTTTTTCAAAGGATCTTTACAATTTGAACAATCTTGGTAGAGGGTCAGGTAACCCCAGGAACATTTGTGCCAAATTAATTTCAAATTGGGCGGTTCATTGAAAACAAGCTCGCCCCCTGATGGCCATGTTTTTCAATGAATCTGAATAGATTGAATGATCGTGGTAGATTTATGCAACATAATTTTTAAATCAGGCCTGTACTTTTTGACAAGAATTTTTCAAGTTTTTGCCTTTTTTCCCTTTATAGATGCCGCAGCAACCAAAGTTATGCATGGAAATAAATTCTTTGAACAACTTTGAAATAGTACCACCTAAGAAACGTTCTTCAGAAATTAATTTGAATTTGGTAAATTGGTTTAGGATGAGTAGATAGATGTTTGTAGGCAAATGTAAATGGACAGACAGACATACAGACTGACGGATGACGGGTGCCGATGAACAATCACAATAGCTCAGGTGAGCTAAAAAGTATGAATATTGAAAAGAGTTGAAAACATTGTGGCGAGAAGGGAAATTGCTCATCATGAGCAATTTCTCCTTTTGCCACAATGTTTTCAAGACGTCTCCTGCAATGGCGTCTGTATGTGGAAAAGGTTATTTTGTATTTTGTTGTTATTTTGGAAAGGGTGAAAGTACCTGCTATTGACATATTCCCTAGTCCCATTTTGCAGATGAATATCGGTACTTGGTGGGCCTTTATTTCGTTCAAAATTGATTTTGATGCCAGCTTGCCCTTCCGTTTGCAGTATGTACTCTGTGACGAGAAGTCGTGTGTAGCGTCTATGCGCGTACATGTTGATTGTCAGTGACCACTGATCTCCTTTGTACTCTTCATAATACATACCTGGGATAAAAAGTTTATTTTATCATTAGTCAATAAAAATTTACGCACTTTATCCCAAAATACAACAAACTCTTTCTATCGCGTCTGCAGCAGACGACTTTTACAAATATTGTGGCAAAAGGAGAAATTGCTCATTCTGAGGAATTTCTCATTCGCCACAATATGTTCAAATCTTTTCAATGATTTTAACCTATAACCTTTTATCTACTGCTGATTTGTCACATATGGGATAGGGTAAAATTTATCCTGACTTTTGTATAATTATATGCCTAAATGATGTTCAAGTATTTTTTATCAAATTTGTTATTTGTTTCATCAAAACAAACATGGTCAGATAATTATGCAAATTTGATGTAAATATGTTCACTTTAAAAAAAAACATATTTGTAAAAAGTTCAGTATTTTTGTCAAGCATTTCAATCTGTGGTAACCCTTTCCCACATGCAACAAATCTGCAGCCGACGGCTTTGAATATCGGAAATGATATTGAACATATTTTGTCAAAAAATAGGAAATCTCTATAATTGAATGGATAACCTATAGAAGACTTAAAGTTGAAAACATTGTGGCAGAAGGAGAAATTGCACGTTCTGTGCAATTTCTTCTTTTGTCACTATGTTTTCCAAAAGCCGTCTGCTGCAGAGGCGTCAGAAAGCGTCTATATAAGGGAAAGTGTTAATGAATATTTTACATGAGTCCCCTGTGGTGAGTTCGGTCATGTTGAATTAGAGTACAGTGAAGACCTTAGAAGTCTGCGCATATGCAGAGTCCCACTGCCCCACCAGAGTCTTCACGTTTTCGCTTGCATGTAGAAAAGACCATTATGAAACTTCTGGCAAAATAAAACAGAATTGTAGACCCCCAGTGTTACTATCATATCCATTTATGAATATGACCTTGTTATTGAGACCGTAATAAGACCCTGTATCGCCAGATGGCGCTCATATGGCGTGAAGTATTCCACTAACCTGTCAGCATATTAAGGCAGAACTCTTCACTGATAACAGGTTGTGAGAAATTGGCCACATTGTATGAAATAAATGCCGGAATTCTTGCTCGATGGGTGGAGGTACCATAACCATTATACAATCCATTCATGAACACTGTGTTGCTGTGGACAACGGTTGCTACGTGACCATTACCTATTGTTGGCCAGAACCGACCATCCTTTGGCTGCCTGAAAAAAAAAAAAAAAAAAAAATGTTAAACCTGTTTTGATACGTTTGCTGCAGATGCCTTTTGAAAACAGAACAAGAGCACCAAATGTCACAAAATACGCCCAACCTATTTTTTTGAGAGCAAGTATAGTGATAATTGGTTGTACGTCAGGCAAATTTAGAGAACGGACACTGTTGATATAGTTTTGGCCATTTCGAGGGATATAAGTGTGGAGTGACTAAGATAACGTGGTTAGTTATCGAACCTGACCAAGATATTCTGCCCATCAACATATTGTCTAAATTTGTGATGATCAAACACAATGACTCAAGTGATATGGCTGATTATAGCATTTGTCCAAGATATTATGCCCATACACATTCTGACTAAATTTGGTGATGATTGGATAAAAGCTTCAAAAGTTATTGATCAAAAATACCTATTTGAGGTAATTTCTATAATTAAAGGGCAATAACTCTAGATTGACCACAGGGATATGGCTGGTTATAGAACTTGTCCGAGATATTAGGCCAATTCACATTTTGACAAGACTGACAAGACTAATTTTAGGTAACTTCAATAATTAAAGGGCAATAACTCTCGATTAACTCGAGCGATATGGCTAGTTATCGAACTTGTCTAAGATATTATGCCAATTCACATTCTGACCAAATTTGGTTATGATTGGACAAAGGCTTCTAAAGTTATTTAGCTGACAAGACAAATTTTAGGTAGTTTCTATAATTTAAGGGCAATAACTCTTGATCGACTAAATTGATATGGCTAGTTATCGAACTTGTCCAAGATATTATGCCAATACACATTCTGAAATCATTTGGTGATGATTGGACAAAGGCTTCTCAAGTTGTTTAGCTGACGAGATAAATTTTAGGTAAATTCTATATTTAAAGGGTGATTGACTAAAGCGATATGGCTAGTTATCAAACTTGTTCAAGAGGTAATGCTATTCCCCACCACCCTGATTGCCAAGGAGGGAAGCCATCCCTTCCATTATTAGTCTTTTGTCGATTGAACCCCGGTCTAAAACTTCCATGGTCAATTGATTGATTGAGGCTTAACGCCGTTATCAACAATGTTTTAGTCATTTAACAGCGGCCATTTCACATACTCCTAGCATGTTTCCTAGCTTTCTCACACCAGTACTCCACACAACATATTCTCCAAGCAACTTGCTGCTTTTCCACATAGACTGGTAGCCCATTGGTGAAAGATGAATGACGCTAGTTACAGTGACTTTTGTCAAACGTCGGAAAGAATGTTTGCCGACCTCCAATCGTAGAGGATCTAACCACTATACCTTGGAGAGGCTGTAACTTTGTTGCATGTAATTTTACCCTACCACACACAACAAATATGCAGATGACAAATTTAAAATCATCTAGCCAAAATATAGTAAATCTTTATAAATATAGTGATTATTGAAATGAATTGAAACATTGTGGCAAAAGGAGACATAGTGATTAATTACTCCTTTTTATACAATGTTTTCAAAGGTTGTGATGCGGCAAATTGTATCTGCATGAGGTAATGGTTTAACCCTTTCCCTCATAATAGACGCTTTCTGACGCCTCTGCAGCAGACAGCTTTTTGAAAACATAGTGACAAAAGAAGAAATTACACAAAACGTGCAATTTCTCCTTTTGCCACAATGTTTTCCAGTTTTTGTCATATGTTATCCATTCAATTATGGAGATTTTCTATGTTTTGACAAAATACTTTCAAAGTCGTCTGCTGCAGAATTGTCGTATGAGGGAAAGGGTTAATAGCCGTAAAGCAGCACAAATAGTATCATTAAACAATGGAAGCCATTTTATTATAAGCTAGAAGTAAATCAATGCTCAAAACACTATACAATAGAACAGCTGGATGGACTCTTTTACCTTACATGGATATATAAAGGGTTATCTGCTTCAATATCATAATAGGAAAACTTGTCACGCATCAAAAAGCATCAATTTGATACTGGGCTGGAAACATTTTAGGAAGAAAAGAAATTGGTTGTTTGCCCCTTTTCCCACAATATTTTCAAAGTGTTGTCTGCTGCTTTAAGGCATCACATGGTGTCTGTATAAGTAAAGGGGTTAACGTCATACGACAATTCTGCAGCAGACGACTTTGAACATATTTTGTCAAAAAATAGAAAATCTCTATAATTGAACCTATGACTAAAAGAGGAAAACATTGTGGCAAAAGGAGAAATTGCTCGTTTTGAGCAATTTCTGCTATTGTCACTATGTTTTCAAAAAGCTGTCTGCTGCAGAGGCGTCAGAAAGCGTCTATATTAGGGAAAGGGTTAAACATTTTCTGTAAAAATTAAATCTTCAGAATACGACTTTGTAGACAAAAACAAAAACAAGAAAAACAATACCCAGATTTTCCACCTTTATAAACCAATACAAGTCAAGTACGGGGTTACGTAAATGACTCATAAAGCATAGAGCGTTTAACCCTTTCCCTCATATAGACGCTTTCTGACGCCTCTGCAGCGGACAGCTTTATGAAAACATAGTGACAAAAGAAGAAATTGCTCAAAACGGGCAATTTCTCCTTTTGATACAATGTTTTCCATTTTTAGTCATAGGTTATCCATTCAATTATAGAGATTTTCTATTTTTTGACAAAATATGTTCAAAGTCGTCTGCTGCAGAATTGTCGTATGAGGGAAAGGGTTAAGATACCCAGAATCTGCAGACCAGTCAGTTAATAAGGACAAGCTGTAAAGAAAAGGAGCACAGCGCTTGCGGAACTAAAAAGTCTTTATTGGTGGTCAAACATGGAATGCTCTCACCAACCAAAATCAAGGCTTTTATAGTGTTTTCAAATTCATGAAAATGTAATAAGCTCTCATGTTTATGTCTTGACAACAGGTTGGTATTGGATACACTATTAGGTACACTATTGGGAAATTAGAGCCATAAAAATGCCGTCCTTGTACTATAAAGCTGCAGTGTATTTTGTGATGTAATTGAATATATACTGGTTTTCTGTCACAATTAACCCTTTCCCTCATATAGACGCTTTCTGACGCCTCTGCAGCAGACAGTCTGAGCAGACAGCTTTTTGAAAACATAGTGACAAAAGAAGAAATTGCTCAAAACAAACATTTTCTCCTTTTGCAACAATTAAACAATTTTCTATTGTTTGACAAAATATGTTCAAAGTCATCTGCTGCAGAATTGTCGTATGAGGCTAAGGGTTAAGGCGGTTTCACAGGAATGAAATTTACAAAAGCCTATGAAATTTACAAAAGCCTGATTGTTTATTAGTTTGTAGTTTATGTCTTTCCAGGAATAATTTAAGGCTATTTGAGCCGTGTTGCTCATATACTTTTGACAGTACTGGTAGAATAGAAATTGGTCTATAATTATTTTTATCATATTTGACACCTGAGTTTTTTGAAAATGAAGTTTTTTAAAGTAAAACATATTTTTATTAGAAAATACTTACCAGTCATTTAATACCTGATATATAATCTCAACACCGTTAATTCATCCAGAAAAGAAGCTCGCGCAGCCATGCATAGCCCTCACGCGTGTGTGATACACACGGCCGCCGGTAATACCGGCGCACGGGCCATGTGACCCCCACTTTTAATTTCACCGTTAACTTGCAGCGTTTAGTGTTGGGTGACGACGCGGGGTTGGGAGGCAGGAATCTGAAATGACTGGTAAGTATTTTCTAATAAAAATATGTTTTACTTTAAAAAACTTCATTTTTATGTCAAAAATACATTACCAGTCATTTAATACCTGATGACTTTGCAGCATCGGTCGGGAGGATCGTCCAACACAATGCCGGTCCCGAGAAATCGTAGCACTTGGTAAGAGTACCTACGGTACTACTAAATATAAACACAACTGTTTATGTATTTAGTAATTTGTGTATTAATTAGGTAAGTACTCGCTGAGAGTCCACTTGTGTGTCCAGAGAGGAATAATTTCTGATTGAAACGTTTTAAGACTTTATCAGAAGGATCTTATTACTAATTAAAGGAATAGGATATCCAGTGTTTGAATACGCTGCTGACATATCCTTCTCCTACCTGAGGTTGAATAACCCCTACTGTGGCTCTTACAGCCCTCGAATGTTTTATATAGAACTTAAGACCCTTGACAGGGTACAAGATCAGGTTATATCTAAGGGAACACAGTTCACAGAAAGGTTGTGAAATGTGATGGGTTAGGAAGCACCAAAGGCAACTTGGTCTCAGTAGGAATACAGGTTTATAAGAACGGTTGAATAACCATACGGCTGTAAAACCTGATGAAATTCGTTTTTACTGAAAGCAAAGAAATCACTTCCCTGATAGTGTTCGCCAAGCAAGACGAATTTAAGTCTCAGTTTATAACTAAAGAAGCGGCAGCTTCCGAAGAACGTAAAAGTTTGGAGAGAAATGGATCTGAACTTTGAAGTTAAGCGCATTGGAGCATCGAACAATAATTGTTGTGTTCATCGCCAAATCTTGAATGCGAGAGGTCGGCAACAAATGTAAGCATAAATTACTGATTGACGTACCTTAAAAAACACCAATCGGTAAGAACTGTCTACTTCTAATGAAGATGTAACGGTTATGTCGATAGGCAGGCCAGAAGAACGTTGAACTACGATCTCTGGGCCAATACTGTGTTTCTAAAGTCATTGTCAGGAAGAGAATAACGACACCGGAAGTTGACTCATTTGAATTATGGGGGCAATTCAGGGAGTAATAATTATTGCCAATCGAAGGACTACTGTCTACTCTATTGATCATGTACATGTCCTAGTCAGTTAAGCCCTGTACTGTAATGAGTATTTAACACACTGCCCCGAACTGTAAACAATTCGGGTGTAGTATGAAGCATGTATCGGACCGTTTCCCTTAATTACTGATCCTTATCCAGGACATGGTAATCGGATTCTCTTATAGCGAATCGAGTCTGTCCGAAGGGCCAGCTCAACGAGAAACGTCCTACAACGAGTCTCTTGAGGGGAATAGATCCGACTTGCCCGTTTTGGGAATTAATTCTAAACGCAGGTAATCGAAGTGAAGTGTTTGAAAGGAACACTTCCCCGTTTACAATGAATCGACGGTCATTCCTCGATGAAAAAGCAACCGGTACGTGGTAACAGGTGTCTGTTTGGTCTAAGAATCGCTCAGACAGCCGTTCCGGATTGCGTTCTTGATAAAACGGCACATTCCATTTTATTACTCGACCGTACTAGACGCAATCTGAGTCGATAAGTCTTATTCCGGTCTTCACCGGAACCAGACGAAAGACGGTTGTAGAAACCACCGAATGGAAGGTTGATACCCACTCCATGGCATTCCTGTTAGCTTAATAGAGAGGAGCGCTTCCCTATAGCCGCGGATTAGGGACAGTGCTCTACTTGGTTGTATGCCAACTTTGCTCCCGTACGGGGCTTTGATAAGGCAGGGCCAGCGGATGCAGAAAGCTAGGCTCGAACTTAGCCTGTCTCTTGTGTCTTCACAGGTTGGGCTTCTAAGAATGCCTTTGCAGAAGTCACTGTACGTTCTGTCCCTGTGAACAATGTTGCCGCATACGCCGAAATGCGCCTATGGACGCAGTGAATGCAGTAACTTCCCACTAATGATAGTTTATTTAGAGTCCAGCTCTAAATTGTTAATCATCCGATGGAGCACTGAACCCGATATGTCTCTTATTCGTCAGACAAGACGGGGTCGTGGGTTTTACCCGACGACGTGCGGATTGACTAAAGCCTGTTCTGGACCGGAATGTCAGTGTCCGATTCGACATGGAGGAATCCTATGATCGATTGATTGTGGTTTAACGCCGTTTTAACAATTTCTCAGTTATATCACGGCGGCCAGTTCACCTACTCATGTATTTCCTGGTTTTCTCACACCAGTACTCCACACAACAATCTTCCCAAGCAACTGGCTACTTTTCCACAAAACTTAGCCCATTGGTGGGAGGAATCCTATGAAGGAGTCATGATCGAGGAATTTATCCCTTTTCCGAAGAAGAATGAGATCGCATGGAATCAACCTTCGGTCCGAGCTCACGTATGAGAGAGTTCACAGAGTGACTATCCTCTGGGAACGGTTGATCCCGGTAGGCCAGCATAGGGGATTGATTTATGAAATCAACTGAATCTCTCCCATGTAATACCGTCGGACATCGACTCGTCCCAACAATTGGTACGATGGGTATTACTTGGGAGGAGTGTAGTCCCTAGAGACGCACTCTCTCCTCCCTGGGGACCGACATAACTATTTGACCGGTACTCCCCATACCCGATGGCCGACTGTTTAATCGGCTATGTCCCAGCATACTGCCCGATTGACTGCCGAAAGGTTATGTCCTAAGACATTACCCGTTTGACCGGTGCCTTACTGGCTATGTCTAAAGACATTGCCCGATCTCCAAATGACTGTGTCCGAGGACATTTGTCAATTGGAATACTGTTGAATTCCGAAGAATTCATAGTTGAATTTTTGTTTTCACGGTGACCGTTTGCCCGGTAACCGTTTATGCCCAGTTAAGAGTTTGACTGCCCTGTGAACGTTCACGCGACAACCGTTTATGCCCAGTGATTAATTGAGTACTCGGTAGGCATTTGACTCATTCTCTAGCACTATCGACTCATTACATTCATATGAGTGTAAGGAACGACAACTCTGCGAAGGAGATTTTCACTTGGCTGTGTTCGAAAACACCCGGTTGTCCAATGCTTATGTCATAATATTGACAAAACGGTTGGAGTCAACTTGACTTAACGACTGCTCGTTACCCAGCTCTGGGAACGTTCAGTAATGGTAGCTCCCTCTGACCATTACTGACCGGTTGACTAATGATAGGCTGATGTGAGGCTGCTCTATCACTAGTCTCCAAAAACTTCAGACATTATAACTTGGCACTCTGTAGAAGTCCGAAGACTGCTGTACTGCAGAGTGTAGGTTTTGCTCGAAATCATTATAGGTTTAAACGACGTTTAAGCGTCAACCTTCGGGCATAACGTATTAGGCACCACCCTAAGTACTTCCTTAATGTTCTGCTGTAGAGGTCAACGCTCTACAGCCGGCTCGTAATCTGAAGGGGACTGCCCCCCCCCCCCCCCCCCCCGCCCCCGCCCGTCAGACGAGGAGGTGGGAGAGTGTCGAGCCCTACGATGCTTGACTCTAATCCGTCTTTCAACTGAAAGACACAACAGTCTTATAAAAGTAAGAGAAGGGATTGAAAATAATATTCAATCTTGGTGTACTTTATTGTTGTGTTAAGGTGTCGATCGTGTGATATGAACCTCCTCTCTCCGCAGTAGAGAGAGGTCGCACTGGATCGATCGTCGGCGCCGAACTAACCGTATGGGACGGTCTCGACCTCCCTTTCACGGAAAACCTGAGTTATTCCGATCGGGGGTTTGCCTTCTAAGGACTGCCTCTTCGAAAGGTGTCCTTCCGGGAACAGTGAATTCCCATCAGGTGGGTATTGCTGATCCCGGTAGGCTTGGTTAACCCGCCTATCACCGATCCGTTACATCTTTTGAAACGGAGCTTTGTATCGGGGAAGGAGTGTAATCTCTAGAGAAGTACCATGTTCCACTTGGAGACACGGAAACATTTCTCTGTCCTGTACTACCTATAACTGGATATCTGGGCCTTGTGCGTAATGACCAGTGTTTTGAATATCCGTACTCTTCTATTCTCATTCTTTTGAGGAGTGCTATTCCCCTTGGAGAAAGGAAAGATTTATCTGTCCTGTACTCCTTATAACCGATGTTAGACGGTTGGATATCTGAGCCTGGTGCGTAATGACCAGTGTTTTGAATATCCGTATAGACCGGTTGTGCGAAGAACGAGTGGTACTAGCTTAACGACTGCTCGTTACCTTGACTGCCCACTGCCCGGTCGCGTCATGTTAAACTGACTGATAATTTGCCCGGTCGCGTCATGGCTTAATGACTGACCGGTCGCGTCATCGCTAAATGACTGCCGGATTTGCCCGGTGACTGGTCGCGCCTAGGCGAAATGACTGACTGGTTGCCCGGTACCCGGTTACCCGGAGTCATATAGGTTTTGCTCGCAAGCATTACCCGGTTGACTAATGATAGGCAGTTGTGAAGCTGCTCTATCACCGGTCTCCAAAGAATTCTGTCCGCAGACATTATAATTTGGCACTCTGTAAGCGTCCGAAGACTGCTTACTGCAGAGTGTGGTGTTAGAGGTGGCCAATCAGTGAGGTTTCCCTTTGATTGACCCATGGCGTCTCCCGAAGGGTCAGCCCCAACACCTGGCGTCAGATAATGTCGTTCAGCAGACGGTTGCTCACTCTTGAGGCCAACCATCACTGTGTCCGTACGGTTTCTGGCCCGAAGGCCTTTGTTTCCCGACGGAATAACAGACATCAGCCGCTGCCATCCGCTCCTCCATGTCCCGCGAAGGACCAGCCGAAGCTGAGGGGGAGCGGTCAGAGCTCCAGATAAGGGGCGTATGCATGTCTAAAATCCTCATTTGACCCTCTTACCCTATGCTGTGGGTATTGAGAACCCACAGCATAGGGTTTGTTTCCTAAGAGGGAATTTGTGGGGAAAATAGCTGATTACACCTCCTAATCTGGACCTCTGAGCGGTTGTGCGGAGTGAAGAAGGAACAGCTCTGACCTTCTGCTCACTCAACACAGCCGCGGAGTCTGATTGTTGGGAGAACCCCTCAAACTCCGCTTCACTCGTAGAGCTAAGAGAAACCTTTTTAGGGGTCTTCTTACTCTTCCAGCTTTTGTGAGTCCTCCTCAACCCAGACTGTTTCCAAATGGAAGCAGGCCAGGAAGAGAAGTACTCACAGGGTGAATCCTGTGTGTACTTAGTGAACGCAAAACAGGACAGACGCGTGTCTCATACAGCCGTTATGAGTCACGCCTCTGATCACCACTATGTGACATAGAATATATATGAAACAAAACAATTTATACGATTCAACAAAAAATATAATTTTTTTCCTATTTTTTATTTTCTACTATACCCGTTGATCACGGAACGTATTTCAATGAAAAAGATTTTACAAATATTTTCCAAAATTGTTCATGTTTAATTAATATACATAATGTAATACAAGGCGATAATAATATATTATCGCTAATAGGGTCGGTGTAACTATAACTTCGTTGAAAGAATGAATGGCCATTACCGCACCCGATACGTAACTGAAATAGTGGGTGGGGTAACCCACCCGTGACTTCTCAGTTAGTTGTGTTCACAAAAAACAACTTAATTACAATTAGTAATTTACACAATTATGTTGTTAGGTTGTTAATGTAGTTGAATAACTGAATGAAAATAACTTGTTTAAGGCGAATGCCTTAAACAGACCAAGAAATAAAATATAAAAATGAAATAAATTCTTAGCTGTCAGTTGGTGTGTCCAGAAATTAAAAGTGGGGGTCACATGGCCCGTGCGCCGGTATTACCGGCGGCCGTGTGTATCACACACGCGTGAGGGCTATGCATGGCTGCGCGAGCTTCTTTTCTGGATGAATTAACGGTGTTGAGATTATATATCAGGTATTAAATGACTGGTAATGTATTTTTGACATAAAAATTGGTGTTACTTTAGCTACCTTAAAAATGTTTGGAAATTTTGTTTGTGTTATACCTAAATTAAAAATATATGTCAAGGGTCTAGCTATAATATTTGAGCTAACTTTAAGAAACCGCGGTCCTAATCCATCCAAACCTGTAGATTTGGTCGTATCTAAAGAATTAAGCTCTTTCATTACGAAGGATTCACTTATAAATGGTATCTGAAATAGATCATTATCTTGCATTTTGCTGTTAACGTAATTCTGAAGTACTGATTTATTGTGACTTTGAAGAATGCCATCAATCGGTGGTGCGGTTTTAAAAAAATTTGAAAAGAATTTGTTAAACATCTCTGTAGTTTCTAGAAGGTCAGATATCTGATTTCCATCCTCGTTAGTGATTAAGTTTGTTTGATGTGATTTTGATTTACCTGATAGATCTTTCAGATTCTTCCAGAGTAACTTAGGGTTGTTGTTATTTTTGTTAATTGTTTTTTCATAGAACATAGTTTTAGCATTATTAATTAAGGTTTTGACTTGGTTTCGACATCTTCTGAAATACCCTTCATTTCCAGATTTTTTGGCAACATTTCTCTTTTTAACGGCATTTGTGTGAACCAGTCAGGCTGATGTTTGTGTTTCACAAGCCTTACTTTTACAGGCACATGTTCATTTAAGAAATCAGAGAACATTTGTATAAAACAATCTAATGCATCATCAACATCATTGTATGTGGGAATGGGTTAAACAAGTGTTATTAATAGCTTTTTATTTTGGCTCATGATGAGGGTTTAGGATCATTGTTCACGGGATCTTGTCTGTCATCTGTTGTGCGTTGTCTGTCAACAATAAATAACATCTCCTAAACCACTTGGCTAATCTTGACAAAATTCACAGGAATGTTCCTGAGGTGAAAAGTCTTTCAGAATTGCTAAAATAATTAAATTCTTTGCAAAACACTGGTTGCCAAAGTTTTCAAAGGCTTTCAGCTGCTGAGTGGTCAATAGTGATCTGTCTCCAAGAAAGAGATAGTTATTGTTTGCTGAGGTTGTCCATTACCTTCACTCTTTCCCTCATACAACAATAGTGATCTGTCTCCAAGAAAGAGATAATTATTGTTTGCTGAGGTTATCCATTACCTTCACTCTTTCCCTCATACAACAATAGTGATCTGTCTCCAAGAAAGAGATAGTTATTGTTTGCTGAGGTTATCCATTACCTTCACTCTTTCCCTCATACAACAATAGTGATCTGTCTCCAAGAAAGAGATAATTATTGTTTGCTGAGGTTATCCATTACCTTCACTCTTTCCCTCATACAACAATAGTGATCTGTCTCCAAGAAAGAGATAATTATTGTTTGCTGAGGTTATCCATTACCTTCACTCTTTCCCTCATACAACAATAGTGATCTGTCTCCAAGAAAGAGATAATTATTGTTTGCTGAGGTTATCCATTACCTTCACTCTTTCCCTCATACAACAATAGTGATCTGTCTCCAAGAAAGAGATAATTATTGTTTGCTGAGGTTATCCATTACCTTCACTCTTTCCCTCATACAACAATAGTGATCTGTCTCCAAGAAAGAGATAATTATTGTTTGCTGAGGTTATCCATTACCTTCACTCTTTCCCTCATACAACAATAGTGATCTGTCTCCAAGAAAGAGATAATTATTGTTTGCTGAGGTTATCCATTACCTTCACTCTTTCCCTCATACAACAATAGTGATCTGTCTCCAAGAAAGAGATAATTATTGTTTGCTGAGGTTGTCCATTACCTTCACTCTTTCCCTCATACAACAATAGTGATCTGTCTCCAAGAAAGAGATAATTATTGTTTGCTGAGGTTGTCCATTACCTTCACTCTTTCCCTCATACAACAAACCAGAGGCAGGCGACTTTGAGAGCGTTGAGCCAGAAATATGGAAGACCTCTAAAAATGAAAGTATAATTATTGAATATTGTCAAGAATATTGTGGCAAAAGGAGACATTTTTTCATTATGCTCAATTTCTCTTTCACCACAACAAAGTCGTCTGCAGCAGAGGCATCAAAATAAATCTGCAAGTCAGAAGGTTAAATAATATGAACCAAAATCAATTATGGGGAACTAAGTACTATTGTCAAACATGTTAAAACCCATTCCCACATTCAATAAATCTGAAGTAGACAACTTTAACCCTTTCCCACATACGACAATTCTGCAGCAGACGAAATTGAAAACGTCTAGTCAAAAAGCACAGAAAATCCCTTTAAAAAATGAGAAAACAATAATTGATTAGATTTGAAAACATGGTGACAAAAGGAGAAATTGCTCGTTTTGAGCAATTTCTTCTTTTGTTGCAATGTTTTCAAAAAGCCGTCTTTTGCAGGGTGTCAGAAAGCATCTCTATGTTGGAAAGGGTTAAAAACATCTGTGCAAAATATGGAAAATTTCTATAAATGAAGTACAAGAGAAAGTTAATGCAATGCATCAATGTCGCCGGAAATCCCTTCTGCATTTATGCATAACATTTACATTATTGTAGTTGAAAAAAACGGTTATCAACTGAGGGGTATATTGGAACATCATGGGTGGGGTCAAGTGACAATGTATCATAACTTGCTTCTTTTTGCCAACTTCATTGAAATATAATTGAAGCCTTTCATTGTTTATGATCAATCTCCATTCCAATTTCCTAAGTAGGTTGACCATACACACAACCAACTAATTATTGATCATAAACAGTAATGGAAATGAGTTATCTTGCCAATCATTAGTCTTAGTATGTATACAGTGCTTTCATTAAGGAATAATTATAAGATTTGTGAATTCCACATACACTTTTCAAGATGTTTGTCAGAATATTTGACTTTTATTATTTATCAATAAAACCACAAAACAGACAATTTAGGATTTGCATGCAATAGCACGTCATTTTACCTTTCCCCTATTAACGTCAACATTGAACACCTTTGCAGCAATCAACTTTTAAAACAATGCAAAAAGGGTTAAATCGCTGAAAACATTTCTCTTTTTTTCAAAATATTAGCTTGGCATCCTAATTATATCATACTATGACAAACGTTAAAATGTAGTTCCCAATATATTTACAAAGTAGACTACCCACGAAATATAATATCAGCTAAACAGTTAAATTTCATTGGAATTGTTTTATAATTTCAAACTTAATTTCGAACATAAACTGAACCCTACAACATGTTAATTTATTGTAATTCTCTCCTTCCTTTTTATACGCCCGTTTTGAAAAAACGGATCGTATTGTAGTTTTACCTGCGGCGTACGGGCGGCGTCCAGTATGTTGTCAGCTCAATAACTTTAGAAGCCTTTGTCCAATCATCACCAAATTTGGTCAGAATGTGTATTTGGATAATATCTCGGACAAGTTTGATAACTAGCCATATCTCTTTAGTCAATCAAGAGTTATCGCCCTTTAATTATAGAAATTACCCAAAATTGGTCTTGTCAGATCAATAACTTTAGAAGCCCTTGTCCAATCATCACCAAATTTAGTCAGAATTTGTATTGGCATAATATCTCAAACAACGTAGATAACTAGCCATATCGCTTAAGTCAATCAAGAGTTATTGCCCTTTAATTATAGAAATTACCTAAAATTAGTCTTGTCAGCTCAATAACTTTAGAAGCCTTTTTCCAATCGTCACCAAATTTTGTCAGAATGTGTATTGGCATAATATCTCGGACAAGTTTAATAACTAGCCATATCGATTTAGTCAATTGAGAGTTATCGCTCGCTCTTTAATTATAGAAATTACCTAAAATTGGTCTTGTCAGCTCAATAACTTTAGAAGCCTTTGTCTAATCATCACAAAATTTAGTCAGAATGTGTATTGGCATAATATCTCGGACAAGTTTGATAACTAGCCATATTGCTTTGGTCAATCGAGAGTTATCGCCCTTTAATTATAGAAATTGCCTAAAATTTGTCTTGTCAGCTCAATAACTTTAGAAGCCTTTGTCCAATCATCACCAAATTTGAATTGGCATAATATCTTGGACAAGTTTGATCACTTACCACGTTATCTTAGTCACTACACACTTATGTCCCTCGAAATGGCCAAAAGTGTACTAACAGTGTCTGCTCTCTAAATTTGCCTGATGTGCAACCAATTATCACTATACTTAATTGGTCTCAAAAAAACAGGACGGGCGTATTTTGTGACATTTGGCGCTCTTGTTTATAATGAAAATAACAAACTACTCATGCTTTAAAATTATATTATGATGAGCGCCCTTGTGTCAATGATGCATAACAATATGCAGATCGCAAGCAAAATGCCTGTAGGGAATCTAATGACACATTTAAAATTCACCTATGTTTTCAAAAAGCTGTCTGCTGCAGAGGCATCAGAAAGCACCTATACAGCAGTCAAAGTTTGAAAACATTGTGGCAAAAGAAGAAATTGCTCATACTGAGCAGTTTCTTTTTTTGCCACAATATTTTCAACTCAATGCAAAACATTTGCTTTTATTCATAGATCGATACATGCATGTTCCATATTTTGACTTAATGTTTTCAAAGTTTTCAAAGTTCATTCTTTTCTTCAAGTAAGCACCTTTTAATGTATTTGCAGTAGTCTCAAAATTATTGTTTTAACAGTCCTAATTTTCGGTTCTTTGTATTCAAATGTATTTATATTGGAATAGATTTATCATATCAAGTCAGGTAATGGATTAGAAGGTTAACCCTTTCTCACTTGCAGATGCATTTGACACACCTGCAGCAAACACATTTTGAAAACATTGTGGCAAAAAGAGAAATTGCTCATCATGATCAAATTCTTCTTTTGCCAAAATGGTATACCGGTAACCAAAAAACAATCATTAATGTTAACTGTTATGATTTGTATTTTTGCAATATTAATTAATAATCAAAAATACTATCATATAAACAACTATATTATAAATGATATAGGCACTAAGGGAACTAGAATTGTTTTTGCAAAAAACAGATGTCTCCCCTCAAATATCTGTCAAAATCTCTCAAAACATTCCAACCTATAAATTTGGGACAGATATGGAGCGGACACGAAATAAAGCCTCAAACCTTTGACCTTCAAGCGTGACCTTGACATTGACCCTATATTGTCGAGACGCGGGTTCTGCACGTCGCCTTGATGAGGTAAACATGTGACCCAAGTTTCATGAAAATCCTTCAAGCCGTCTGGGAGATATGGAGCGGACACGAAATAAAGCCTCAAACCTTTGACATTCAAGCGTGACCTTGACCTTGACCTTATATTGTCGAGACGCAGGTTCTGCACGGCGCCTTGATGAGGTGAACATGTGACCCAAGTTTCATGAAAATCCTTCAAGCCGTCTGGGAGATATGGAGCGGACACGAAATAAAGCCTCAAACCTTTGACCTTCAAGTGTGACCTTGACCTTGACCCTATATTGTCGAGACGCGGGTTCTGCACGTCGCCTTGATGAGGTGAACATGTGACCCAAGTTTCATGAAAATCCTTCAAGCCGTCTGGGAGATATGGAGCGGACACGAAATAAAGCCTCAAACCTTTGACCTTCAAGCGTGACCTTGACCTTGACCCTATATTGTCGCGACGCGGGTTCTGCACGTCGCCTTGATGAGGTGAACATGTGAGCCAAGTTTCATGAAAATCCTTCAAGCCGTCTTGGAGATATGGAGCGGACACGATTTCGGACAGAAGGACAGACAGACAGACAGAAGGACAGACAGACAGACAGACGCCCAGGACAAAAACAATATATCTCCCCTGTATACAGGGGGAGACATAATGATACATAGGTATGGAATTTGTTTAAAATGTTGTATAAGATAAAATGAACTAATAGGTCCTATAATGGCCACTTTCAATTTGACACTGGATATTGGGAAATTTGTTACACAATCTTGTTGTCAATAATACAAAGGCCCTAAATTAGGTTTATGGTTTATTGATTCAAACAACTATTTCTTTACCCTTTCCCTCATACGACAATTCTGAAGCAGACGACTTTGAACATATTTTGTCAAAAAATAGAAAATCTCTATAATTGAATGGATAACCTATGACTAAAAGTGGAAAACATTGTGGCAAAAGGAGAAATTGCTCGTTTTGAGCAATTTCTTCTTTTGTCACTATGTTTTCAAAAAGCCATCTGCTGTAGAGGCGTCAGAAAGCGTCTATATGAGGGAAAGGGTTAACACACATTATTGATAATTGGATTGAATTTCAATAACAACAATCTAGTAGGTACCATATTCTTGGACCTCACAAAGGCATTTGATCTTATTAATCATAGTCTTCTCATTGAAAAACTTAAATGTTATAGATTTTGCTCAAAGTCAATAAAATGGTTTACTTCTTACTTAACTGGTCGCTATCAAAAAGTAAGTATTTCAGGGAAACTATCATGTTCAAGAGAAATATCTGCTGGCGTCCCTCAAGGTTTTTTAGGGCCGTTACTGTTTATTGGAAGGGATGCTTAGAAATTTCGGACAAGGAGAATATTTAGACCTGCCAGCTTGACCACATATCTTGATTTCTTTTTGTCCTTACTATATGTTATAAGTACATTAATTTAAGGAAATGACTTCTAAAACATCCCTTTTACACTCTATATATATGTGTAAATTTTACAAATTAAAAACAAAAGACAAAGGCCAGTATATTAATTGAATGTATGTATATTTTTATTTAAGCGAAATTCATACTGTATCTAGTCTAAACAGTAAACTGAATTGGTTACCTGCCTCAGACGCTTTATTAGTTTGATAGTATGTTAAACCGGGAACCATAAACAAGAGGAGGCTCGCAGTAAATGTAATCTGGTTCCTTACATGCTATCATATATTACGCAGTAATTAGATGAAGAAGTGCAAACATGAACATATGTAAACCACAAAAATATCTGTTACAAGATAAATTGTGCCGTCTAGTTGAACTGTTAATGTTTATCAAACTTATTCATACGAATCACAAGAAAGAAAATCCTGGTAGTACTTAAAGGGAGGTAATTTGAAGTATACGCACAATTTAACTAAGTGCAGCAAATATTTTTCCCATTTGATCGGACACCTTTGTCTAATAATACACATGTATGACGATTTAAATAAACAATTTAAAGGGAATACAAATATTTAACAGAGTTAAACATTTAAAAACATGTTCAACAGCTAACCGTTTTCCACATAAAACATCCAATTTGGTTGAGGAAGTTCATGTCGTGCCGGGTTAGAGATAGTCTCAATATAAAATCGCAAATATTGGAAATATACTGATACACAACCGTACGTTAAAGATCCTTTGATAACAAGCTGTTACAGATACCAAAACCAAAACTAGAATTCTTCAGGAAATCCCTTACCTATTCAGGACCAAAAATTTGGAATGATATTCCCCTTCAAATTAGAACAGCAAATTCATAATGTGAAATCTCTCTATAAATGAATGTAGAATTAATAAATAGAGTTGAAAACATAGGGGCAAAAAGAGAAAATGCTCATTCTGAGCAATTTCTGCTTTTGTCAAAATGTTTTCAAAAGTCGTCGGTTAAAAAGGCTTCTTTCGGAAAGCATCTGTATGTGGGAAAGGGTTAATGTGGGAAAGGGTTAACTAATCAATAAATCAAACCATACCTGTTTGAACACAAACTCCAATTTCTTGTATCTGGCTCATTAAGAACATGACTCTTTCTAAGCTTCTCAACCTTTTTTTCTTCAATGGAATTCAAAAATTCTGCATGTTGCCTGATTTCGTTGACTTCACCTGCTCCGTGAAACTGACTTTTAAAAGCATTCCTTGAATTTGCTTGTACCTGTATGTTTCCCCCTACTCTCATTGTTTGAATTGTTCTGAGCTTTTTTTTAACATCATGATGTTCAGTGTTCAACATTCGTACTATGTGAATTAACATCAGTAATAAAGGCACTAGCAGTAGTATCTTATAATGTCTAGGCAGTCTCATTATTTTCTGCTTCAATGTTTGTAAAATATCGGTACCAATGCTTGATCTTTGTCTGAACATCGCCATCTCCGTTTCCAACACCTTGAAATAGAAAGCAAAAATGAAACAATTAAGTCATGCATACATTGATTGATTGGACTTTAACCCCTTCCCTCATACAGACGCTTTCTGATGCCTCTGCAGCAGACAACTTTTTGAAAACATAGTGACAAAAGAAGAAATTGCTCGTTTTGCCACAATGTTTTCCACTTTTAGTCATAGGTTATCCATTCACTTATAGAGATTTTCTATCTTTTGACAAAATATGTTTAAAATCGTCTGCTGCAGAGTTAATTGTCATATGAGGGAAAGGGTTAACACCGTTTTTAACAATTTTTCAGTCCTATCACAGCAGCCAGTTCACCTATTAATGTGTTTCCAGGCTTTCTCACACCAGTAATGCACATAAAATACTTTCCAAGCAACTGGCTGATTTTTCACATAGACTGTTAGCCTATTGGTCTCAGACGAATGAATGTTGGCCGAGCTGGGGCTCAGTAATGCATACCTGTACAGTAGCAAACTAAGGCAGGCCTGTGTCCTGTCTATCGACATAGCCTCACTGGAATCTTTACCATTGCATATAATACAAACCTAAATCTGTAGAAACCAGAAGTGTAATCCCACTGCTTGTATTCATTTATGATGAAGAGCAACTGTTACAGTTCTATACACTGGTGGGAATTTGATGAAAATTCAAACAGATTGTTGATGAAAAAAATATTCAAAGATTATAACTCTTTCCAACATGCAGATGTTTTTTGATGCATCTGAAGCAGACGACTTCTGAAAACAGTGGCGAATAAGCAGCTAGTCAAGATTAGCAATTTCTCATTTTGCCACAATGCTTTAAATTATATGCAATAATAATACTTTCATTTACAAAGACTTCCATATTTTTCTCTAAATGTTTTAAAATTTGTCTGCAAAATACCAGCAGTATACATTACCTGGGAAACACCATTAACCCTTTTCCCCCATACAGCAAACCTGCAGCAGACCACTTTGAAAGCATATTGACAAAAACCAAGAAAATCTCAATAAATGAAGGTATAATGGATGCAGAATGTTGAAAACATTTCTGGCAAATGGAGAAATTGCTTGTTTCGAGCAATTTCTCCTTTTGGCACAATGTTTTCAAAAGTCAGAAAACGTCTATAATATCTTTGTGGGAAAGGGTTAAATAACAAAATTACTGTCGAAAATCTGAGTAAAACACTGTATCATATATTGGATTGTGACACATATGTTGTAAAAGACACACATAATACTAGTATTGTGTGAATTTCTATGCAGTAGGTTAAACCCTTTCCAACATACAACAAATCAGTAGTTTAAAGTATGATAACTAAATAGGGTTGAAAACAGTTTGGCCACAGGAGAAACTATTAGCATTACTACTGATTGATTGATTGATTGATTGATTGGGGTTTATCGCCGTTTTTAACAATGTCTCTGTTATATCGCGGCGGCCAGTTCACCTATTCATGTTTCCTGGTTTTCGCACACCAGTACTCCACACAACAATCTTCCCAAGCAACTGGCTGCTTTTCCACATAGACTTAGCCCATTGGCGGAAGACGAATGACGCATGTTGCAATGATGTGCTGGTGTCAGGATAACTTAAACCTTTCCCACATACAGTGATGGCGCTGTCTGATACCAAGGCCTGTCAGGGAGAGCATTCACACTTTTGAAAACATTGGGGAAAAAGAAGGAATTGCTTGTAATGAGCAATTCCTCCTTTAGCCACAATGTTTTCAACTTAAATCAATAATTATACTTTCAATTAAAGAAATTTTCAAAAAAAATCCTCGAAGTTTCAGATTTGAGGTTTGTGGGAAATGTAAGTAAAGTTTCATGAGTTACCATAGTTCAATCTCTATTTTTCAGTAAACAAAATTAAAGGATTTTTCCAGGATTATTTTTAAATTTTCAAAGATCAAAAATATTTAAATGGAAATTCACTTGACCTACCAGCTAAAAGCTGAAAAATATTTATCCTGTTATATGCGATTTATGACAGAACTGAAGAGCAAACAATATAGACCAAAATAAGTGTGCACTAATATGCAGTCTAATCTTGGTCTATATTGATTGCCTCGATGTCATGCACAGTGCCTTTTGTTAAACGGCGGCAAGAGTGTTGGCCAAGCTGGGATTGGAACTCACAATGCCTGGATTGACAGCCTGCATTGCTACAGACAGGGCTCGGCTCTAAGAAACCAACATGACCAAGTGGATAGCAAGGGGGATCATGAATAAAAGGTCTGTTGCAGTGATAAGATAGAACAAGAGGCACATGAGGGCCTATGCTCTACTGGTATGGTTCTTTGGTCATTTTCAATCCAGAGCATGTATGTATGGTGAAGATCGGATAGTAAATGGAGGCTCTTTTGTGTTCACAAGCTGTATTATAGCAATTTTTAAAAGGAACCAAGCTCTCATCAATATTTAACTACTATCTAAGTTTGGTGAAGATCAGATAGTAAATGGAGCCTCTATTGTGTTCACATGCTCAATTATAGCAATTTGGACAATTTCAAGGGCCATAATCCAGTCTTGCATGGGCGGATCTGGCTGGTTTACGAAAGGAACCGAGTTCTCATGGATATCTAACTACTGTATAAGTTTGGTTGAGATACAATCAAAAGTGAAGACTGTATCGTGTTAACAAGCTCTTTTATAGCAATTTTGACCATTTCAAGGGCCATAATCCAGTCATGCATGAGCGGATCTGGCTGGTTTTCGAAAGGAACCGAGCTCTTATGGATATCTAACTACTGTATAAGTTTGGTTGAGATACAATAAAAAAAGAAGACTGTATCGTGTTAACAAGCTCTTTTATAGCAATTTTGACCATTTCAAGGGCCATAATCCAGTCATGCATGGGCGGATCTGGCTGGTTTTTGAAAGGAACTGAGCTCTCATGGATATCTAACTAATGTATAAGTTTAGTTGAGATACAAAAGTGAAGACTGTATCGTGTTAAGAAGAAATTGTTTACGGACGGACGGACGCACGCACGCACGACGGACAAATCGCCACAAAATAAGCCCTTTTGGCCAGTAGAGCTAAAAACTACTGAAAACTGTGCAAAACCCAATTTAAAAAAAATCCTGAACCCATCATGCCTAGATAAAACCAATATTAGTTCTTCTATTGAATGGTATAATAAATAGTCTCTTAAGCTGGATATCATTTCATGTTAATAATATATATAAACATTTAAATCCATTAAATATATATAAATACAGAGATAGGATATTCAGGCTACACAAAAGACAAATCTCGAAATTATAATCTTGCGGGTACGGAGAGATGTGTTAGTCATGGTTCTAAGCGACCTTACTATGTTTTTGAAACATGCCTTTTTCCCATTTATTATTTCACACTTTCAACGCAAAGATTGTGTATAAAATTAAATTATCTCGGACAAAAATGCGATTAATGTCATTAATCCAGTCAACAGGAATAAGTAAGCATTTTTAATGAAACAAATAAGAATGGTTTTTTCTCACATTTCAAAGAAATATAAATACAGATGGGACTAAAAAAACTTTGCATACATTTTTTATATAATTGTCATCATTCTATTTTCATCTAAGTCTACTGATCATGTATTCTAATCGAGTAATAGCGGTTGTAGAGGCTTGCTATGAACATGTGCAGGACATGGATTATGATCCTCGAGACTCTCGCTGTACCCGCGATAGAATGTGATATTTCGCCGTGATTCGTATCTCTGTATTTATATGTCTCTGCATGATTAAACCAATAAATGCTTTTAACCCTTTCCCAATCTTATACTTCAATTTATAAATGTTCATGGAAATTTTCTATGCTTTTGCTAAAATGTCTGCTATAGAATTATGTATTTAGGAAAGGTAAAAGAGTTTATAAACATCAACCATTTATCAAGAAAATGCATGTGTCTGCATGTGGTCATGGGTTGAAGAATCGATATCAGTGTATCTACTTTACAAGCTGTTATTTATTTTTTTGTCTGACTTGCTTTTTCTTGATAACATTTTGATGTTTCCATGTCTGTATAATGTCTTGTATAACCCTTTCCCTCATATAGATGCATTCGGACGCCTCTGCAGCAGACAGCTTTTTGAAAACATAGTGACGAAAGAAGAAATTGCTCAAAACGAGCAATTTCTTCTTTTGTCACAATGTTTTCCACTTTTAGTCATAGGTTATCCATTTAATTATAGAGATTTTCTATTTGTTGACAAAATATGTTCAAAGTCGTCTGCTGTAGAATTGTCGTATGAGGGAAAGGGTTAAGACATGATAACATTTTGATGTTTCCATGTCTGTATCATAAATGGACAATTTCGATGCATCAGCAGCAGGTTACTTGGGCAGACATTGTGGAGAAATGAAATACTGCTCATGTCAGGAGCAATTTCCCTTTTTCCCATGATGTTTTCAATCTTTTCATAAAAAAATCTATTTTTAAAGATTTTCACATATTTTACCAAAGACATTGTAATAGACATCTACAGCAGATTTGATCTATATGGGAAAGGGTTAACTGACTGAAAAGTTAACAGTCATTATATCAAACAATCATCTGCTGCTGCAAATTAACCATTTTTCCCATTTGCCGCAATGTTTTCAAAAATCATACTATCATTTCTAGAGAATTTCGATTTCTTCATTAAAATATATTCCATGCCATCTGCTGTACATTTGTGGGTATGTTGGAAAGGGGGGCTAACAAATAACCAGATACAAAAATTCTGCAGCAGACGACTTTAAAAACATCTAGACAAAAATATTGAAAATTTCTATAAATGAATCATGTATGACAATTGAAAAGAGTTGAAAACATTGTTGCAAAAGGAGAATTTGTTCATTATGATAAATGTTTTCTTTTAAGTTTTAGCACAATGTTTCAAAAGTCATCTTACAGACTCAGAGGCATCAGAAAAGTGTCTGTATGAAGGAAAAGGTAATTAAAGGCATGGTGACCAGGTTAATTGAAGAAATAATTGATTGACTGATTGATTGATTGGGGTTTAACGCCGTTTTCAACAATCTTTCAGTCATAACACGGCAGCCAGTTCACTTACTTCTGTATTTCCTGACTTTCTCACACCAGTACTCCACACAACAAATTTTCCAAGCAACTGGCTGCTTTTCCACATAGCCCATTGGTAAAAGGTGATTGACGCTTGTCGCAGTGACTTTTGTCAAACGTCGGAAAGAATGTTGACCACATAAAATAAATCTGCAGCAGACGACCCTTTCTGCGCCATTTGCGATTTGTCGACATTACGATAGAGCGGCACTACTACTACTACTACTACCACTACCACTACCACTACCACTACCACTACTACTACTACTACTGAGAAAGTGTGAAATAAACCTGGCGCTGGCTGGAATTTTCTGTGATAAACTTGGCACCTAAAGGGTTAATTGATACTTTTATCATTTAACCCTTTCCCTCATACGACAATTCTGCAGTGGACCACTTTGAACATATATTGTCAAAAAATAGAAAATCTCTTCTTCTTTTGTCACTATGTTTTCAAAAAGCTGTCTGCTGCATCTATATGAGGGAAAGGGTTAAAATAGAGTTGAAAACATTGTGACAAAAGGAAAAATTGCTCAAAAGTCTTCTGCTGCAGAGGTGTCAGAAAGTGTCTATATATGGGAAAGGGTTAAATTTCATACTTTGAAGTTTGAAATTAATTTACCCTGCATAACCCTTTCCCACATACAGTCCCTTTCTACACCTCTACAGCAGACGCCTTGCGAAAACATTGAGACAAAAGATGAAATTGCTTATCATGTTCTAATTTTTCAACCTGATTCAATAGTTGTTCTTTCATTTGTAGATGGTTTCAATAATTTTGACTAGATGCTTTCAGTCGTCTGCTGCAGATCTGCTGTTAAAAGAGTATAAATAGACTTACTTCCTCTGTTAAATTGCTTTAATCTCTCTTAAACCTTCACATATATTTTTACGCTTCCTATTTTCTTTCATCCAAATTTTTCATTTTTCACTTCAAATACACAGAAACTATTTACACACTGGCCATCTCAAATTATCCTTTTACAACCAATATGAAAATACACATGTGAATCAAAGAAACATACACAATAGCACACTACCTGTTGGACTGTCACATTATATTCTACAGTCCAGTCATGTTGAAATATCCCATATTCTAATGCAACAAGTACCTGCAAGTACCTGTCAGATCGTTGTTTATAACCTTCTTTCAAACAAATAATTCCATTAATGCTCTAAACAAACTTACCCTTAACCCTTTCCCATGGAGAACAAATCAGCAATCAGTTAAAAACATCTAGCAAAACTACATGTACATGTATATTTATTTATTTATTTATTTATATATTTATTTATGTGAAATCTCTTTAGATGAAAGTAAAATTTATTAAATGGAGTTAAAAACATTTTGGCTAAAGGAGAAATAGCTCATGATGAGCAATTTCTTCTGTTTGTAAAATTTATTTCAAAAGGCGGCTGCTTACTTTTGTTTGTTTGTTTTGTTGGGAGTTTTATGCCGTTTTCAACATAATTTCAGTTATATCATGGTGGCTACAAAGTTGTCTGCAAATGTGGAGGGTTACTACTTAACCTTTTCCCTCATATAGACCCTTTCTGACGCCTCTGAAGCAGACAGCTTTTTGAAAACATAGTTGCAAAAGAAGAAATTGCTCAAAACGAGCAATTTCTCCTTTTGCCACAATGTTTTCCACTTTTAGTCATAGGTTATCCATTCAATTTTAGAGATTTTCTATATTTTGACAAAATATGTTCAAAGTCGTCTGCTGCAGAATTGTCGTATGAGGGAAAGGGTTAACAAGAATCTGGTCAAACTCAAAAAGTTTACTGGAAAAAGAAGCAAAACACTATTTACAGCAATGCCATATGTTTACAATGCATTTTTTTTTCCTTTTGCAGTTATAATTTGAAATATTTGTTATTTTCATATAAAAAATTTATACATATTTTATAACAAAAAATTCTTCTTGTAAATCGGTTAATTATTCTTTTCATAGGTTAGACTAGATCATGCTGCAATATGTGTTTAAATTTTTTTTTTTTTTTTGCAGTTATAATTAAAAATAATTACATTTTTTTAATATTTATTTTTTATACATATTTTTTACCATAAAATAATTATTGTAAAGGGTAATTCATTCTTTTCATAGACTAGACTTATTTATTGGTAAAATGTTCCCTTTATTTTTAATACAACACTTTATATATAACAGGGTATTGTCTCAATTTGCCAACTTTCAATTTAAAGATTGTGTGTGAATAAAAAGATTGCAACAAAGGTCAACAAGTGTGCATTAATTAGCCAGGGGGTGCAAAAAAAAGTTTTTTCAAATTTTAACATCCTAATTAGGAATCTTTCATAGATCATCATGTTATGTACAAAGAGTAATCACAATTGTTATATATAATACGTTCTTAAGTCATACATGTGATATCGTCCAGGACGTCGGGAATTGTTCCAGAGGGACGCACATTTGTCTTGGAAATTATAACAAAATTAAAATTTAGACCCATATTTTTACCAATCTTAGTAAGCTGTTGGTCTGTATGGGACGTTGGTCTCGATACACTCCATGCAGTACACAGGACATGTTGACACTTATCTGTTTATTGGTATGTGTGTCGGTGTGGTCATTGCCAATCATCCGATAATTATTGATTTAATGGGGAGCGAACTGGCATACTAATTAGTTGTTTTGTTTGGTGTTATGAATGACAGTGTTTAATTGATAAATTGACATTTTTTACCGAAAAGCTAGCATGGAGGTTAGTTGTTTGTCAAAAAAATTCTGAAAATGCAAAAAAGAAAATACAAAAGGATCAAGCATCTATTTTTTTTTTAAAAAAAATACATACCACATATTAAGGTAAAAGGATATTATTACTTAATAACCAAAAAACTTCCACCTAGACGATTTTATTGCATTGTAATATATATAAACCCTTTCCCACATACATACACTTTCAAACTTCCCAACTTTGAAAAGATTCTGGCAAAAGAAGAAATTGACCACAATGAGCAATTTCTCCTTTTGCCACAATGTTTTCAACTCAGTTCAATTAATACTTCCATTTGATAGATATGTCATGACAGAATTTTATTTAAAAAAGCTGCATTTTTTTATAAATCTTTAAATAGGTTAACTCCTGATTGCATTTTGTAATATAGGCGCTTTTTGACGCCTCTGCAGCAGACGGCTTTTTGAAAACATAGTGACAAAAGAATGTGACAATGTTTTCCACTTTTAGTCATAGGTTATCCATTCAATTATAGAGATTTTCTATGTTTTGACAAAGTATGTTCAAAGTCGTCTGCTGCAGGATTGTCATATGAGGGTAAGGGTTAAGACATTATTTACAAAGATAAGATCTACGTCGTTTAAGAATGTTAAAACAGATTTTGGCACAATATGAAAATATTGACGGACTTGTTAATAAATAAGAAAGTTGGTCGCTTTTAACCAATTCTACAAAATCTGGCTTCGATTCTTCGGCCTTACCCCTTTCCCTCATACGACAATTCTGCAGCAGACGACGACTTTGAACATATTTTGCCAAAAAATAGAATTTTTTTATATTGAATGGATAACCTATGACTCAAAGTGGAAAACATTGTGGCAAAAGGAGAAATTTCTACTTTCGTCACTATGTTTTCAAAAAGCCGTCTCCTGCAGAGGCGTCAGAAAGCGTCTATATGAGGGAAAGGGTTAACAAAAAGCTCAGATCTCATATCAGTGTAAATAACAAAATCAATGAGAACGTGACCATTACAAAAGGGACAAATACGATATTCTAATTGGAGATTGTCCTATTTGCCGGTTTCAATGCATATCGGGGCTACACCATTTACAAAAGGCTGACCTGTGGCTAGGAGGTAGAATAAGGTTGCAGTATCCTTCTGTTTCATATACGTGCTTAAACGTGCGGTAGGTTCGAAGCCTATTTTGACCTTGACCAGAAGAGCCAGAGACGTTATTAAATGTAGCAAGCCAATCAGCTGTATATACATTCATTGTCGCCTTTTCAACCCTGTTAATAAAGGAATGTTTATGTAAAGGTTTATCCAAATTATTGAAATTCTCAATTTTAAACTTCGTAAAATGTTTGCTAATGACAGAGAATTCTTGAAGTGTGAGGACGTAACATGGGCCCACAATGCAATGCGTTTATTCAACCTTGTATTATTTGTTTGAGAGAGACGAACCCAGAAGTTAGCAATATGTTTCCATTGGCGTACCACAGGTGGTACCCAACCCATTTCAACAGAGACTGCTGCGTTAGGGGTATATTTGCCTACTCCTAAATAAAATCTCATTCTTCGATTGTGAACTGCATTTATACACGAAAAGGATTTATTACCCCAAAGAAACGCTCCATGGGAAACAACAGGCCATACCATGGAGTCATATAATTTGGTAAACTCACTATGAGGCACTCCTCCAATAGATTTACTTTTTGCAATAAGTAGTCCTAGAGCCCATGTTCAACTTGAAAGGACTCTAACATTTTAAACTGTAAATAACTCTTCAATTTTGATCCATTTTGTTTAATTATTTCTCTATATACTCGTTCTCATAGCATTTTGTTTCGTTTGTTTGTTTGCCATTTGTGTGTTTGTACAGTTGATTGTTATAACTGTCTTAACCCTTTCCCTCATATAGACGCTTTCTGACGCCTCTGCAGCAGACAGCTTTTTGAAAACATAGTGACAAAAGAAGAAATTGCACAAACCGTTCAATTTCTCCTTTTGCCACAATGTTTTCCACTTTTTGTCATAGGTTATCCATTCAATTATAAAAATTTTCTATTTTTTGACAAAATATGTTCAAAGTCGTCTGCTGCAAAATTGTCGCATGAGGGAAAGGGTTAATGTAAATTTTCCAGAGGCCCACATGGAAGACTGGGTAAATCCAAATGTGCTGCCTCTATAAATAAAGTCTTTATCATTTTAAACAACACAAAAATAGCTGGGTTTTTTCCAACAAACTGGGAGGCATTATGATCAAATTTAGTCTGTAAAGATTTTTTCTTAACCCTTTCCCACATTCCAGAAATCTGCAGCAGACAACTTTGAAAATTGTTTGTCAAAAATTGCAGAAACTCTCCACAAGTATTAAAATGAACACTTATCGAATGAAGTTGAAAATATTGTGGAAAAAGCTGTCTGTGAATTTAGAAAAAATAATTTTATATGAATATACATTTTACCCTTTCCTACCTCCAAAAAATCAGCAGCAAACTACTTTTAAAGTATCTAAACACACAGTAAAGCTCTATAAATGGAGGTATAATTACGGAAAAGATCTGAAAATATTGTTGTGAAAGTAGAAATTGCTTGTTTTGAGCAATTTCATTTTTTGTCATATAAATGTTTTCAAAGGCGGCTGCTGCAGAGGCGTCAGAAAGTGTCTATATAAGGGTTAAATAAGTTTGAAATTAGAAAAAAATATTCTGTAGAGTAGCTGTCATTACTGTACTGATAGGTATTACCAGTACTCATCAAACTTGACCTGATCCTGACCTGTATAAAATATATAGAACTTAACCCTTTCTTTCATACCTCAAATCTGCAGCAGACGACATTTGCCACAATGTTTTCAATATTAATTCAACTTTCATCTACATGTATACAGATTTCACATATTTTTGCCAAGATATTTTCAAAGGCATCTGCTGCAGATTTGTAGGAGGATCAGGTCAAGTTTGATGAGTCAAACCTTTTAGTAAAGTCATGACAACTGCTCTACAGACCATTTATTTTATTAGTGTTTTATACCATTTTCAACAGTCAAACCTTCCATGAATCTAATCCACAGCAGACGACTTAGATAACATTTAGTCACTCTCTGTAGATGAAAGAACATAATTTGTATTGAATAAAGTTGAAAACATTGTAGCAAAAGGAGAAATTGCTCCTTATGAGTAATTTCTCGTTTTGCCACAATGTTTTTAAAAGTCATCTGCTGCAGAATGATGGTGAAAAACTACTTCTTTATGATGATTCCTGGGTGACTAATAGACTAACCAATACAAGGCTAAGAAATGTTCAAGTGCAATCTACCATGATTGTCGTGACTGAGGATTAAACCCAAGACATCTGCCCCTACCTAACACTATGACACTGTGAAAACATTCTCTGTGTTCAGAAATGAATTTCAAACTCCATTTAGGAAGTCTGATCATTCAATTTCGAAAATGAATTTGCTTTTGAACAATCACATACTTGAGCTTTAACTCTAAGCACAGAGTAAATTGTTATAGTTTTCGAGCCAGGCAGGTCTTCAGTAGCCCAAACTATCAACTTAGCTACAGCAGATTTCATTAGTCGCCGGGCAGAAGCCCGCGACTTCTATTTTTAATAGGTTTTCGGAAATCACATGGGAGGAGGAGTTATTATTAGAAAAAAACAAATTTAAATGTCTTGAACATATTACAATTGCGTTTGTTTAAAAACACTAAGTTATGACACATCTAAAATGAAATAAATATTCCGATGTTTTAAGTATTAGTAGTTTCTTTATTTTGACTCGCATCTCTTTTTTTGGGGTTTTATTTACGAAGACAAAACCGTCCCCATGAGACTTGCAGCAAGCAGACTGTTATGTATCAATATCAAGTAAAATTCACGTCGAATTCTCCTTTAAAATAGCAATCTTAATTTACTGAATGTTATTTTCATGTTCAAAGAAATGTCTTGATTTGTGAGGAATTCATTTTATAATGTTTATCCATGCATGTATATCTAAAATATGAACTGTTTCTAAGCTAAAACTGTTGATCGCGTGACTCGCGAATACCAACTGCGTAGATCAATCTCCTTTGCAGAGAGCCGCTCTTTACACTCACTTACAAATAGTAAATTATAGGTGATTTAAAATGTTTATTTGGTTCAAAACAAATGAAGAAAAGAACAAACTGAGATAAAACTGGTTTTAATAGAAAAATTACTTTGAACGAACACTCTCTGCCTATAAAGAGAGTTTCAAGAACGACACCTCTGCGAAGAAGAATGTAGGTCACGAATCGGGTCTTTCGTACAAAATTATTTCGTCCTTGACAATTTTAAATGTGTCATTAAATTCCCTAAAGGCATATTGCTTCCGATCTGCATATTGTTATGCATCATTGACACAAGGGTGCTCATCATAATATAATTTTAAAACATGAGTAGTTTGTTATTTTCATTATAAAAAAAGAAGGAAAGAATTACAATAAATTAACATGTTGTAGGGCTCAGTTTAGGTTCGAAATTAAGTTTTAATTATAAAACAATTTCAATGAGATTTAACTGTTTAGCTGATATTATATTTCGAAGGTGGTCTTATTTGTAAATATTGGATTACATTTCATCATTTGTTAAGGTATGATATAATTAGGATGCCAAGCTATAATATCATTTTGAGAAAAAGAGAAAACTCATGTCTTCAGCTATTTAACCCTTATCTCATTGTTTTAAAAGTAAATTGCTGCAAAGGTGTCCAATGTTGACTTTAATAGGGGAAACATAAAATGACGTGCTATTGCATGCAAATCTTAAATTGTCTGTTTTGTGGTTTTGTTGATAAATGATAGAATTCAAATATTCTGACAAACATCTTGAAAAGTGTATGTGGAATTCACAAATCTTATAATTATTCCTTAATGAAAGCACTGTATACATACTAAGACTAATGATTGTCAAGATTACTCATTTCCATTACTGTGTATGATCAATAATTAGTTGGCTGTGTGTATGGTCAACCTACTTTGGAATGGAGATTGATCATAAACAATGAAAGGCTTCAATTATCATCACTTCGTTGACAAAACAATGCAAGTTATGACACATTTTCACTTGACCCCGCCCCTGATGTTCCAATATGCCCCTCAGTTGATAACTGTTTATTCAACTACTATACTGTTAGTGTTATGCATAACTGCAGTATGCATTTCCGGCGACATTGATGCGTTGCATCAACTTTCTCTTGTAGTATATTTTGAGAGACTGCCATTAAATCTATCGATGAAACATATTTTTGCTACAGAGTTAAACATTTTATGGTAAGAGGAAAATTACTCTCATATAAGGTCTCGTATTGAACATAATATCAGGTTAAAAGACATATGTTGATGCATCTGTAGCAGACGACATTTGAAAGCATTGTGGCCAAAGGATAAATTGTTTTTTGAGAACTATAATATTCAACTATTAAATTTCAATTATAAAGTATTTCATATTTTTGCCAATTTCTTTTCAGCTTTAAGACCTCTGCTTCAGATTTATTGTTTGTGGGAAAAGGTTAAGTATCTGGACAGTCCTACGCATTTATACCAGAGGCCTACTGAGATTCAGCAAGGGGCTTATCAGCTAGTAAATCACTTATAACTGTTAACATGAGCTGAGACCCTCGCCATCACTAATTGGGCCTCTTTGATCTTATCTGGGGCCATGAAGTTAATTTCTGAAGGGTCAAGTTAATTTCTGTAGATGCAGTTTCTCATTATATAATACACACACTTATATATGTATTTTTACTCATTGTGTTAAATGACATTAGGCAAATCAAAGGAGAAGCCGAACTTGCACAAATAAATTGGCTGATGCACTATAAAATTTTGTAAAATGGCACAGAATCTGCTGTGTTAGTTTTGTGTCTTCAGGCGACATTGACGCAGTCCCACTTCATATGTTTTGCAATTGCCTCACACTGGCCAAGATCTCCTCATAACCAGTACAAATTCAATCAAAGCGCTGAAAGCGCTGATGGTATAGGGGCATATGTAAGTTGAAAATATATGGCATAGATAATATAGACAAACATTGTTGAAACAATGAAACAATGACCTTTAAACAAACCAAACCAAAAATGTGCGAAGCAACACATATTGCCTGCCAATAACAAATACCTAGTGTATCAAAGTTTGACCCTGTTCTTGTATAAATAAAATAATTCATGAAGGACAAAATATTGACAAAAAATGAGCAGTGACCCTTAATTAAAATATTTCCAGTTCAGAAATCACTAAAGATCCACAATGTATATTGTAATCATGCTGATAAACGAAAGACAATCGAAAGCATGCTAGAGTTATGTTTCTTTTGCACTGCACATCTGAAGCTCTGAGTTTCCTATACACCAAGTCTTAAATTGATACATTGGACATCTATTGAGACAATAACCGAAGAAATGAAAAAATGAGTTTCACACCTGAAAAAAACCAGATCAGATTTGTGTTCAAAATATTGTATCGATCTCCTAATCCCAATGTATACGTGTGACGACTTTGAAATGGATCCGCGAAACAGAAACAAAGTTTTGACCCATTAATGCAAACTTTAACGGACAGACAGACGGATGGATGAACACAAAGATGGACAGACAGTCAGTGCTTCCGGACAAAGTACAACGCTTGGGAAGCACTCATTAACGAAACAAGGGCTTTTCACGGAACGCATGTGTTACATGCGAAAGTCATATAATAAGTGAGAACATGGAAAGACAAAAATATACACACTCCAAATCTGTAGGTCATAAGTTACCTACAAACCAAGTTTGAAATGGATACAATGGAAATTAATTGAGACAATCGCTGAACTAAATAAGGAAAAATGGAGATAACTAAAATAAACAGACCAGAGTTATGTACCTAGTATATTGCCGTTTTCTTGATCACACGGTATAAGTGTGACCACTTTGAAATTTATCTGCCATACAGAAACAACGTTTTGATCAATACATGCAATCCATGACGGACGGACGAATGCACATTCAGGCAGACAGCCAACCGGACGGCGGACTATACCTCCAAGCTTTACAGACAGAGACAACTTATAAAGTATTGATTACGGAAGACTGGTTCGATGCGTCGAAACACGTCTGTGCTTAGGAAAGCTTAGATTATGGTATTTGTAAAGTATTTGCAAATTAATTGTATCTCCGAAACGGGACCGTACAAGGTTAATTTACAAAAACCTATTTAGACTATATTTCTAGTTTATTTGTCAACAGATACGTCTAGGACTAGATTACACGTTTACAGACGTTGAGTCTTCAATTAACACAACTGCATATACATTATAATTTTAGTCCAAAAATCACTAGAAGCCCCTCAATTATAAAATAAATAATAACCTTGCGGTTATAACTGGTGTGTATGTTGACATTTTCGACCAACTTTCTTTCTGACGTTCGACAAATGTCAATGCGACTTTCATAAATGGGCTAAGTCTATGTGAAAAAGCACCCAGTTGGTTGGGAAGATTTTTGTGTGGAGTACCAGGAATCACATTTGTAGGTGAACTGGCCGCCGTGATATAACTTAGGAAATGTTAAAAACGGCGTTAAACCCCAATCAATCATTGTTGAAATTAACTTATCTCTAATTTGTAGATTTAATTTCTATTTCCTAGTTGGGTCGACATACAGCGACACATGAGAATATTCAACACAACACGCGACTTGTTTTACCAACAATTCTCCAGTAGCGGTGAGACCGTTAGTACCATTCTTTCATGGCATGTATACACAGTAGGACCTCTCTCTTTGGACGGATTATGTAATAACAAGTCACATAGACTAAATATACAGCAAACAACATTTAACTAAGGCTAAAATATTGACCTGAATTAATAAAAGTATTATTTTGAATAGTGATTAAAACATTGTAGAAAAAGAGAAACTTGCTGATTATCATTCACCTGTTAAGGTTAGTCAAATGTGTCTAAAAGGGGCAAAGGTTAAAATAATAACTGTAGACAAATATTTTCGTTATCTAGCTATAACGGAAACGGTTCGACCCTTTTCCGCTTAAAGTCGCTTTTTGACGCATGTGCAGCAGACGGCTGCAGAATTGTTTATCGAGACCCAATTCCTCTTTTTCCACAAAGCCATTATAAACTATATATTTTTCCCCTTGATGTATGGCGAAATTGCTCGTTATCATTCATCTCTAGCATGTTATTCAAAATTGGTCCGGAAAAGAGAAAGTGTTAACGAATGTCCATAGTAGCACGTTTAAATATGAAAAGAATTAATTTGAAACGTGTTTGAAAGTATTGTGTGAAAGGGAGAAATTGCGCATTGTCAGCAATAGCTCCATTTTCAACAATTTTTCAATATTCAAACTGTTATATTATCACGGAAAGGGTTCCGCTGTAACCATTTCCCGCATACAGACGCATGTGCAGCAGACGACAATCGAAAACATTGTGACAAAAGGTGAAATTGCTTGTTGTAGGCAATTTCTACTTTTGCCACAATAGTTTCAACTCCTTTCAATAATTTTATTTACAGTGATCTGCATTAATTTTGTAGTCATCATTGAATATGTGATTTTGTGCATTTAGTCTGATCATTTTGCAGTAGGATATCCAATAATGATGCTGTATGGTTCATGCCAGTTTTGAATGAAACTTCTGTGAGTGAAAAATAATAATGACACTGAAATGCTTTATTCATTTATCTATTAAGTTCATGTGTTAGAGATTAAATGCATTTTTTTAAAAGTATATTAAGAAGATGATGACTTTTGAAAACATTGTGACAAAATTGCTCAAAATGAGCATTTTCTCCTTTTGCCACTATGTTTTCTCTCGCATTTATGGAGATTTTTGTCAAATTGTTTTCAAAGTCATCTGCTGCAGAATTGTTGTATGTGGGAAAAGGTTAATTAAGTACATTTGTTGAAATGTAATTTCTTAATTTCAAAGGAATCATATGACAAGCGTATTTTCAGACAATTTTTAAAGATCTGTGGAAAAAAAACTTATTTCAGCATTAATATACATAATTATGTTTATATTTTCATTATGAGTTATATATGTGATAACAACATATTACTTATTCAATCTAATCTTTCAAACATTATTGTTACTTTTGTCTTATAACAAAATTGTTTTAATGTGTTGAGATAAAAAATATCTCTTTTGAAAATCTCAGTCTTCGTTATTTCTAGAAATCTTCATTTTATTCTCCAGCTAAGACTATAACCTTGAAACTTGATAGGATCATAAAACATTCTAGGATGATGCTATCAGCGGTATCATGACAAGCCATGTAATTGTAATTAAATGCCCATCACTGGCCACCACATAGAAAATTTTGGGGAAAAGTGGAGATCTGGTATAAATGCGTAGGACTGTGGAGGTACTACATACTTCGTTGGTTAACCCTTTCCCACATACAACAAATGTGAAGCAGACAAATTTGAAAAAATCTAGGTAAAACAATGAAAAAATATATATAAATAAAAGTTAAACTAATTAATAGAGTTAAAAACATTGTGAGAAAAGGAGAAATTGCTCATTATGACCAATTCCCCCTTTTGCCACAATGTTTTCAAATGCCATCTGATCATTAGATTTACATTCCTTAATCCTGTAATACATGTAGTGGTATATATTTAATCCTCAAAAGTGTTGTTGCTATAAACATGAATTGTATTATTCTCATGCAGTAATGTAAATAATTATCTTAATTCTGCGATAGATGTATTTATTTTGTGTCAATTAGTTTTATAATTACAGTCTCCTGTAATTCTAATATTGAATGACTATGTACATTGTATGTGTTATTGAGATGTTTTATATGTGTGTTTGTACATAGATGAGACTTAAATAAAGATAATATATTTTTATATATATATATATATGCAGACCCAAAATAGCACAAAGGGTGATGTTTATATAAACGACTAGGTTAGTTGCCCATCTATTTTACCCTTAACCCCTTCCCATTTACAATAAATCTGCAGCAGGTGACTTTGAAAAAATCTAGGCAAAAATATGGAAATTCTCTGTAAATAAAACTCTTATTATTGAATATGGTCAGGGACATAGATAAGTTACTGATATGGTTGAAAATATTGTTGCAAATGGAGAAATTGCTCATGATGAACAATTTCCCCTTTTTTGTCACAAAGTTACAAAAAGTCGTTAGATGCATCAATATGCATCTCATTCTACAGGTGGGAAAGGCTCTTGGTATTTTGTTATTGGACCTCAAAAGAATCGTCTGTGTCTCTAATCATAGGGATTTGTTTATAAGAGAGATTTTGCAGGGGGAAAACAAGCTTGCTCTCTGTTATTTAGATCTCTAATCCGACTACAAGTGGGCGTGTACAAGGGCGGAATTCCACTGACGATTACGCCGTTTTGTCACAAGATCAACCCTTTCCCACATGCAGCAGGCGACATTTGAAAGCATTGCAACAAGGGGAGAAATAGTTCATAAAAAGCAATTTCTCCTTATCCAACGATACTTTCAACTCAAATAAATATACTTTCATTTATAGAGATCTTCAATATTTTGCCTAGATGTGTTTTCAGATTCGTCTGCTGCATATTTGTTGTATGTTTGAAAGGGTTAAACTACCTACATCATCATCATCATCATCATAAAGGTGTTTAGTAGCATCATTGGTGTTCTTATATGGGATCGTGTCTACATTCTCCTGGTCCAGAAGCATAGTTGATTCTCTTTCCTGATCCATGGTTCTGCGACTACACCTATTTCCTTAATGGAGTGTGTTAAATCAAGGGAAGTAACTGGGTTTTGTTGTAAACAATATAGGACTGCAAACTTCGGTTATTTCTCGTGTGCGAGGTATATTGAATTACACTTTAACCCTTTCCCTCATACGACAATTCTGCAGCAGACGACTTTGAATGTATTTTGTCAAAGAGTAGAAAATCTCCATAATTGAATGGCTAACCTATGACAAAAAGTGGAAAACATTGTGGCAAAAGGAGAAATTGCACGTTTTGTGCAATTTCTTCTTTTGTCACTATGTTTTCAAAAAGCCGTCTGCTGCAGAGGCGTCAGAAAGCTTCTATATGAGGAAAATGGTTAACTATAAAAGTACTGTGAACATTGTATATCAACATCAGCATGTGCAGCCGAACGGTCGGATCAAAATCTGCACCGTTCACATGTTACTTACATAAGCTTGTCAAAGGTTTCTGTCAATCTGTGTAGAATCTTACATGACCGAAAAGATGGACAGTGTGATCTGAGTCTACACTATTCAGAAATTCCAACCTGCACCTTTTATCATGGACGGGTAGATGTAAACGCACCTTGAAGAATCGTCTCTGTTGCAGTTAATGTTCCGTATTCACCACTTAACACTTTCCCTCATACAGAATTTGACGCCTCTTCAGCAGACGACATTTGAAATCATTGTGGCAAAAGGAATAATGAGCAATTTCTCCTTTTACCACAATGAGTTCAATTGTTTTCAATAATTTTACTTTTATTTTTATATAATATTTTTCATATTTTTGCCAAGATGTCCTCAAAGTCATCTGCTGCAGATTTGTTTGTATGTGGCAAAGAGTTCAGCAAATTATTTCCAGTTCTTAACCCTTTCCTTCATACGACAATTCTGCAGCAGACGACTTTGAACATATTTTGTCAAAACATGGAAAATCTCCATAATTGAATGGATAACCTATGGCAAAAAGTGGAAAACATTGTGGAAAAAGGAGAAATTACACTTTTTGTACAATTTTTTTTTTGTCACTATGTTTTCAAAAAGCCGTCCGCTGCAGATTTGTTTGTATGTGGCAAAGAGTTAAGCTTATTAAATTATTTCCAGTTCTTAAATTGAAGACTATTCTGATTTTAAAAGAAATATATACTCTCATATTGGCAAATTTATAGTGGTTAAGCCAATTAGAAATGTGTCCGTGGAAAAACGTCATGTTTGCTTGAGTGAACATTGTATAGACCCAGTTCACACTGTCTGAGCAAGATATACACTTAGAAGGCTGTACACAAATAAGTTTGTTAGAAGCTTCTGTAAAATTGTTTAGATTCTGATATGATCGATCAATTAGACAGGCCGGACCGAACATACAATGTACAGAAATGCCAACTTGTACCTTTTTCTTACGTACTGGTTAAAATTATGTTTATTTTGTGAATTTAGAATGTTAATGGTAGGCCTATTTCGGGTTTTAATTGAATATTTGACCTGAATAAACAAAGGTATGACAACGTTGTGCACTTGACATGAGCCGTAATCACGGGGGAAAAGAACCTCAGTCTATCTTATTTAACCCTCTTCCCTGATGTATATACGCTTTCCAATGCAGGAGATGAATTTTAAAAACATTGTGACAAAAGGAGTAATTGATCAAAACGAGCAATTGCCCTTTTTGCCACAATGTGTTCAAATCTATTCATTAGTTAAACATTTATTTATAGAGATTTTTTATATTTTTGTCTAGATGTTTTCAAAGTCGTCTACTGCAGATTTGGTGAATGTAGGGAAGGGTTAAAACTAGTTCAGAAAAGGATCTCCAAGTGTATTCGTGCCATCTGTACCCCGATGTATCCAAAACATTAGTTTCCTGAGACATTTTGTTATAAATTTGGGAACCGATGAGTGCAGTGCCAGATTAATTTTCTCGGATGCGCAGGTTGATCTGGCTATTTACGGGTCGCAGTTGTCTCATACAGAGACATGTATTTATGTCTCTGGCTCATACAGTATAGGCTACTTTTGAATTGTGAAACATTGTTGCAATTAGAAAATATGCTCGCTCATTTTCTTCAATTGTTTGATCCATTTAACAATCATGTATGCGAGTTGGTCTTCTCTCAACGTAATAAATTAAACTACAAACACCCATACTGCGAGTTTATTTGTTGAGCAAATAGCAGTAAAACAGTGAAGTACATGTATATAATGTGGCAGCCTGTAATAAGTGTTTAACTAACCGGTTTATCTAATGATGATGGCATCTGAAATGAGAAGTAAAGCAATCGTCTCGCTCAGGAACAACCAAATCACGCCATGACAGCAATATATACAAATAACTCACAAATATCCTGTGCCAACCATGCACCCAATCTCTTACGGATAACCCTGTTAAATACGCTACGTGTTAAATATTTCGAGCTAGTCTAAACTCGTGAAATTGATAATCATTGAATTGTTGATATCAGGTAACATAAATAGAAGGGACATAACTTGTCCATATAGCTAAACAAAAAGAATTTAGAAGTTACCAACCTTGCATTTGTAAAAGCGGCTTCGAGTTGGTTCACCCTTTCCCTCATAAAGACGCTTTCTGTGGCCTCTGCAGCAGACGGCTTTTTGAAAACATAGTAACAAAAGAAGAAATTGCACATAACGTGCAATTTCTCCTTTTGCAACAATGTTTTCCACTTTTAGTCATAGGTTATCCATTCAATTATAGAGATATTCCATTATTTGACAAAATATGTTCAAAGTCGTCTGCTGCAGAATTGTCGTATGAGGGAAAGGGTTAATTGGGTTTTAACACCGTTTTCAACAATTTCAGTCAAATCGCGTTGGCCAGTCCACTCACTACAGTTTTTCCTGGCTTTCTCCGACCTATACTTGTAACAGTAACTACTGCACTTTAATTTAGGAGAACAAAACAATTTAATTTTGAGTCCAGAAATAAAACAACTTTTGATATTCATGTACATGAATAGAGTGTTGCAGGTGTCCCTATTGACGTCTGTTGTACTAAATGTTCTATATGAATGTAGCTATCGCACACATGTTATATATATATGTTCATAATATACTGAATATCATGAAATGTATTAACATTCAGGAACTAGCTAAGAATCAAAGCGCTGAAAGCGCTGATGGTATAGGGGCATATGTAAGTTGAAAACATATGGCATAGATCATATGGACAAACATTGTTGAAACAATGAAACAATGACCTTTAAACAAACCAAACCAAAAATGTTTGAAGCAACACATATTGCCCTGCCAATAACATATACCTCATTTGTCAAAGTTTTACCCTTTTCTTGTATAAACAAAATATCGAAGGACAAAAGATTGACAAAAAAAACCGAGCAGCTACCCTTAATTAAAATATTTCTAGTTCAGAAATCACTAAAGATCCACAATGTATATTGTAATCATGCTGATAAATGAAAGACAATCGAAAGCATGATAGAGTTATGTTTCTTTTGCATTGCACAATTGCAGCTCTGAGTTTCCTATACACCAAGTCTTAAATTGATATATTGGACATATATTGAGACAATAACCGAAGAAATGAAAAAATCCCCTTGATGTAAGGCAAAATTGCTCGTAATCATTCATCTCTAGCATGTTATTCAAAATGTGTCCGGAAGGGAGAAAGAAGGAAAGAACGTCCATAGTAAAACGTTTAAATATGAAAAGAATTAATTTGAAACGTGTTTGAAAGCATTGTGTGAAAAGGAGGAATTGCTCATTGTCAGCAATAGCTCCATTTTCAACAATACTTTTAAATATTCGAACTGTTATAGTATCACGGAAAGGGTTCCGCTTCCATGGGGAGGATGTAACCATTTTCCGCCTACAGACGCTTACAGACGCATGTGCAGCAGACGACAAACGAAAACATTGTGACAAAAGGGGAAATTGCTTTTCGTAGGCAATTTCTACTTTTGTCACAATGGTTTCAACTCCTTTCAATAATTGTATTTACAGTGCTTTGCACATTTCTCTATAAGTCGACTGTTGTAAACTAATAGGGTCACAGAACGGTCGACGTTACCTCACACTACTGACATTGAGGTCAACCATAGTTCAGAGTGTGTTTCATTCATAAAAACTATTTTGTCTCATAAATTTATGCAAGCGGAGGGTTTCGTGATTCGGTCGAACCAATGAAATCGTTGAAAAGGCAGATTATAACCAATCAAAACTCGATTTTGGTGTAGGTATACACATGTGGACTGTGGTTGCAGCTTTAATCCGACTTTTCGAAAGCAGCTTCGCTATGGGATAGTGGCGAAACGCCCCTATCCCAAAAACTACACATAATACATTTGCGACCAGTGAAGATCCAGATCAGTCGGCTCATCCACCGCACACTGTACGCCAATTTGTCGAAAAAGATTTTTATAAGCGTATGACATTATTTCATTTTCGTAGGAGATATCTCGGATGCGCTCTTATTCCACACGTGTAAGAATTACATAAATGTTGTTTTTCCACAGAGAAAAAAAGGGGAGGGGGGACACTACAAAAAGTCCCTCTATATGTTCATTATACTATAAAGAATAATGAAAAAATGTTAATTCGGGGAATCCCACACAGGACCGTGTTACTATGAATAGCCTTTCTATATGGTATTATATAAAAAGTCATTATTACTATACTATGGCTAAGTTCACGACGAACCCGAGTTCCGACTAGAGTTATCCGGGTTCCTCATGAACGGCAAGAGTTTTAACTCTAGTGACGTCATATGAACTTCTGCAACCCTGCTTCGAGGGAGGGTTAGAAGAATTCCAAAGTGGCGGAGGGTGGCAATTCTGGATGCTGGTGTGTAAATAATCATAAAATACGAACCTCTGAGTTCAGTAATCAGAGATGTATTTATTTGTAAGGTTTGTTTAATTGGGCACTTGTAAATAATTGCAATCCGTCATTTAGACAAAAGGTATACGAGCTTTCTGGTATCGATAATAAAACAAGCGGATACACCACGGAGGCTTCCATTTTGAATTTTGACTCCAGAGTAGAGATGTGCGTTCACGAAAACCAAGTGTCTGCGCATGCGCCATCGATGCACGTGTCCCTGACCCTACCCTCCTTGAGTTCGTCATGAACTTAGCTTAAATGAACCATATAGAGGCTATTTATAGTAACAACCATTCTGGTGGATGGGATTCCCCAATTTTTTCTCATACGAAAACATTACGGTCATTATAATTAAAGCAAATGGACACTAAAAAGAGACTATATGCAGTATCTTAACGAGGTATTGTGTGTTTGACCCCGGGTTTTTTTTCAAATGAAAATTCGGACGCCTGTGATTTTGTTTGGAGCACCGCTCCAATTCGTTCTTTACACTATGTTAAATGTTGATAAAGGTTAAAGTTGCTGGCTAGCAGAATCTTGAATAAGCATACTGTTCACGTTTTTACACTCTCAATTTGTGATCTCACACATAACAGATAGATTTGAAACAGAGTTTTAAAAATATGTTATTATGAACATGGAGACATTGCTCCTTTCTATTTACGATGTTTTTTCGAAAGTCCTCTATTACAGAGCTTTTAAAAAAAAAGGTCTGTATCAGGGAAAGGTTAAAAAAATAATGGCGTTTTGAATTTAAATTCATGAATGTAGTATTTTAATTAATCAATGCAAAGACATTTAAAAAATGATTTTTAAAAAATCGCACAAAAAAAAAGTCAAAAAGTCTACCAAACATAATTTGAACTGAAATCTAAAAAACCGTTCCCTTGCGGTTTAACCCTTTCCCTCATACGACAATTCCGCAGCAGACGACTTTGAACATATTTTATCAAAAAATAGAAAATCTCTATAATTGAATGGATAACCTATGACTAAAAGTGGAAAACATTGTGGCAAAAGGAGAAAATGCTCGTTTTGAGCAATTTCTTCTTTTGTCACTATGTTTTCGAAAAGCCGTCTGCTGCAGAGGCATCAGAAAGCGTCTATATGATGGAAAGGGTTAAACAGAGACATATAAATATGTATTTATATGTTTCTGGTTTAAAGCCGATTTTGTGAGACTAATATTTCAACTCGTCAAATACTAGAGTCATGGACATTTTATTGGAATAGGTTATGTTTCCTTTGTGAAGCGCAATCATATACATGTGCATGTGAATTTAACACGAAAGTAACCTTAATATAAGTCAATATGACGAAATGCTGGGCGCACGGGTTGTTTTAAACGTCGTATGGCGGTCGGTTTTCCGTAATTAACGTTCCTGTCCGGGGGTTTATTGTCCAATTCATTCTGGAATCGCTTTTTGTGAATGATTGTCTTCAGTTTTCTTTCCTTCTCCGTCATATTTTCGGGTAATTCTATAACCGGAAGCTTAATCACTGTATCAGTACTTTGATCCTGTTGTACGGACCCCCTTTTACGTTCTGTTAACGTACTTTTCGCTTCATGAACGTCGCCTGTCTCTTTGCTACGACGCACACTTTCATCTGCGTTGTCCAGTATGAATTTAGGCAAGGATCGAAACATAAAATGATACGAAGTTATATTTCTGCACGGAAAGTGGAAACAACGATTTTCGTTCACAGCTGCGTTACCAAGGCAACATGGCTTTGCTTCCCAATCTTTCCTAGTCCGAACGAGTGGAAACACGATCGTACCGTTATCCGAGTCCCTTGTTTCTTTCGTGAAGTATTCGCCAAGATTCGTCATGTCTTTACCGTAAGACGCAAGTTCGAACTGTAGTCCAGACGACATTGACTCCAGACGTCTAATCTGGACATCACGTGATCGGTCTATCCTCTGTAACTGAGATTGCTGTCTCTGAATCAAACGTTTCTCGGATAAAAATGCTTTTATAGATCGTTCACCGACACTGTCCCTCATTGAAAGATATTGAAAGTGGACGCCAAACAATAATCAATATTTATTTTAAATACTATTCACTGATTTATCAATCGCATTCACTCAAATATCCTTTCTTTCGTTTATCAAATCCTCTTTCGTGAATGTATGTAAATGTTTGCATTTACATTCAAACAGATTAACTATGCCTAGTCCTAAGCCACATAAATCATGCAAATGTTCTTTAATGAATTGAATGTTCACATTAAACATCGCAATATGTTGTGCATATTAATATGACCAGAATGGAGCATTTTAAATCTCTCTATATATATATCAACAACCTGGAAACTGGTATTTTCTAATATAATAATGTAATATGTCACGTCCCGGGAAAAGCTTATCAACTAGCGTATACTCACAGTCTGATCCAGTTTTACACTTGTTTGAAACATTGTCACAGTTTTCTAATATGAACCCTTATCCACCAATAATTGTAATTACAATTTAATTCTAAATTTGAAAAACATTCTGATTTTCAAAGTCACACAATTTCAGATAGGCTAAACGCTATGTTTAAGCCAATCTTAACTAGAGTTATAACAATCTATATATTATATTGTTTGTGAACACTGACCCTGAAGTATTAAAAATTGAAAATGAAATTAAAAACGTTCCATCTGTATCACAGTTTGTATCGTTATCACCTAGAAAATCCGTCAATATGATCCTCCTGTCTGGAATGTCTGGCTTATTTCCAATCAATTCACCAGACACGATTGCTACGTGGAAATAGAGACAGTTCAGAATACAATCCCTGATCAGACAGACTGAATAGGGTCTCACAATTATGAACAGTTGTAATACGTATTATCTGTTCACAGCTATTGATATTGCTGCTAAAAACCACCGAGTCTATGGGAGACTTATTAAATTTCCCATACAATTGAACTATATTGACTTTTATCGAGGCTGCGACGGGAGAAAAGTAGTTTAACACTTTTCCACAAAAACTGCAGCAGACGACTTTGAAAATATCTCGGAAAAATACATATAAACTGTCTTTATGAGCAATTTTTTTTTTTTGCCACAGTGTTTTCAAAAGTCGTCTGCTGCAGATGCGTCATATTGCGTCTACAGCGGGAAAGGGTTAAGCCGTGTCTGGCGAAAATTGGGTCCTGCTCCACATGGCGAACAGTGAAGAATCATACAAGCCTGTATCCATGCCTGTCTCACATGAGCATTCATGGTTCGTCAAAACACCGAAGACAGTGGAAGACAGTAGTGCAGAGGTAGAGCGTCGGCCTCTCGAACAAACGGTCCATGGTTCGAGGCCCATGATGAGCTGGTTCTAGCTTTGGGATTTTTTCAATACAAATGGCGCGTGGACTGGTTAAGTCTCCAGGAAGCAGACCTCGAGCATGATTAATATAAGCTGAAAGCTTGTTTAGAAATCGATGTAGAATAAATAAGTTTAAAATAAACACCGAAGATCCAGATATGTGATGTAACATATGACGGAAAACGTTAACCCTTTCCCACCTGCAGACGCATCTACGACGTGTGTCCAAAATGTTCGTTGACAACTACTCTAAATTAAAACCCAAACAAGATAACAACATCATATCTACCATGTATTTTCATTCAATGATACACAAAATAACCAAAATATAAACGAAATTTACTGTTCTATTTAATCGTTTGTCACACCCATTGATTGTACAACCGGTCACTTTGAAAACAGTGTTACAAAAGAAGAAATTGCTCATAACCTCAGGGTATTGTGACAAGTGTTATCTTTTTTTTTATCGAATTGGAACATCAATACTGTGTGAACTAAATGTACACTGTATAGCAAGGGCTTCTTGAATGTTACTTCAATATGTCGCAGAACAGTGTAAAACCAGATCATATTTCGAGGAGTCGCTGGTGATCTGGTGCTACAGTGTTCACCAATGCCCTGTGGTTGATTTCACTGTAGCACTGCTCATAACTTGACATTGGAGTCGAGTAATGGTAACACCTACAGTATGCGATGTACGACGTGCGGAGATTCAGATCAGTCAACACATGCACAGTATAATCTAATCGGATGGTCTGTTGACCCTTTCACACATTCAACAAATCTGCAACAGACGGCTTTGAAGACATGTGAGCAGAAGTATGGAAAATCTGCATAAAAGTTACCATAAATGAAAACGTGATAATTGGATAGAGATGAAAAAAAATGGCAAACTGTGAAATTGCTCATAATTTAAACCCTTTCCCTTAGGCAGGCGAATGGTGAGCAATTTCTCCTTCTGTTACAATGTTTCAACCATTCAATAATTAAACTTTGATTTATTAAGATTATCCGTATTATGTTTAAATGTCGTCTGCTGCAGATGTGTAGTATGTGAACAGGGTTATTAATCTGAGTATAAGCTACTGAACGCATAGGCGAAACAATCCTGTCTTCTATGTACGAAATGGATGAATTCTACATGCCTCGCCACGTTTATTAATTACCGTTGCTGCATGTCAGCTTAACGCTTTAGAAAACATTTGAGAATATATTGTGTAAATTGACTTTAAAAACTAGAATTATCGATAATCGTTTATCACTTTCTAATTCGTGCTTCTGACGACCCTTTTTCACAATTGTGCCAGTATTTTTTAAAACATGTGCACAAAAGACATATGTAAGCAGGGTTTACATTGCAACTTGAAGCGTGCCCCCGTGCAACCACTGCAGCAATTTAAAAATTGACAAAAATATTTAAATATTTGTAAGTGAAATTAAAATTAGACTTAACAGGCAAAAGGAGACGACTTTTAACACATCTAAGCAAAACATAGAGAAAAGAGTTGAAAACATTGTGGTGTAACCATATAATGTATATTGTTTTATGGCGCATCGACAGCTAAGGTCATTTAGCGCGCATTTAAATTTTATTATTCATGTTCCCTGGGTGAACAAACCAGTACTAGGCTAGAAAATGTGCCTTGTCCAAGGGCTCTCCACCATGACTGTAACCATATAACCTAATGTCGACTGTTGACTGTTGAAGAAACACAAACAAATGCATCTGCATCTGAAAAGGGTAAACCAGTTAAGCAATAATTATTCGTGATGTATGCATCTTGTATCGTTCTTATTACTCAGCTATATTGACCTGATCCTGACCTTTTGGCAAAGAAGTACACGTGGACTCTCGATAACTCGAACATGGGAGACATTCGAATACATCGTTTAACTCGAACCATTTCCTGGAACGGATCTGTCTTTTGAAAACAGCGTAGCAGCAGTTCTGATTACTCATCAGAACTGTTGCTGCGCTATTTTCTTGATATGATTTTATCACTTGCTTGCATTTCATAAAACACCAACATATCAATAACTTGGGAAGCTGAAATACAAGTATATGAAATAAGTATAAATTTCAGCGGTCACTCGAACACGTCGATAACTCGAACTAATGTATGGGTCCCTTTAAGTTATCGCGATCCACTGTCTATTACTCGAACACGTCGATAACTCGAACTAATGTATGGGTCCCTTTAAGTTATCGCGACCCACTGTCTATTAGTGTCACGTACAAAAAAGGCTTGTACGTTCATCAATGTGATAGTTGTATGAAAAAGTGCATGGTGACGACACACGGTTATACTTTGATACAAATACAATTATTGTCAAAATAGCCCGTATCTTCGTATTGCAAAGGTCAGGACCAGGTTAAAATTTTCGAGTAATACAAAATATAAATCAGATGCATTGATGTTAACCCTTTCCCTCGCATAGACGCTTTTTCTGACGCCTCTGCAGCAGACGTCTTTTTAGAAAACATAGTGACAAAAGAAGAAATTGCACAAAACGTGCAATTTTTCCTTTTGCCACAATGTTTTCCACTTTTTGTCATAGGTTATCCATTCAATTATGGAGATTTTCTATGTTTTGACAAAATACGTTCAAAGTCGTCTGCTGCAGAATTGTCGTATGAGAGAAAGGGTTAAAACGCATGTTCCATTAAAAAAACACGTAATCCCTTTCTATCAGTTTACCCTTAACCTGTAACTTAAAACAACATTTAGGCCGATTTATTCATATGTGCGCGGCTATGAACATCACTATACATACGTGCAATCAAAGCGTGTTCTACACTGTCCAATGCTAACCGATGACATAACCTACATCTGCGTGATTCCAGAAATTCAGCGGGATAAGGGTTACACCATTCCACAACATGCCTTCATTTTATGAAATAAAAGATTCATGATTCAAACAAAACAAAAGTCTACTTCAACGAGTAAGTATTACAAATCAAAAAGAACCATACGAACGAAACAAATCGATCATGCAGCTGTAGGTTTATTTGTTTTGGATATATTTACCCTTATCCTTTTGAATTCCAGCAAATGGTATCATCGTCCTGAATTGTGACACGTTTTCGCTTTTTCATGGACAAATGATTCGCATTTCTTTTTTCCAAACTAGTGGCGAACAACGTAGATCCAGATTTAACTGCACGTATATGTAGGCTAGTCGTTTATGCTTTGTTCACACGTGTCGTTAACCCTTTCCAACATACACCAAATCTGCAGCAGACGACTTTGATAACATCTAGGCAAAAATGAGAAAAATCTCTATAAATAATAGTATAAAGTTGACAACACTGTGGCAAATGGAGAAATTGCTCGTTTTGAGCAATTTCTCCTTTTGTCACAGTGTTTTCAAAAGTCGTCTGCTGCAGATTTGGTGCATGTGGGAAAGGGTTAACGACATTTGTGAAAATTCGTAAATAAGTTAGCCATGTCTAGAGATCTAGCGTCTTGCTGACTCTTTGTAACGGAATGGTAGGACTGAAAATGATACCTGTAGTTGGCGTAATAGTATAGGGCTACAGTTCTAGTTCTTGTTTGTCAGGAGCCGCATCTAGGACACACTTACATGTAGACGGACAGTGAAGGCTCTGGTGAGACTTGGTGGATGTATTGAGACCCCACATCACTAGACGCGGCTCAAATGTTGACACGTGATGGGGTTTAATGGATAACTTTGTATTGAAAGCCTTTCTTATTGAAACTCGTCGACAAAAGAAATATGATTTTACCTTATCAACGGATCCTTTTTCGGATGTAAACGTTGTTTTGGTTCCTATTTGGTAATTGAATACATTGTTGGGAAAGTAGCAGCTGCTACATATATTAATGAATAATTTATTCCCTTTGCGCTTTCTATAATGTCTCAAATCATGATATGATTAAAAATAGTTTCTAAAACTTAGCATGTTCAACATATGTGTTAAACATTTCCCATGACGCAATTAAACGCATCTACAGCAGAAAACTTTTAAAACCATTAATACAAAACGAGATATTCCCATAACGAGTATTTTCTACCTTTGTCACAATGTGTTTAACTATATTCAATAAAAAAAAAGTTCCTAATTTTGCCAAGATACTTTCAATTAGAGATATTTTCCATATGTTTTACCTTGATGTATTCAAAGCAGCAGATTTGCTGCAGTGTTAAAGGGTAAAGCAGCTCAACAAAAGTTGTGTCGAGAAACACAGCCTTCTACCGTTGTTATGTAATCATTGCCTTTGGTAAATACTAAACGGGCAGGTTTTTAGTTTGATACGAGTCTAAAAAACCATTTCCGAATACAGACGCGATATTATGCCTCTGCAGTAGAAAGCGTCGTTTGAAAAGGAGAAATTGTTTACTTATATAAACAATTTACCCTCTTCTTACAATATTTTTTAAAAGCCATCATAATCTTTTTAACTGACAAAACAAAAATCAGTCCCACTCTCTTGCATTCTGAATTTGCTAAAAATAAGCAATCTGTATTCAATAATTATGTTACCTTCATTTAAAGGATTTTCCATATTTTTGCCTTACTTTTGAACTTAATTGTCTGCTGCATATTTTCAACATGTGAAATCAGGCGGTTAACTGATGTTGAAATTGCATCAAGTTCGCTTAACTTAAAATGAGATATACCGGGACGAGAAAAAATATAATAAAAAAGCCACAAAAACACACCAAACACTAACTTGGTTTTAAAGGTGCGAACCAGTTTCATTTATTCTGTTGGGTGACAGGTTGTATTGTTTCACCATATTAAGGCAACCTATCTCGGCGTGAAAGTATTGGAGTCGCATCTTACGATTTGAGATCATAATGACTCTCTGGTTGGTAGGTAGGCTTATATCATTAAAAGAAATACATAGATGAACAACGAGTGGAGCTTCACTTCTAGCTTTTTTTTAAATCATGATGACCTGGTGGCTTTATAACACATAGACGGACAGTGAACACTCGGACCCAGCTTATTCAAAGTGCAAAATAATGCCGGATTTCCAGCACAAGAGATTGGTCTATTGGAAGTGAGAGTCTTTGATTTGAGGTAAGAAGACGTAGGCTACGTTATTTAAGTTTTATGAAAACAGTGACCATCTGCGCTGTGGTAGTTCTGTGTCAGGTAATATAAGAAGTCTTGCAAACAGGCACAGTGAAGCGCCATTTAAACTGTATTGCCAAACATGAGCGCAACCTCGTCAGGCCATTGAACTTGAAATCGATTACATAAACAAGAAATGAATCACGTCATGCGACTTTTGGCTTTGACCAAGCCTAGTCCTACAATTATATCTGGCGTAGACTAGGCCTTCAGAGAAGACGATAAAGACTACACCATGGTGCAGGTTGGTCTAGATCTTCGTAAATCGCAGTCACTCTGGTTAAACCCTTTACGTCATGCAGACCCAATTTGACGCGTTTAGGCAGCAGACGACTTTTAAAAGAAAACAAAGTGAGGAAAGGAGGAATTGCTCAAAATGAGCAAATTCTCCAGGTCAAACAATGTTTTCTACTCCATTCATAAGTTATAATTTCAATATTAGTATTAGAGTCACGTGCTTTAGATTAAATGTACATGGGAAAGAGTTAATGTTTATATACGCTTGAACACCAAGTTCGAAAGATAGACAGAAGAGAAAAGGAAGAAACAACACGATGGTACAGATTTATGTCCCTTAGCAAAAACTTCGCATATAAAAGTCACAAAAGGTACAACTTCCTGTGGTATTTTTGTCGACTGTCACTCATATATGAGTTTTAACCAATCAAATGTCTGTATCACAGTTACCAAACTCCGCCCATCCATGCCTGGGTTTTGATGTTTCGTCTGCTGAAACAAGAAAAAAATATGTTTTAAAACATCAAAAAACATTTTGAGATGGATTGATATCTTGAATTAGCAGTTAAATCATTTATCTTTCATTTGGTACCAAAAACAAACCGACAACGTCGCTGAATTAATGTTAATCAGTCTTTTCGTTTACCCTACTACGCTCAAATACTGAACTCTGTGAAATTTTCTTCACAAAGCTGACCTCATTGTTAAATCGGAAAATCGACGCCGTGACAACAGTCTGGAAAATTTTGGAATTTATTACAAATACCTGGTGGGGGTCATCAGAATATAAGTACATTTCGTCGATAAAGTTCTAAAGAACCATGTTTCTGTAAAATAATGCTCGTTTGAAAGCATTTTCACGCCGATAAAGGTCTTTGTTTTTCCCTCCAAAATCTCAAGATGCCGCTGCTACGAAAACAGCCATTTCATCCGGACAAACCACCTCCAGACATTAAGCCAGAAGAAGAAGTGTTTTATTGTAAACTGACACACGAAATATTTAGAGACTATGAGTGAGTTTTGTAAAATTTGCATAATTTTGAATTCTACTTTCACTTTGATTTTGCACAAAACAAGTGGGTGGCAAGTTCGTGAAGGTGATAACCGGGTGTAATGTGAATGTCAAACAAAGGATAGTCATTTCCTAGTTTGGTTTATGCTTATGTAATGCATTGAAACATAAACCTCACCAACTTTATGTCATAATTTGTGCCTAGTTTCACTTTGTGACTATATTTAGGTCATTTGTTGACATTATTAACTGGCCATGCCAACCTTGTCACCCAAACACTTGGTCAAATTTAGCTATCTACTTAAAAATAAGCTGACAATTATTATTTTCATAATTGATACACCTTCCTATAAATTAATGTCAATTTAGTAAATAAATTGAACAGTAAGATGCTAAATGAGAATTACAGACATGTATACACACATTTGCTCTTGTTATTTGTGCACTCCCTAAAGACACAAACAAATCAAGTCCTGAGAATCACAAATAATCAAGTCTGTGACTGATAATTGACTGACGAAGTCTTAAATTCTTTCTATTGATTGAACATAGCTGTCAACATTATTTCAGTTTTACCTGGGTGTCCACCTGTGTTTCTCTTGGATGAGTTCTCCAAAAACTTCTTCCCAGGCAAATGTCTTTTCCCATACACTTTTCAATCGATGTTTGGAAGATTTATTACATTTGCTAAGCATCAGAAATTCTAACTCTCTCAAAAAATAGATTTTCTGCAATTTTGCTTAGTCAATTGATGTTATTTCTGATATTTAAGTTAATTCTGGTGACTATTTGTGCCCTCTATAAAGGAAGTTAAGGCGGATTGATGAATAGATAGAGGCCTGTAGATAAACAGGAGTAACCTGGTATTCACAATCTCAATGGTGTGGTTAGATAGTCTCACATGTGAGCAGGAGATTTGGGTTCATTATCCCTGTTCGGTTCATATCAAAGACTTGAAAAATGGTAGTAATGACTTCCCTCATTTGAGCTCACGACAGCTTGAAAAACATAACTACAGATGCTTTGTGTCAGGATGAATGATGCAGGAAATACTGGTAAATTACCCTGGAAATAATTGCCTTGATATAACTGAAATACTGTTGAAAACGGTGTAAAACACCATTCAAATAAACTGGTCTTTGGCCAAAAATATCTCCTGTTACATTTACAGCTGTTTTTGTTCACTAATATTTACCAGACTTTGCAAACATAACTATTACTCCTTAACCCTTTCCCTCATATAGAGGAATCCGCTGTGGTTATTGTCGGAGATTAACCCTTTCCCTCATAGAGGAATCCGCTGTGGTTATTGTTGGGGATTTCGAAACCGGGTGACCCGGGTTCGATCCCCAGTCACGGCACCTTGTCATGGTTGAGTGCCCTTGGGCAAGGCACATTTTCTAGCCTAGTACTGGTTTGTTTACCCAGGGTTCATGAATAAGTAACTCACCGTGATATAACTGAAATAATGTTGAAAGCGGCGTAAAACCCCAATAAATAAATTCCCTCATACAGACGCTTTCTGATGCCTCTGCAGCAGACAGCTTTTTGAAAACAACGATCAATTTCTCCTTTTGCCGCAATGTTTTACACTTTTAGTCCAGGGCCTTTTTACCTTATATAAGTTAACCCTTTCCCTCATACGACAATTCTGCAGCAGTCAACTTTGAATATATTTTGGCAAAAAATGGAAAATCATTATAATTGAATGGATAACCAATGACTATAAGTGGAAAACATTGTGGCCAAAGGTGAAATTGCTCATCATGAGCAATTTCACCTTTGGCCACAATGTTTTCAAAAGTCGTCTGCTGCTATTGCGTTAAAATGCGTCTGCATGTGGGAAAGGGTTAAACGGTGTCTTCCCAATTGGAAAAACATTGTTTTTTTCCCAATTGGAAAAAAACAATTTCCCAAAATCTAAAATAAAAAAAAAATATATATTTTTTTTTTAAGTGAAGTGAAGTGGAATACACTATTACATATATATTTGTCTTGTTTAAGGTAATATGATTGCTTAATTGCATTATATAAACCAAACGTCTTAAGTCATTGTAAAAAGGACTATTTATATAGCCACATGTTATATATGTCTAATTTTTCCCAATTTGGCAAAAAATCGCGCTAAAACTTCCCAAAATGAAAGGCTAAGGCCTCTTCCCAATTTCTGGAAAAAAGGCCCTGTAGTCATAGGTTATCCATTCAATTATAGAGATTTTCCATTTTTTGATGAAATATGTTCAAAGTCATCTGCTGCAGAATTGTCGTATGAGGGATCTAATATGGGTACTCAAAAGTATATCGTCTCACTCAGTTACTTACACGTTTCTTTTGAGTATTAAACACAACAGATAGGATTTAGTGGTCAAATAACAATTTTAGATAGTGAAATACACACATGTTTGTGATAGTTAAATTACATACTTGAAGGGAAATAACAGATTTATTGGGTAGAAATACTTATCTGCTGTTTTGCTTCATTGAACAGTTGGTTAGTTGCAGTAGCCCCAGATTGAAATGGGAAAGTAACTTTTTTCCTTAACCTCATTAACCTAGAGGACTTGGCAATGTTTGTAAAAGTCATCTGCTGTAGAGGCATCAGAAAGCTTCTGTAAGTGGAAAAGGGTTTAATTTTTAAAAAATCGGTATTATTTTAGTACAGAAAAGGCCCAAAAGCTTAATGTGAGCACTTCCTTTTTTTTCCAGGAAATTTTTTGAGAGAATTATCCTATGTAATAGTCTGGTCTGGTCATGCGCCATCACTGGTCGATCCGGGTTGACATACCAGGAAGCAGAGGAATCAGAGGAGAAGGCATTGAAACAGCTGGCCTCATTTCCCGCCTATCTGCAGAAGCCAATGATTTACCTGGCATCAAAAACACAAAGAAGCAGGATTGCAGACTTAAATGATGATGTGTTTGGTTTTACAAAGGATCGTTTCTTCATTGGTGAGCTGGTGGATGTAGCTACAGGACAATCAAAGTAAGTTGCGTTAAACCATGTACCACGTATAACAATTCTGTAATAGTCGAATTTGAAAACATCTTGACAAAAATATACAACATCTCTATAAATTTAAGTATAATTGTTGATTAAAGTTGAAAACATTGTGGCATAAGAAGAAATTGCTTATTTTAAGAAATGTCTCTTTTTTGTCAGAAAATGTTCAAAGGTCGTCTGCTACAGAGGTGTCATTATGTGGGCGGGGGTTTATTTGGTTCTTCAGTGCTGCCAATATGTCTAGGCCTAGATTAGCAGGAGTAAGGAGATTAAGCCCTGTGATGTGGGTTATTCAAAAGAAATGTCTTGGGGACCCATTCATTTGAGTACCCACAACATAAGAATTAGAGGTCAAATTAGGATTAAAAATATCTTGAGATTTGGGCGTAGTAATGAAATGAAAACTTTGACTGTATTAAGTCATGTGAGTGTACTAATTTATAAGAACAAACCTCTGCTCTTGGAAAGCCTATAATCTGTATATGATTGGCAAGGTGGCAGATTTAACCCTTTCCCTCATACGACAATTCTGCAGCAGACAACTTTGAACATATTTTGTCAAAAAATAGAATTTTTTTATAATTGAATGGATAACCTATGACTAAAAGTGGAAAAGATTGTGTCAAAAGGTGAAATTGATCATTTTGAGCAATTTCTTCTTTTGTCACTATGTTTTCAAAAAGATGTCTGCTGCAGAGGCGTCAAAAAGCATCTATATTAGGGAAAGGGTTAAACAGAAACTAGGAATATAGCCCAAGTGATATGATTTTTTATTGTGTGATGTTGAAAAAAGATATATGCCTGAGTGAATATATCTTAATTAGTTGTTAAGCTGGAATGCTTTAGGCTATCAGCATAAAAAAGAAGAAGAAATGTAAATATCTTCCTTAAAAATAAGGAATATATCGGTATACCAGTTTATTGAGTTGATGTCTGTAAGGGCTGAACTGAATTATCTGTCAAAAAAAAAAAGATGATGAATATTTACAAACTGAGTCTAGCGAAATGAGATCTTGTTGCAGTTGCAAACTGAAGCTTCTGGTGAGTCTGTAGAATACACATGTCTCTCTGGAGCCTTTATGTTATATAGAGTTAAATTCATGTTCTGAAAAAGAAACATGAATTTCATGCCAACGTAACTTTGAATGATGCCAACCCAGATAGGCAATAAGACCCAAATTTGCCATCAAAATTTGTGACCATTTTTGTTACTGCAATCCCCAGTGTTAAATATTGTAATTATTTTGATAGGAAATCATGTACAGTGGTTGGAGTTGTACCTCCAGGTAGTAATACACCAAGCAGTACACCAACTTCTCCCCTGGTGAATGGAGGGACAGAAAAGTAAGTTATATTATAGTTTTAACTTGATTAGAAATAATTTAACATTTACTTAAATGAAAGTTGATTGGTGAGCTGGCAGCCATGATATTACTGAGATAGTGTTGAAAGCAGCTTTAAATTCAGATTAATCAATAAATAAAGCTTAAATGTTTAATGAGTACTACAAAGGAATGATTCAAAATTAATATTTTAACCCAAACCAGCATATATATGACATATTGACTTCATTTCAGATCCCTTGATAAGAAAAAAGCACCCAGTAAGCCTGAAAAATATCAGTACATTGTACAGGAACAAGGCAAGACGGCAACAACTACATTCAAGTTTAAAATGCTTAGGTAATTTTACTAATTATGTCTCCCCCTGTATACAGGGGAGATATATTGTTTTTGTCCTGGGCGTCTGTCTGTCTGTCTGTCTGTCCGAAATCGTGTCCGCTCCATATCTCCAAGACGGCTTGAAGGATTTTCATGAAACTTGGCTCACATGTTCACCTCATCAAGGCGACGTGCAGAACCCGCGTCTCGACAATATAGGGTCAAGGTCAAGGTCACGCTTGAAGGTCAAAGGTTTGAGGCTTTATTTCGTGTCCGCTCCATATCTCCCAGACGGCTTGAAGGATTTTCATGAAACTTGGGTCACATGTTCAACTCATCAAGGCGACGTGCAGAACCCGCGTCTCGACAATATAGGGTCAAGGTCACACTTGAAGGTCAAAGGTTTGAGGCTTTATTTCGTGTCCGCTCCATATCTCCGAGACGGCTTGAAGGATTTTCATGAAACTTGGGTCACATGTTCACCTCATCAAGGCGACGTGCAGAACCTGCGTCTCGACAATATAGGGTCAAGGTCAAGGTCACGCTTGAATGTCAAAGGTTTGAGGCTTTATTTCGTGTCCGCTCCATATCTCCCAGACGGCTTGAAGGATTTTCATGAAACTTGGGTCACATGTTTACCTCATCAAGGCGACGTGCAGAACCCGCGTCTCGACAATATAGGGTCAATGTCAAGGTCACGCTTGAAGGTCAAAGATTTGAGGCTTTATTTCGGCTCACATGTTCACCTCATCAAGGCGACGTGCAGAACCCGCGTCTCGACAATATAGGGTCAAGGTCACGCTTGAAGGTCAAAGGTTTGAGGCTTTATTTCATGTCCGCTCCATATCTCCCAGACGGCTTGAAGGATTTTCATGAAACTTGGGTCACATGTTCACCTCATCAAGGCGACGTGCAGAACCCGCGTCTCGACAATATAGGGTCAAGGTCAAGGTCACACTTGAAGGTCAAAGGTTTGAGGCTTTATTTCGTGTCCGCTCCATATCTCCGAGACGGCTTGAAGGATTTTCATGAAACTTGGGTCACATGTTCACCTCATCAAGGCGACGTGCAGAACCTGCGTCTCGACAATATAGGGTCAAGGTCAAGGTCACGCTTGAATGTCAAAGGTTTGAGGCTTTATTTCGTGTCCGCTCCATATCTCCCAGACGGCTTGAAGGATTTTCATGAAACTTGGGTCACATGTTTACCTCATCAAGGCGACGTGCAGAACCCGCGTCTCGACAATATAGAGTCAATGTCAAGGTCACGCTTGAAGGTCAAAGGTTTGAGGCTTTATTTCGTGTCCGCTCCATATCTGTCTCAAATTTATAGGTTGGAATGTTTTGAGAGATTTTGACAGATATTTGAGGGGAGACATCTGTTTTTTGCAAAAACAATTCTAGTTGTTTCCTTGTTTTATTTATTGTAAATGTGAATTTGATTTCTTAGATTACATGTTTAAGGGATAATCCAAAATAACGTAGACTTCTGCTATATTGCGTATGCATTTAATTATTTCATAAAACAAACTACATAAACATAAAACGTAATATATCCGGCATTTACATACACATTTGTTGGTACACTACATTTCAATGAAACTCAAATACAGTGGTTAGAACAATGTCACTATCGTCGACCCGGTGTGCGTCGACCACGATGCATTGACGTCTGCATGATTGTCACAGAATAAGAGAATGTTCATTTCTTCTTGAAATATTCTTCCTTAAGGTAGATACACTGATGATGGCAATGATCCCACTACTGAAATTTGTCCTTAAACCACTGTTGATTGTACTGTTGACATCAAGCACGTCACGATTGTCGCGCTGTACTTTTTCTTTCTTCCCCAACCTGTGTTTTCTTCTAAATATCTTGGCCCTCGGAAAAGCGCTTATGCCACTTGAAAACCAGTGCCCTGCTGAGGGAATATTTTCTAAACGTCTCCTTAATCTTAAGTCTGTGTAGGCGTTTAACCAAGATCTTTACAAAACTTGATTACTGCCCGTATTTCAAGTCGATCAGATGAAGCCATAGCTAGGTGAAAAAACGTTGATACCATAGCAATGTAAATGTTGTTTATTTCTATATCTAACACTCAAATGATGTCAAATTTAACCAAGCCCTCTTATTAGCTCCACTGGCTGAAAGCCAGTCGAGTTTATGTCATGGCGAATTGCAGAAACATTCCATGGGTGACACTCTACAAGATTCCTTTAGGCCATGGTGGTTGGTAAAAAAAATGGCAACCAGGGGACAGGGCTGTTTGGAGATTTGATTTTTGCCTTATGGCCGTGGAGCGATACTGGCCCTCTTGGGCCTCTTGTTATATATATGCCATAATGCGACAACATTTGGCGGGTTTAGCACATGTAATTTGTTGTTCATTTACAATTCAATAACGTGTCATGTAACGTTATAAACGTGTGACCCCTTGCATGTTACCATAGTTTTATAAATGAATGGTGTGTTGGCAATATCGTGTCTATGTATTATTAGGTATTATGACCATAATACATAAACCTTTCAATTTCATATGATGTGTCTATTTCGTAAATCGAACCATTTATGCATAAGTCTACACGTTATTTTGGATCACCCCTCGTACTGCTTGTTAAGTACATTATGCTACTTTGAAAAGTGTTATTTTTCAATAATTTATCATGGTTTTAGATAAACCTCTTAAAAACTATTTAGGCAAAAATGTGGAAAATCTCTGCAAGTGAAAGTATAATTAGTGATTACAGTTGATAATATTGTCACAATTTGACAAAGTTAGAAATTGCTCATTTAGAGAAATAACAAAATTTACTTCACAGAAGGCATTCTTTACACCATGCTTATTAGCTTACATTTGTAGTTTATCAACTGAAAGATTTACTTGTGCCATTAGGTAAGCAATTTTTAGACTCCTTGAAATTAAAAGGCACAGAAACAAATACATAAGCTAGATTTGCAGCAAAAACAAGAATTGTCAAATCGGAGGAGAGATCATATGATGGAAAGAGACAAAGCTAGTTTTGTCCCTTGTCCTACAGAATGTGCAAAAGTATGGTTGCAGAGCAAAAGACATATGACATCTCTATAAAGAAAAGGGGAAAAGACGACCTGACCTCTATTCTTGTATTACAATTTAATGGTAATTTGTTTATATAGGAAAAGTTAAACTTACTTGATATGAATTAAAAGCTTTCTATTAACAATGTTTTTTTCAGTCGGAAAAAGGGTGTGTATACACGTGAGAAGAGCAAGCTTTTCTTGAAGCAGAATTGTGATAATGTGGATGGAATTTGGAGAGTCAAGGTAACATTGTTAACTAACAAAATATTCCCTTCTTACATAGAAAAGGGGATATACTGATGAAATTGCTTTTTTGATTATATTCCCTGCTAAAATAGTTGGGGAAGGGTTAAACAGGTTTCATCATGTCTGTTTGCTGTACACAAAATGGATTCCAGACTGATAAGTCATTCATCTTATCCTTTGAAGATGGGATGTTGATGCTTCAAACTTGTTTTGGGGGTCAATAGGTTCAAGGTCATTATTCAAGCGAAGATGATATTACATTCTTCGATAAATTTTATAAATCAATGTAGGAGAACTGTTTTATTCCTTATTTTTTAAGTGATTTACTTTTCTGTCCCTCAAAAAAATCTTCTTAGAACATATTGGCCTAATTTTTCAAATGATTTCATAGAAATGTTCCTATGACAACCCTCTTCCAGATTCCTTCAAGCCATGTTGATTAGTAACAAACATGGCGCCAAAAATCTGAGAACATAAATCAAGATTTTCTAATTTTTTCATAGAAATGTTCATAGGGTGACATTCTACCAGAATCACTAAATGCTATTCCAGAAAAATGTCTAGGGGGGAGGAACGACAAGCTATTTTTATTTGGTGGGTCGGGTATATTTAATTAAAAAATTTCTTTGGGTGCCCAAAGAATAATTAAAATTTGATAGTAGGTACCCTAAGAACTGCTGGTCGTTCCCCCCGGACATTTTATCCGGCAATAGGGACGCGTAAAAAAAAAAACATGGCCAACAGCAAAACCAAGTGTAAGGCATTTGGGAACAGTGTTGAATCTGATCATCATGCAATTTTCAGAATTCATATGTGGATCAGTACTGATAATCAATTACTCACAGACAGTTTCAAACATCCTCTGACAAACATTGTGCATTCATATTATCAAGCATAATTGCAGACATCTTTTTCTACACTTACCACATACAACAAATCTGCAGCAGACGCCTTTGAAAACATCCAGGCAGAAACACAGAAAATCAACTAAAAATGTGGGTATTATTACTGAAAAAAGTTGAAAACGATGAGGCAAAAGAAGAAATTGCACGTTTGGGGCAATTTCTACTTTTGTCACAATGTTTTCAAAGTCGTCTGCTGTAGATGCGTCAGAATGTGTCTACATGTGGGAAAGGGTTAAGCATGGATCATTTATTGTTGAATATTTTACAACTAAATTATACCCCCTTCGAAGAAGAGGGGGTATATAGGAGTCACTGTGTCGGGCTGTCTGTTTTTCTGTCGGTCGGTCGGCCGGAAGCCATATTTTGTCCGGCCTATTTATTACAAACTACTGGGTGGAATTCAATAAAAATTTACATGAAGCTTCTATACCAAGGGGAGATGTGCATATCCTAAAGGGATTACAATTGCATGTTAATTTACAGAGTTATGGCCCATTTACTTATTAAGTTATGGTGTAGGTCAAGGTGCTGTTTAGGGGGTATTTATCATCTTCAGTGATAGTTCTAGTTCCTATTCTTGCTTACATTTACATTTATTCTTTACCGATAGTTTTACCTCCTTTCATTCCTATAATGTTTGTATCATTCATATATCAGGATTCAAAGCTGAAGAAAATGAAGATTAACGAAATGGCATTTGAAGACTTCTTTGCGGGTCCACACCCAGTATTTGAATTCTCCGAAATTAAACTGAAGAAGCCCGCTAAAAAGATTGAGCCGAAAGAAACATCTCCTGTCCAGAAACAAAAAGGTGATATACTTGGTGATGGACTAGGTGTGTATCGTTACATCTTTGATGTATTGGATGCCCATGTGTACCAGCATGGTTGTTAGTAGAATACCTCTAAACTGATAAAGTGCTTTGAACCCTCTCTACCTTTTCAGGTGATTTCGAAAAACATTGAGGCAAAGATATGCAATTTCTCTATAAATGAATGTCTAATTATTGAATACAGTTGAAATCGTGTTGTCAAAAAGAGAAATTGCTCAGTATATGTGATTTCTTCTTTTGTCGTAATGTTCTGTCTGCTGCATGAGTGTCAAAATGCGTCTGCATGTGGAAAAGGGATGATAATTATTGTGTAACCCTGTAGATGATAGATCTAATCGGAAATTAGCAATACAGTATATAAAAATTGACTCAATGAAACACATCTCTTTGAAAGTTGTGCTGATAAAATCAGGTAATTAAACCGGCAGATAATCTTGAAAGTTTACTGTTGAAATTGAATCATAAAATTGAAATTCAAGGCAAACAGAAATTATTGAAAATCTGGATAGATAGAAAAACAAGTTTTATGCAGCTCGGATAGCTAAGTCTTTCTTTCCTGATGATTGACAAAAAATCATTATGACTAGTGTCATTTGTCTTCTACTAATGGGCTTTATAGTCTGAAAATTTAGCAGTAGTCCTATGATCCCTGGCCAGTAACTTTTGGTTCGGACTACTTAAAAAATTTCTTTGGCCAGTGTTATTTTACAATTAATTTATAACATGTGAAAGTGCGAGGAAGCCAGAAAACACATGTTAGGTGACCTGGCCACCTTGATATAACGGAAATACCGTTGAACCCCAATCAATCAATCAATCAAATCTTGTTTACCATAAACAGATCCAATACAGTGCCTCCGTTTTATCAAATTATCAGGCAATTTCTTAATGTGAACTGAGAAATTTAACTCACTGCATGCAATGCAGAAATGCTAATTAGATGTTATATAAAATTGTATTTGCATGTATTTTTTTCTGTTGCTTGTGGCTGTATTGTCTTTGCTATTTTAGTAATTATTTGTTGATTAGCGTTTCTGTATCACCTAATATACCATTTTACAGTTTCGATTGAAGTCATCTGAAGAAATGAAAATCTGTGATCTTACTTATTGAATTAATTTATAATAATTTTGAGACAAGAGTGGAAAGCATTGTGGGAATAGGAGATTGATTCAATCAGTGGTTTTCCTTTTACTCATTCTTTTCAAAATGTCCATGCTGTCACTTCAGAATAAATTAATTCTATCAGGTAATATGTTTTTATAGATACTTAATAGGGACATTATTAGTTTAACCCTTTCCCACATACAACAAATATGCAGCAGACGAATTTGAAAGCATGTTGGCAAAACCCCGGAAAATCTTTATAAATGAAGGTATAATTACTACAAAAAGTTTAAAACATTGTGGCAAATGATGAAATTGCTTGTTTTGAGCAATTTCTCCTTTTGCAACAATGTTTTCGAAAAGCCGTCTACTACAGAGACCTCAGAAAGTGTCTATATGAGGGAAAGGGTTAAGAGTGCATGATATTGTCTGTGATTTGTATATTATGTCTTAAAGTTTAAAAGTTATTTAATAACCCTTTTCTACATTTTGATGTGTTTACATTGGATAACTTTTTGGCTAGGTAGGGATACATAGGGAACACTTTCACTTACTTACATGTGTTTCTTCAATCAATTATTCTTTGTGAAAACAGTGTGGCAAAAGAAGTAAAAACAAATATGCCACAGTATTTTTTCTACTTTATTCAATAATTATATTAACATATTTTTACAATAATGTTCACAATTTAGTTTTTGGAAGGGGTTAAAAGTCACAGAATAAATGCTTGTAAACTATGAATAGCATCAGTAGGAAGAGGTTCTGGTTGCATTGTCCCTTCAGCTTATAAAGGACTTCTCACATTTTCAGTGATTAATATGGGAAACTCATAGCATATATGATTTTTTTTGTTCATAGCTAACATAAACATAACCTATGAATCTTTATGAAAAAGAACAAATTCACCAATGGGAGCCAATTAAGGTTAGGCTGTATAAAGAATCAGCTAGTGTGTCTGTTGGTTTTTATGGTGTCCAGACGACGACTCATGAAATGGTTGATGGATTTAAATAATATTTGAAACATACATGTAGATTTAAATCCATAGAATAAAATGGCCCCTTTTTACCTTGGAATTTTTTATAAAATTTAAAAACAACAACACTGTCCGTACAAAAAGTCTACACGTGTCCATGGATTTCAATACTTTTTGATACCCAAGTTTAAGACGCTTAAATACAGGTTAAATTTAACTTTGGTTACAGACTACCATTTTTTTTTTTAAATGAAGATATCTAGTGCACTTCATATTTATCTAAGTAAACATATATATTATATAAATAAGCTAATACCGTACCTTGTTCTTCGAAACAAGTCTTTTCAGACATACAACAGCAGCAGATTGAAAACGTCAAGAACATTTTGGTAAACATTTTGAAAATCTCGACAATGAAAGAATATTTTTAATAGAATTGAAAACATAGTGGCAAAAGGAGGAGAAATTGCGAATTATGCCCAGATTTTCTCTTTTGCCACAATGATTTCAAAAGTTAACTAATGCAAATGCGTCTTCATGTGGGAAAGGGTCCTTTTCTTGTGATTGAATTTTATTTTACATGTTTTAAATACTTTTTTCTACTTTCAGATACAAATAACATGTCTGCACAAGAAATTCTGGCTTTAAAAGAAAAAGAAAAAATAATGAGGGAGAAAGATAAGGAGGAGAAACTTGCTATAAGAATGAAGGAAAAAGAAGAGATAAGGAAGAAATTTGAAGAGGAAAGAGAGAAGAAGAAAAAAGAAAGAGTATTGGTAAGGTCGAGAACCGGATCTGCTTGTCATAATTTTGAATATTGTGAATAACCATTTTTAGCTTGACTGTGAAGAATATGAGAGCTATACAACTTACCCTGGCGTTGGCGTCACACCTTGGTTAAGGTTTTGCATGCAAGTACACCATAGCTCAGTAACTACCAGATGTATTGCATTGAAACTTTCTACAATGCTCCCAATAATAGTTATCAATTGGGCGGTGTATTGGCATAATATCTTGGACAAGTTTGATAACTAGCCATATCGCTTTAGTCGATCAAGAGTTATCGCCCTTTAATTATGGAAATTACATAAAATTGGTCATGTCAGCTAAATAACTTGAGAAGCCTTTATCCCATCATCACCAAATTTGGTCAGAATGTGTATTGGCATAATATCTTGGACAAGTTTGATAACTAGCCATATCGCTTAAGTCAATCAAGAGTTATTGCCCTTTAATTATAGAATTTACCTAAAATTTATCTTGTCAGCTAAATAATTTAAGAAGCCTTTGTCCAATCATCACCAAATTTGGTCAGAATGTGTATTGGCATAATATCTTGAACAAGTTTCATAACTAGCCATATTGCTCTAGTCAATTGAGAGTTATTGCCCTTTAATTATAGAAGTTACCTAAAATTGGTCTTGTCAGCCCTATAACTTAAGAAGCCTTTGTCCAATCATCACAAAATTTTGTCAAAATGTGAATTGGCATAATATCGCGGACAAGTTTGATAACTAGCCATATCGCTATAGTCACTCTAGAGTTATTGCCCTTTATTTATCTTAAATTGATCTTGTCTACTCAATAACTTTAGAAACCATTGGTCCAATCACCTATAAATTTAGTCAAAATGTTTTTTGGCATATTATCTCCGACAAGTTCTATAACCAGCCATATCATTGTGGTCAATCGAGAGTTATTGCCCTTTAATTATAGTAATTACTGCAAATAGGTATAGTCCGATCAATACTTTTGAAGCTTTTATCCAATCATCACCAAATTTAGTCAGAATGTGTATGGGCATAATATCTTGGACAAGACTTTAGTGCTATAATCAGCCATATCACTTGAGTCATTGCATTTGATTATCACCAATTTAGACAATATATTGATGGGCAGAATATCTTGGTCAGGTTCGATAACTAACCATGTTATCTTAGTCACTCCACACTTATATCCCTCGAAATGGCCAAAACTATATCAACAGTGTTCGCTCTCTAAATTTGCCTGACGTACAACCAATTATCACTATACTTGATCTCAAAAACATAGGACGGAAGTATTTTGTGACATTTGGCGCTCTTGTTTTACTTGTAAATTCTGGTTTTGCATGCAACTACATTAAGAGACCATATCTTAGTAACTACTTATTGCAACCCATCCCGACTATCATACCTATGTAGATTATCAAGTTTGATAACTCTATCCTGCTTTTTATGCAAGTTATGGCCCTTTTTTGACACAAAAAATATGGTTCAAGTTTTGCATGCAACTACATTAATAATCCATATCTCAGTATTTACTAAATGCATTCATTGAAGCTTTTTACATCCCTTCCCAACCATCACACCTAAATAATCAAGTTAGATAACTCTATTCTGCATTTAATGCAAGTTATGGCCCTTTTTGGACTTAAATTCTGGTTAACGTTTTGTGTGCAACTACATTCAGAGACCATATCTTAGTAACTGCTTGATGCATTGCCTTGAAACTTAATATAGCTGTTCCCAACCATCACAGCTATGTTAACAACAAAGTAAGATAACTCTATCCTGCATATATTGTTCCTTTTTTACTTAGAAATTATGGTAAAAGTTTTGCGTGCAACTACATTAAGAGTCCATACTAGTTGATGCATTGTATTGAAACTTTATAAAACCCTTCCCAACCATCACACCTATATATAAATAATCAAGTTATATAATGCAACTACATTAGAGTCCATATCTTAGTAACTAATAAGCGGTGGAATAGTCAAGCGCGATGTCCTCCGACAGCTCTTGTTATGACTTTAGAAATTATAGTAATGGCTGTCCCTCATTGTTGCTCCGCATTTTGTGAGTTAACATTATAAATTACTCACTAGTGTCAGAATAAATGGCCAGTAGTACTGGTAACTTACTTTGGAAACACTGTGATATAACTGAACAATTGTTAAAAGCAGCATAAAACATCAAACAATCAAAACTTTTGTTTTTAATTTCTCTCTAAACTTTTAGGCACTACGTTGAACCTTTCCCCATTTTGTTGCATCCGCAGTGGACATTTTAATTTATTTTAAATGTGTAAAAAAAATGATTGTAAGTTTATGGTTATTCTCTATGAGACAATTCTTTTGAGTACTTACATCATAGGATTCAGTCGGATAATAAGAGAGATATTTTGGGGAAAAGAGTTTAATACCTCTTCTTATCTGGAGCTGATTTGCATTATTATTTTACTTTCTAGGAAATGGAAAAGAAACGTGAAGAAAGAAGAATTCAGGCAGAACTATGGAGAGAATGGCGTCAACAAAGAGATGATTTGGATTGTGATGATCTTAGAGTAAGCCATGTCATTAAGTCTGACTTTACTTAAGCCTTCTCTTTATACAGACCATTCGATGCCTTCATGCAAAACAGTTAGTTACTACATCTTCCAACAAGATATAGTTACAACCGTTTTGCATGGCAAAAAATTGTGGATTTGGAAAAAAAAAAATCATCTTCTTCCAACAATAATTTCAACTTTACCTAAAACTATACCTTCAATTTTCCGGTTATAAACATATGTACTTAGGTATTTTTAAAGCATGTGACGATTAAAATTACTTAATCTAGTAAAAGATATTTGAACTTACGGGAGAAAACTTATTTGTATTTATATATTCCTCATATTCTGTAGTTTATGCAAAACATTTATTTTTTAAATGTATTAGAGAAGTTGTGCATTCTTATTTTTTATGTGACCATAGGATATTATCCCACGCATTGTACTCCAAAACAGGTATCAGACCTATTACTGTATGTGCTTATTTTAGGCTTCTCCTAATTGACAACATCAGAAGTAAGAGAAATTCAGTAACGGGGAATCATCAGTGTAGAAAGCATGGTCAGGAAACACAAGGCTAAACCCTCATAGATATGTAGAAGATAGAAATGTTCATGAAGAGACACATGAGTAGCTAAGTGCTTGTTAAAGGGGACACTCATATGACCTCATTACTGAGCTAGCTTTTGTAACAACATGGATGATAGAATTGGATTTATCTTTGGACAACAGCAATCATATTTTTTGTATTCAGCAATGTTTTTTGTAAGGTGTTTATTTAAGTGATTTTAACACTAGCGGGATGGATACCCATAAAACATAAATATTTTTTAAAATTGAGATTCTTAAATAAAATTTTGCACTATGTTTTGAATCCCCTCTGTCATCTTGGAAGACAGAATTCACTTGAACTGGAATTATAAAAGGATTTACAATTATGGTAGTGGTGTGTTTTAATAACAACAATAGGCGGTCTATTACATTCATGTAATGGAATAAGACTCTCATCTGATTTTGACTGTTTTAATGTAAAAGTTTTTACATTACTTAAAATTAAATGGAACAAATATTTAACAGGCACAAAAAAATCTGAGTTTAAAGAGAGCATTTCTAAAAGGGGATCAAATCATTGCACAAAATTTCATTGTAAATTACTTATTTACCGTATCCCACATACAAAAAAATCTGCAGCAGACGACTTTGAAAACATTTTGCAAAAAAATATTCAAAATCTCTTTAAAATAATGAAAATAATAATAGAGTTGCAAAATTTTGTCAAAAGGAGAAATTGCTCATTATCAGCACTTTCTTTTTAATAGGCATAATGTTTTCAAAAGTTGTCTGCCGCGGAGGCGTCATAAAGCGTCTGTATGTTGGAAAGGGTTATATAATGTAATAAAGCTACATGTGTATTATGTATTTTAAGGGTATCTATCCCTCTAGTTAAGACCACTTTACAAGAATATCAATATGTAATTCTTCCATGGAAAAGGTTTTAGGATAATTGATATGAATTTAGAAATTAAAAGAAAAAGCCGTTTTACTTGTAATACACCAATCCACAAATCATTGCACTTAATTGTTTCTGCCCTCAGGTTTTGCCAGAACCCATTCCTGTAAAATGTAGGATTCCAGTGGAGTACTTTGGTGATGCTGTGATGGTTGTGGAATTTGTAAACTGTTTTAACACCATATTTGATCTGAAAGCAAGTTTTCCTAAAGGATTTGATCTTGGTAAATTTTACGTGTTTTTTGTTTAAAGTGTTATTTTCTTGATTTATTCTTAGTAATATAAATCCTTAACCCTTACCCACATATAACAAAATCATCAGAAAATGGATTCGAAAATATCTAGGTAAATTAAAGGACAATCTCTATAAACAACTATATTATTATTTCATAGAGTTGGAAAACATTTTGGCAAAAGGAGAAATTACTCATAATGAGCAAATTCTCCTTTTGCCAATTTGTTTTCAAACGTCGTCATCTGTTGATAGGTCAAAATGCGTATCCATGTGGGAAAGAGTTAACTGTTGAAAGAATTGTTTAAACGTTATGAACATAAATTTAGTTACATGATTTCAAAAAATTAGGGATTTAGTTTTTTAATTTCATTGAGATTTAATTTTTCAGCCACATTGGAAGAAGCATTGTTAGAGACTGATGCTGGGGGACTGATGGCAGATTTGTTGTTGATGATGATAACTGCCATATTTAGTCTACAAGACGAGGAAGACGAAGAACAAGCACAGCTCAGTAAACAGGAAAAAGAGCAAGGTCAGTTCCATTTTATGAAATGTCATGTGGAATTTTCTGTCAAAAGATTTCCGATATTGACATAATGAGTGTACATTGACTTGTGTTAATAAATGAACATAAATAGAATATTTTTAATCATAGAGATGAAACTGTATAAACCCAGCTAGCTTTGAGTCGAGGACTGTGAAGGGAAATCATTTCTGAATGGTATTGTTGAATGTCATACATACAGGTCAAATCATGTGTCAATAAACTGACATAAAAAACTCCTACTTTTATTTTAGTTTCAGAACCATTTCCCTCTGTGTCCGACATGACAATAAATCAGATGATAAATGCAGCATCAAAAATGTCTCAACTCCCATTACTCATCCATGGTAAGTTATCTTTTTATTCTTAGTTAGAAATCACATTTATAAGTAACATCTTTGGAAGCATCTTCTGCTCTTAACTACATACTTTGAAATCTTCCATATTAAAGTATTTCAAGAAAAGAATGAGATTACATTAACACATGAGCATATACTTTTTGTGTCACCTGCGTAGCATGGTAGGCACTTAGGGATTACTTTTTTTTTTGTCCGGCGTCTGTCTGTCTGTCTCTCCACCCGTCTCACTTTTTCATCACGTTTTCAAATAACTTTTTTTCTACTTAAAGGATTGGATTGAAATTTCTGACAAATGTTTATATCAATCTTTGTGATGGGTTCACAAAAGGGGGATAATCCAAATATTTTTTATATCAGAGTTATTGACCCTTTTCTGACAAGGCACCGGCAGGTGACACACGTGCTCCGGGGAGCACTCCATTCTAGTTCATACAAGGAAATTGGAGAAGAAATTGTGTGATAAATTGATCAATTGCTTAAATAACTTTAAAATAACTAGTTAAGGGGTGTGTTTCATATTCTTAACCTTTTACTGAGGCATACAACTTGGATAACATTGTGTCAAATGGAGAAATTGCACAATATGAACAATTTCTCATTTTGTCAGAATCTTTTAAAATGTATTCAGCAGAATGGTCAGAAAATGTTTGTATGTGGGAAAGGGTTAAAGCATAATGACAAGAAATATGAACAATTTATTCTTTTGCCACAGTTTTTACAACTCTATAAAGAAATTCATTTATAGAGATTTTCCATGTTTTTGCGTAGATATTTTCAAAGTAGTCTGCTGCATATTTCTTGTTTGTGGGAAAGGGTTAACAAAGAAAACCATTCAAAATAAAATGAAAACAGCCTTATATTCTAGTTTCAATTTCATTTTGCTGGCTTTTAATTAATTATTTCAAATGAAACAATCAACATTATTATATTTTCAGTCATTGAAAATCTCAAAAATAACCTTTGAAAAGTTTGCGAATATCATATTGAAATAGAATGTGAACCATGTCATTTGTAAATATTCTGTATTACAGGTCTTACATTGACAAAGCTTCCTTTGGATAACTTCACCCTGACAGAAATTCTTAGACTGCATATCATGGCTTCTGGCTCTCAAGGCAATCAAGCAAACGCTAAATTCAGGTATCAACAAAGAGGAGGCTACATGCCAATTGATGACGCTGGTCTCGACTTTAAAATGAAGGAGTCGGAAATCATCGGAAAACTGGCAGTAGAGAATATTTATGATTTTAACCCAGGTAAGTTGTCAGAAGTGGTTTGGGATGTTCTTTTTGGGAGTAGTGTTAAACAAAATTCTTTTGCGGACAGAATATAATACTGGTTTACTTTAATAGTTATATCAGTTCAACTAAATATTTTCCCACATATAGAAGCTCTCCGACTTCTCTGCAGCAGACAACCTTTGAAAACAATGTGGCAGAGATTTTTCATAATAATGCAAAGATGTTTTCAGTCATCTGCTGCACATTTATTGTATGTGGGTTAAAGCTTCATATTTATTCAAAGTGAATGACCCTGGAAATTACAAATTACAATGTAGTCAATTTGTTACATTTCATCACTTCTTTTCAGGGCAAAAGTTAAAGATTTTGAAGTTATTAGTTGACCAATTTCTAACATATGCTGCAACTAGAGATTTGTTGGAGGATAATTATGACAAGTGTCGTCAAATGAAAATAGATTTGAAGCAATTACAATGGGGAGAACAGAGAAGGGAGAGGGAAGAGGCAGCTAGCAAGTATGTGTGGCATCGTGGCTTTTAATTTAAGTTTATAAGTTTTTGTTCATTAACCCTTATCCTGCTGAATTCCTGATCATTAAGATGATACATGAATGATGAACAATGTAGGCTAAAATATGACTGCACAAATGTGAGGAGAAAAGTATTATTATGCTCCCTTCGAAGACGAGGCAGTATATATTGCTTTTGCACATGTAGGTCGGTCAGTCTGTAGACCAAAGCTTGTCAGAGTGATAACTCAACAATGCCTGGGCCTATGGTTCTCAAACTTGACTAAGAGGTTGGGCCTGAACAATAGATGACCGCTATTGATTTTGAGCTCACAGGTCAAGGTCACGGTGACCTTCAACGTGAAAAGCTTGTCTGAGTGATAACTCGACATTGCCTGGCCCTTAGACTTGACATGGAGTCTTATTTATTTTGAGGTAACCTACAGTGACCTTGAACGCGAAAGCACAAATGTATGGACAAAAGTATTATTATGCCCACTTCGAAGAAGAGGCGGTATATTGCTTTGCACATGTAGGTCGGTCCGTCGGTAGACCAAAGCTTATCCAAGTGATAACTCAACAATGCCTGGACCTATGGTCCTCAAACTTCACTTAGAGGTTGGGCCTGACCAGTAGATGACCGCTTTTGATTTTGAGGTCAAAGGTCAAGGTCACTTACCTTTAACTCGAAAAAGCTTGTTCGAGTGATAACTCAACATTGCCTGCACCCATGGCCCCCAAACTTGACGTGGAGGCTGGGGGTGACCAGTAGATGACCCCTATTGATTTTGAGGTCATCTGGTCAAAGGTCATTGACCTTGAATGTCAAATCTTGTTCGAGTGATTACTCTGTATTGCTTGAACCCATGGCCTTCAAACTTAAGATGGAGGCGGGGGGTGACCAGTAGATGACCCCTATTTTGAGGTTATCAGGTGAAAGGTCAAGGTCACAGTGACCGTGAATGCATAAAGCTTGTCCGAATGATAACTAGACAATGCCAAGAACTATAGTCCTCAAACTTTACATGGGGGTTGGGCGTGGCGGGTAGATGACCCCTATTGTTTTTGGGGTCACCAGGTCCGAAGGTCACAGTGACCTTGAACGCGAAAAGCTTGTCCGATTGATGAACTTGAGAATGCCTCACCCTCTTCATTCTTACCAAAATGGTATGGCATAAAGAGATTGGACCTGTACATCTCTATATTAAACCTCTTTTTCTTTTTTTTCATAATCTTAAAACTGACTCATAGACATCCAATGTGAAATGAAAAGTCAGCTGGCATTTTGGTCCATGCATATTTTATTCAATTGTCCAAATATTTCTGACAGCATGGCGCTCAGGGGGAATAATGTTTGACAAACATCTCGTATTAAATACTAATATTATGAATCTAAAATAAATTGACCTAAGATTCCTTACAACAAAATGTTCTTTGACATTTTTCTCTCAATTTTGAATAGTAAATATCAGCAAATAAGGTACTTGTTCCCTCTCCCACAGATAGATGCTTTCTGACACCTCTGCAGCAGACGACTTTTGAAATCATTGTGGCAAGAGGAGAAATTACTCATAATGAGCAATTTCTCCATTTGCCACAATGATTTCAACACTATTCAATAACCATACTATAATTTCTAGAGATTTTCTACATTTTGGACTTCATAATTTCAAAGTCGTCTGCTGCAGATTTGTTGTATGTGGGAAAGGATTAATCAAGAATTACTTTTGTAGGTACAAGACTAAACTAGAAGAAAAGCAAAAGGAAAGAGACATTTTAGAAAAGAAAAGACTCCTTAAGATGAAACAAAGAGAGGATCAACTAAAAAAAGAAGAGGCCGAGAGGTAGATTATTCTAATCGCTCACTCAGTAACGAGTTTTTAAAATACACTGTAGTCTAGCCCCGGTAGCTCAGTCGGTAGCGATGCGGGCTGTCAATCCAGGGGTTGTGAGTTCGAATCCCGGCTCGGCCAACTTTCTTTCCGACGATTGACAAAAGTCAATGGGACATGCGTCATTCGTCTTCCACCAATGGGCTAAGTCTATGTGGAAAAGCAGTCAGTTGCTTGGAAAGATTGTTGTGTGGAGTACTGGTGTGAGAAAACCAGGAAATGCATGAGTAGGTGAACTGGCCGCCGTGATATAACTGAGAATTTGTTAAAAACGGCGTTAAACCCAAATCAATCAATCATTAAAATACAATGTCAGCCATAAAAAACAAAAATCTTTGTATCCAGCAGTGTCCAATCTAGGATTAAAAAAAAAAAAGCTGGAATTTTATCGGAGAATTTATATTATGAACAAATTGATGCATTTTTCCTTCATTGTCTATGTAAAACATGTGGGGAATATTCAAAACAGTGTGTGAAAATTAGCAACATTCCCTCTCCTAGATTGTACACTCATCCAGAATCATTTGCCATTCATTATGGATTAAAGATGTCTGATGTCTTGGAAGATTTTGATTCAATGTACTAGTGTAAAAGACTGGAAACACTTGGGTATATATGCACAGTTTGCTGTTTAAGGACTGAAATTTGTCTATGGAATTTATAAAACCGAATTTATTGCTGAACTTAATAAACCCTTTTGCTGCAAAAGACAATTAACCCTTTCCCTCATATAGACGCTTTTTGACGCCTCTGCAGCAGACGGCTTTTTAAAAACATAGTGACAAAAGAAGAAATTGCACAGAACGTGCAATTTCTCCTTTTGCCACAATGTTTTCCACTTTTTGTCATAGGTTATCCATTCAATTATGGAGATTTTCTATGTTTTGACAAAATACGTTCAAAGTCGTCTGCTGCAGAATTGTCGTATGAGGGAAAGGGTTAAAGGCTTTGACAAACAATGGTGATTTAGGTGAGACAGCAAGTTTACCAAATTTTCTGTTGGCCGAAAAATGGAGTGGTCCAATTTTCAACATGGAAGAGTCGACTTTGTGAAATTTGGAAGTGAAAGAGTCTTAAAGTTAAATTATTGCTAGATGAAACCTTCATATGAATCTTACCTGACTTATTAGCTATGTGATCAAGGTGAGTTATTGTGATCACCCTATGTCCGGTGTGCGTCGTTTTCCTCAGTAACCATTGGGTCAATTGGGATTAAACTTCACAGCAAGCATCTCCAGAATTCTGGTTTCCATGCATTACTTCAGTATTAAACTTGTTTATTTCAGAACTGGTACAGAGTTTTTGGAGGCTAAGATTTTTGACAGTCATGGGAGCCAGGTATTTGAATTTGCATTTAAAAGAGCATTTCTTTGAGTCAGAAGCAGAAAGAACAAAAAATTGTAAAAACTTGAATAATTTCACCTCTCCTTATAGTAGTACCATTTCCCACATGCTTTCTGACGCCTTTGCCGTGAACAGATTTTGAAAATATCATGGCCAAAAGGGATATTACTTATAATGCCACATTTTCAACTTTTATTCAATTAATTGTTCTTTAATTTATAGAGAGTTTCGCTATTTCGACTTAATGTTTACGGAAACCTTTACAAAGAGGAGTAAATTGGTCTTTTTCCCAAAGAATCTTTGGTAAAACAAAATCCCTTGACTGATAGGGTGACACTTTAAAGGTGCTGAACAGATTGAAAATAGTATAGACAAAGTTTTAAAACTGTTAAAAGTTGTCTTGAAATATTAGAATCATAATTCTGAGAAAAAGTTATAGTAAATATGTCACTTTCCAGTACAATAAACATCTAGATATTGATTGTTTATATTTCAATTTCACTGGATAAACATACCCAGTAAGCCAAAATTTTGTACATTTTCATGACTTTCAATTGACTGTTTTTCAACATTTACTGCTAAAAAAGTTTTGAACTATGTATTACTTCCTTTATTGTCACAATGAGCAATATTTGCAGAAATTGCGACATTTCAAAATTTTGATCTTCATCTGGAGTTCAGCACCTTTAATATTAACCCTTTCCGACTTTTAGACGCGACTACAGCAGATCACTTTTGCCAAAATGTTTAACTATTTTCAGTAATTATACCTTCATTTATGGAGTTTTTCAAAAAAAATTACTAAATGTCTTCAAAGTCGTCTGCTGCAGATTTGCTCTGGTTCATCAAAAACCTTTCTTTTACTTACCGCCTCCCTGTTGTGTGGTAGAGCCTCTGCCCCAGTTGCGGGAGGTTTTTGGTTTGATCCCCAGCCAGGTCATTCCTAACTCTTTAAAAATGGTAGTATTGGTGCCCAGAAAAGTGGTGTTAGCATTATAACTAACTTGCTGGTGTCTGGACATATGGACCAGCAGTACTTTAAATTACCAAGGTAATTGAAAGCAGCCTAACGCCATACACACAATCAAACATATACTTTTTACTTTTACTTATAGATAACGGAAGAAAGTTTGACAAAAGAAATAGAAGAACTTGAAGCCGCTATGCCCACTCAGGATGATAGAGTTGAACTACAGAAGCAAGAAGATGATGATGAGGCTGATAAAAGAGCTGAATACATGAGGAGGGAGAGAGAATTTCTCGAAAACATAATGGATCTCCAGCATGGTAATGCCATCTACCCAATAGGGCGAGACAGATTATATCGTCGGTACTGGATGTTTAAATCTGTGCCAGGTATTTTTATAGAGGATGATGAGAAATATGTGGATGAACTTGCATATGAGCCGATCGCCCAGAATCCAGAGGGCAGTAAATATGACTTGATGGATCCCTTTCTTCCGCCGCCAAAAAGTAGAAATGTAAATAAACAATCTCCAGAACCAGAGGAGAAACAGGTGGAAGGGAAGGACGGTAGTGATAAGGAAAATGAATCAGTGACAGTTAATGACAACACAACGGATGTGAACAATTCTAGTCAAAATAGCGCATTGTCTGGAAACGGTAGTGTAGGAACTTCAGAAAATAATGTTACTGGGAATATACTCACAGATAAAACTGAGGAACAAAAATCAAATGGAGATGATATGATAGTAATAAGTGACGATGACAATTCCAGCGATAAGTTATATCGGTTTGTTGAAACAGAAGCAATAAAACAAATACGAAATCGGAGAAAATGGCACTGGGCCTTCTTTACAAGCACAGATGACATTGATAACTTGATAGATGCCCTTAATGGCCGTGGACAGAGAGAGAGTGCTTTAAAATCGGTTTTGTTAGAACAGAAGAATAAGATCAATGAAACTGTCACTGAAGTTCAGAGTGATTTACTTCACATACCGGATGAATCGGACAGCAAGGAGGGTATTATGTCCCCAAAAGTTAAACTAAGGGAATGGCGTCGAGGTCGTAGAAATATAACTGGTACTGTGAAGAACGATTCCGCGCATGAAGGACTGGAGCTAAATCTAAGGGAGATGATTATGGATCTAGAGGAGAGAATACATGTTGGATCTCTTGGTTATATAAAGGTGAGTGTTTGCTTGTGAACCGCTTTAGTGGTGAAGTGGTAAAGTGTGCGCCTTTACGGTGTGGGAGATCGTGGGTTCGATCACCGGCCGGGTCATACCAAATAAATTTAAAATGGTAGTAACGGCTGCCCTTCTTGGCATTCAGGGTTGTTGCAGGGTTAGCATTAAGAGTGACTGTCTGGTGTAGGGATAAATGGACCAGTAGTACTGGTAACTTAACCAGGAAACCGTGATATAAGTGAACATTTGTTGAAAGCCGCGTACAACATCAAACAATTTGCTTGTGATTTGTATTGGGAACTGTTAATGGTTTGCATTGTATGATATTTTATTGTAGTCTGGTTTAAACATATCTGATGAATAAAATCGTAACAAATGAAAAATTTGAAACGGGGTTAAAAAACATTTCATGACAAGGCTTTGAAATTCATGTCACAAGAATGTGTTTTTCAGTGGGCAAGAGCTTTTTTGAGGTTTCCCAATTTCCTGGCCCTGGGTCACTTATAAAAAGAGTGCTACTAGTGTCAGAAAGTCAAACTTATAAACATGCTGATTTAGCAGGAGGTTGAATGCTGAATGTTTTCTTTTTGGTGGATTAAAAATTATTTATCAAAAAAGCTTTTATTGAATTGAGCTCTAGATAGGGACTTATTTCATGTTCTTAAATTATAATCAACCTTTTCACAGAGATGATTGTTTAGAGTACCCACAACATTGGGTATATGTAAATATGAAATAGAGTGGCAGGGGTGAAGCCACATTTATGTTTCCTAATCTAAGCGCCTTAAATCCTCATCAGAGATATAAATTAGGGTTAGTAAACAAGTATTTTCTCCACTTTATCTCTCTTATTTAACTAACCAAACATTTTGTTTTGGGTTCTCAAAAGAATTGTCTCAGTGAGATGATCCTTTTGAGTACACACAACATAGGGTTTGAAGGTATTATAAATATTTTAGAATTCTTAACCATTTCCCACATACAGAAAATCTGCATCTCAACAATAAAAGTGAAAATCTCCAAAAATGAAGAAATACTTATTAACTAGAGTTTTGAGCAATTTCTTCTTTTGTCACAATGTTTTCAAAAGTCTTCTGCTGCAGAGGCGTCAGAAAGCGTCTGTATGAGGGAAAGGGTTGATACCTGCCTTATATAGAGCTCTGCCTAATGATACATTATTTCAGGTGACTGATCGAGTCCCATGGCGAGATGCTATAGAAAACGGCAGTTATGAGTCCTGTACGGAGGATCCTACCTTCAAAGCTAGTAAATCCATGGATACATCACAGACTGTAAAAAGCGAAAATGCCAATATGACAAAAGAAGAGGAGAACGCTGCTGTGACCATATCTAAAGATTTGGCTAAAGCTTTGGTGCAGATAGGGCGGGGAGTTGATGCAAAGTACCTGCAACCTCCATTAGGTAAGTTACCATAGTCAGAAACCTATCTATGTTTATCTATCATGCCATGAGAAACAAAAATTTTGAACCAATTTATCATTATACATATACATCGCAACAAAACACTGTAAATAAATTGTTTTACTTGTATTTCCTTTTATGTTAAAAAGCTGGAGGCCTAAATACAATAATCATTTGAATATGTTTGTGGCTCTGAGTAGGAGTTAGAGAGAGTTGTTTCTGATGCCTGTGCACTAATTGGGGTAATTCTTTTGCAATAAATATGTCACCGGACTAGATCATGGGGAGTAAACTGGCTCCAAAACTAAAAAAAGGTCACTCCGTGGCTAAAGTATCTGATTGATCAGAATCAGATTCATTCTCAATTTGACCAATCAGAAGTCTTTTTTGGAGCATAGATTAAGTTCATTTCTGAGCAGAGAGAAAGATTTTAGAATTTAATAGTTTTGTACCCTGGTCTTTTTCCCATCTATAGTATATAGTGTGAGCATTCAAAAGAATGGTTTCGGTAAGATGTGAGTGCAATAACCTAGTGTTTAAGTGTCACATATGAATTTTGGCTCACATATAGATGCTTTCTGAAGCCTCTGTAGCAGACGACTTTTGAAAACAGTATGACAAAAGGAGCAAGCAATTTCTCCTTTTGTCACAAAGTTTTCAACTCTTTTCAGTTATTATACCTTCATTTATAGAGATTGTCCTTGTTTTGGCTTGGAGGTTTACAAAGTCGTCTGCTGCAGATTTGTTGTATGTGGGAAAGGGTTGAAATATGCTTGTAGACTTGAAGCTTTAACTCTTGACTTGCAACTTTAATAGGAAAAAGTTCCAATAATAAAACAAAAACAGTTAGAAATTCTGTCATGTGATATAAGGACATTTATGAAACTTGGTGTGAATTAGTTAGTTCTTATTAGTCTGCAGCAAATGCTTGACATGTATTTCTATCTGGGAATAGATTCAACAATCAAATTGTTACAGACCTTAAGAGAAAATAGTTTACATAACAATATAATGCCTACTGCGAAATGATTTTGATTAAAATATGTGTATATATACTAAGGAAGTTTGCAAATGTAATTTAAATCTGTGTTTACATGATCTTTGAAATAGGTGATGAAAAATCAAGAATTGCAAGAATGAAAGCAGATAAAAAACTGAAGATGAAAGAAAAAGAAGACAATGAGGAGAATGATGGTAGGTTTTATAAACATTTTATATGGTAATTAGAGGTCTGAATAAGGGGGAGTGAACTGGCATTTCCCCCCATATTATCCCCCTTATTACAGAACCAAATTAAAATCCAATGAGACAATTCTTTCAGAACCAACAGCAGAGGGTTTTAGGGTTACACAAGACTTAAGATCATGAATAACACAACCTTATTAAAGCTGGTTATCTCTGTCACATAAGATGCTAATTGTTTAATAATTTTGCAATGTGCATTTAAAATAGTGGGACAGAAACCGAAACAGCCTTGAGGCATAATACATGATTTAGTTGTAGTGGAATTCAGCTATGTTAAAGTTGAAATGTTTGTTTAAAAGATATTTGGCTTTCACTAGGGTCTCTGTTATTCTTTGCCCCGCTTTGCGACAGGTACATTCCGATTAAATTCTTTCCAGCATGCAGGCTACTTAACCCTTATCCTCATATAGACGCTTACTGACGCCTCTGCATCAGACGGCTTTTTTCAAAACGAGCAATTTCTCCTTTTGCCACAATGTTTTCCACTTTTAGTCATAGGTTATCCATTCAATTATAGAGATTTTCTATTTTTTGACAAAATATGTTCAAAGTCATCTGCTGCAGAATTGTCGTATGAGGGAAAGGATTAATATAGAGATATTTAATTATCTTATTCTCTTGAATTGTAATTGTCCCAAGTTCTGTTCAACTTCTCTTTATATCCAAAAGTTGTCTGCTGCAAATGGGAAAGTGTCAATACTATAGTTATGTCCCTTAGTATTTAAGTTTGGGTGTATGTGGTTTTTTTAACTGTTTTAGATTTTTTTTTTTTTTAAAGGACATGGTAAAACACATTGCAGAAAGTGTACTTGTTGTTGCTCTAAATAAGTGTTATAGGACAATTCTTTGACAAAGAATCCTTTTTTAGCTCTTCTGTTTTCCGAAGTCAATATTTTTTAATGAAACTTGGTACACATGGAACAATACACATGTCTTTACCAAGACACATAACTCTGTCTTTAATAGTTATACAGTAATGCCCCTTTTTAGCTTAGAAAAAAGCAGAAGAGCATTGGCATTCGCTTGCGGCGCTCTTGTTTAACCTGTTTTCGCCTACAACAAACTATATGTAAATGATGTTTGTGTCACTGACTCACAGGAATCATTTCTCCATTGTCTATCTGTCACTCTTTCACTTACCTATCTATTGGCATATGACACCACCCAGCCACTTTTTACACAGTGTACATTTTATAGTATTTGTCTCGTTCACAATAAGCCATAGATACTTTTTCTTCCAGTCGGATCTTGTTCGATTCAATGTAAATTATTTACACAAGACAAATGTAAACAACAATGTACTCATCATTTTAAAAATAATTACTTTTGTTGACAATTATTTTGCTTTTTTAAGCAAATACGCTTCTTATATTTAGTCCTGTAGTGTTGGACTGTTGGTATTTATCTTGTTGCTGTGTTATATTCCAAAGGTGAAGATGGTTCATCCAAAGCATCACAGAAGACCTTATTGGAGAAATGGGAAGACTCATGTCTTCTTAGCACAAGTTTAGCCCAGGTGTTCCTCTATCTCTCTACACTGGAGAAGTCTGTTACATGGTCCAAGTCCCTTTTACATACTCGCTGTCGGATCTGTCGTAGAAAATCTGATCCAGAGAAAATTTTGCTGTGTGATGGATGCGACAGAGGACATCATTTATATTGTTTGAAACCAGTACTCAAGGTAATGTTATAGAAAAAAGGATTAACCCTTTCCCTCCAATAGATGCTTTCTGATGCCTCTGCAGCAGACGGCTTTTTGAAAACATAGTGACAAAACGAGCAATTTCTCCTTTTGCAACTATTTTTTCCACTTTTAGTCATAGGTTATCCATTCAATTATAGAGATTTTCTATTTTTTGACAAAATATGTTTAAAGTCGTCTGCTGCAGAATTGTCGTATGAGGGAAAGGATTAATATAGAGATATTTGATTATCTTATTCTCTTGAATTGTAATGGTCCCAATTTCTGTTGCACTTTGGGACTGATTCCCTTGTCAAAGGCCAAGTTATTTGATGGCTTCACGCAAACCGCTTTTAACTACATCTTGTTACGAGATAAGAGATACAGGAGTTTTACATGAAGCCTGCAAAGTGTATCTTGTTGGACTGTTGGTCCTTGCATTTGTAACAAAACAAGTGTTTTAATCTACAGTGACAGTTTCATAGTAAATAAGATGACTTTCTACAGTGTGTCCAATGGCATATCTTTCATGTGATGAATTATGAAATTGTTATTATTTCACCTCCAACTAGAAACTAGCGATTTCATTGGACAAGAGCAGTCACGTGGTGACTCCCTAAATTACTATAGTAGGTCAGTAAATTTCTATAGTGGGTCAGTAGAAGTCAAAAGTCGACAAAATGGCCGCCATTCATCGATTCTTCCTTTAAAATTACATTTTTCTATCCAAAATCACGGAAATCACTAACAATATTACAACTGTAAATTGTGTTCATGAAAATGAACACAAAAATGTTCCGTAGTGGGTCAGTAACAGACCAAATAACTGATTTATTTCATCAACCACCTTTCATGAGCAAAACAAATTGATATTGTTTAATTTCATTATTAAAGTGGGTTTAGTGGAAGACAGTGGTGCAGAGGTAGAGCGTCGGCCTCTCACATCAAAGGTCCCTGGTTCGAGTCCCGTGATGAGCGGGTCCTGACTTTGGGATTTTTCCACACAATCGGCGCGAGTACTGGTTAAGTATCCAGGAAGCAGACATCGAGCGTGATTAATATAAGCTTAAAGCTTGTTTCGCAATCGATTTAAAATAAATAAGTTTAAACTAAAGTGGGTTTAATACTAGGAATTTTCAAAATACTGGGACCGAATACTTGAAAAATGAAGTCACGTCAGCTGTTTGACGTCTTAACGTTAGTCATTTGGCGCCAAAATCTGTAAATTTCATCTAGACATGTCACATATATTGTAAACGTTAATGTAAATAAACAATATCAATTTTTTTGCAATAGGGGGTCTGAAATGTATAGGGGGACTCGGCTTGCGCCTCGCCCCCTATAAATTCCACAGACGCCCTATTTTTCCGTAGTTGGTCAGTAACAGACCAAATAACTAATATTATACCCCCAGATACATAGTATATGGGGGGCTATATAGGAGTCACGCTTGACGGTTGGTCCATTGGTCTGTGGACATTTCTTGTGAACACTATTTCTCAGCAACCCTTGGTCAGAATTCAATATAACTTCACAAGAATGATTGATACCAAGCCTAATTGTGCATATTGTCAGCAAGTTGCACTGGAATTATTCTTAAATGAGTTATGGCCTCTTGAATTTCTCATACATATGTATATTGTCAGGCACCAGCTGGGGGTATTCATCACCTTCAGTGATGTCTTGTTTCATCAGGACTCTTGACTTGCCATGGCCAAGTGGTTTGAATTGGATAAGAGTATCCTTGCTTTGGTCCCCACTTGTTGTTGTCACGAGGAGAATGCCCTTTGGCATGGCACATTTTTAGCTTGTTTGGTATTCGAAGAAAAAAAGCAAGGATATTGTGATTGTGATACCCTTGGTGTCCTCTGCTTTGTCACAAAACTTTAACCTTACCTTAACTCAAAAATCGTTCAACATTTTCAAATGAAACTTGGTACACATGTTCCTAGGAACAATAAGCATGAATATACAAGTCACATAACTCTGGCTTTAATTTTGTTTCAGTAATGCCCCTTTTTTGACAGAAAAAATCAGACAAGCGCTCTTGTTAACCCTTTCCCTCATGTAGACGCTTTCTGACGCCTCTGCAGCAGACGACTTTTTGAAAACATAGTGACAAAAGAAGAAATTGCACAAAACGTGCAATTTCTCCTTTTGTCACAATGTTTTCCACTTTTTGTCATAGGTTATCCATTCAATTATAGAGATTTTCTAAGTTCGGCAAAATACGTTCAAAGTCGTCTGCTGCAGAATTGTCGTATGAGGGAAAGGGTTAACTTGTCTGGGTTTTTTTAAAGAAAAAAAGTCAGGCTATTGTGATACCCTTGGCGTCAGCGTCTGCTTTGTCGCAAAACTTTAACATTACCTCATAATTCAAAAAACGTTTTCAAATGAAACTTGGTGCACATGTTTCTAGAAACATTATGCATGTCTATTCCATGTCACATAACTGACTTAAATAATCATTCAGTAATGCCCCTTTATCGACTTAGAAAAAAACAGACCCGTGTTGGCGTTCGCTCCACAGCGCTCTTGTCTAGTCTAGTACTGATTAGTCTGCAACGCACCAAAAATAGGTTTTCTGGCACCATGATATAAAACTGAAATTCTTCTGAAAACAGCATAAAACATTTTCAAAAACAAACAGATCAACAAGTCATGTCCGGCTAGAATTTCGTGGAGTTAAATAACCATGTCTAAGTTTTGTTAATGTTACAGCACATCCCCAAAACAGATTGGTTTTGTCCGGACTGTAGACCAAAGGAGACCAAGCGAAGTCCAAGAAAAGAGAGAAGAAGAACCTTTAGTGAACAAATATCAGATGATGAAGAGAAGGCAATGGAAACTGAAGAAGAAGTGTGAGTTTTATTCCACTTTAAGCTATGTATTTGTTCTCGACCAATTCACAGATCTATGCAGAGTCGAACAATGGTTGTTGCTCAGTCAGTAATAATGAAGGTTGTCACTCTGAGAGTGTGTGAGTTCTAAGCCAAGATTGGCCATTCATTTTTTTTAGATAATTGGTAAAAAGAAATAGCTTGACTAGTGTCATTTATCTTCCACTAATGGGCTAAAATTATATGTGGGAAGTTAGCCATTTGCCTATGAAAAATTGTTTTGAATTTTGGTGCAAGAAACATGTGGATAGGTGGACTGGCAACTATCATATGACTGAAAAAATGTTAAAAATGGCATATTACTCCAATCAACCATGATTTAGACAAAAGGTTGAAATAGTTTTCATGAAGAACAATTTCTCCTTTTCACATTTTCACCCAGGTATCTAAATTATACTTCTAAATTTCAAGAAGCGTTTACATAATATAATGAGCAATTTCTTATTTTGCCACAAAGTTTTTCAATTATATAATTATACTTTCATTTATAGAGATTTTCCGTTTTCGTGACTAGATATTTACAAAGTGGTCTGCTGAAAATTTGTTGTATGTGGCAAAGGTTAAATAGCACATGATTCTTCAACTTATGTACTCAAATGTTGTTTACATCAGTTTACGAAAGATTTAAAACTTTAAAAATTGCAGTATTGGCAGGAATTAGGAGCGTTAAGACTGGTGACAGGATAAATGAACCAGGAAATGCCGTGATAAAACTGAGAAATATTGAAATTGATGTAGCGAAAAAGAAAACTGAAATTTTCTACTTTGTCTTTTTATGCCCTTAGCAAAGTTAACTAGGGTGTGTAGTGTTACTCTCATCTGTCCTTCATAGTCATCGCCTTCAGTAGTGTCAAATGTTATTTGGTATATAGGTATTGGGGAGAGGGGTTGCACTAATCAAATCTTGTTTTGCGTTTCTTCAACAGTGTAGAAGAAGAGGCTGAGGATGAGGCCAGTGATGAGGAAGACCTGGATAGTATTTGTGCTGTATGCAGTAAAACTGGTACCTTGGTCTGTTGTGATAACTGCCCACTCATGTATCATCTTGCTTGTGCAGAGCCACGGTTGAAAAAGGTTCCTCGTGGCAAGTGGCTTTGTCAAATATGTAATGGAACTGACACTAAAGCAGGGAAAATTAAGATGAACCTAGGAAAGTCTAAAGGTAAAAACTTCTTTTCTTTTCAATACTTTATCTCCTTTAAAAGTAAGTTGAGCTACATAATTTTCTGTTAATTGATTAAAGCCAACACAATTAAAAAGAACCCTTCCAAAAAATATGTTGAATCAAGATGTTACTCCCTTTTAACTTCTAGTTCTCATTTATCATAGGTAAAAAGAAGACGAGTCCCAAAACTACTCCAAACTCCAGTCGTCAAGCGTCTCGGAAGGGCAGCCCGAGGGACAGTCCACTGACAATAAAGCCTGTCAAAAAACGTAAACGAGAAGAGTCAACAGCTGTGGAAGAGGCTCCTCCTAAACTGAAGAGGAGTGCTAAGTCTACCTCAAAACTAAGCCTAGATAACAAAAAAGGTAAACATTATCATTAGGTTTCATTTACATGAGCATCATTAAGAAATTTAACACTACATTTTAAGCAAGAAGAAAGTTACTGTGACTGTTCGATCCAGGGTCATATTATATAGAGTAAAAAAAAAGTAATCTTAATTATTGTTATAAGTTACTGGCTTCCATTCATGGTACTCAGGATTATGGAGATAGCCTAACAACTGATCAACTTGTGACAGACGAAGTGTATTGGTAATTTATCTAGGAATGGCTGTGAAATACTGTTATAAACAGTGTAAAACACAGATTCAACCATATATTAATTAGTTAATCATAACAAAGAATAGATTTGTTTTGTTGCTACAACAGTCTATGTGGAAAAGCAGCCAGTTGCTTGGAAAGTGTGTTGTGTGGTGTACTGCTGTGGGAAAACCAGGAAACGCATGAGTAGGTGAACTGGTTGACGTGATATGACTGAAAAATTGTTGAAAACAGCGTAAAACCCCAATCAATTGTTGCTACAAACTTGACAATATTTGTTTTATAAATTTAATGAATGTGATATGTTACAGTATATATTTCATTTATAGAGCTGTTTTATGTTGTGATTTCAGATGATATCAAACATTACACCAGCAGTTCGAGAGGAAACTCGAAAGTTTTACAATTAAAACTGTTGGAGGAGCTTGTGATGACTTTAGTGGAGGAAGATGATGCTTGGCCATTCCTCAGACCCGTTGCTAAGAAAGATGTAAGATTGTGTTAAATGAGCCGTCTCTCGAGAAAACCTACATTGTGGACTCTGCGTAAAGTAAAGGCTTAATACCCGGATAGACACTTTTCGCCTCCAGTGGATTTTCTGTTTCAGGAATCATTACTCTATACCTCTATCACCCCTGAAACGTAATCTGTCGGCCTGGATCAGTCTGCACAGGCTGACTTGAATCGATACATTACGCAGAGGCCATAATGTTGGTTTTCTCGCGGGACGGCTCATGTTATTCTCTACTTTCATTTGTATGTGTATACTCTAAATGATCAAAGCGTTTATTTAGCTAAATCAGTTATGTTTCTATGGAAATAAAAATATTTTAGTTATATATTCTAGATAATAAGGATATTGTTATCATTAAAACGCATTGATGAGTTAAAGGATTATGGGAAAAGCATTATAACTGATACCAAGGTGTCAGTGTATTATAATTCATGCTGAAAGTGTTATTTTTCATCATATAAAAGCGTGCAATATAAAACTGGGTCCGAGGCCTATAGTTAATTTCCTATAAAATGTGTTACCCTATCCAAAAGGGATGTTTTCATTATGCCCCCACAAACAAAGGGGACATACTGGGGTCAAACTTGTGTTGGTCTGTCAGTCTGACATATGAACTTTGGAGCTAGAGATACAATTCCTAAGATATTTTAATGAAACTTGGCATGCATGACAATGATGAATTGCATAAGGTGTTCTAGAGCATCCTCCTTTTGAACCTTTGACTTTCTCATACTATCATAGCAGTTTATGGGGGTTTTCAGTTACCTTAAGTGAAAGTTCTAGATTTTCCCTTTTCCTCATATAGACGTTTTTCTGACGCCTAGGCAACAGACGCCTTTTTGAAAACATTGTGACAAAGGAAGAAATTGCTTAAAACAAGCAATTTCTCCTTTTGCCACAATGTTTTCAACTCTTCAGTAATTATACCTACATGTATAGAGCTTTTCTATACTTTTCCCAAGATACTTTCAAAGTTGTTTGCTGCAGATTTGTTGTATGGGGAAAAGGGTTATAAGGACTAAAATATCGTCATTATGAAATAGAATAACAGTAGCTCAGTCGGTAGCGACACAGGCTGTCAGTCCAGGGGTTGTGAGTTTGTATCCCGGCTTGGCTAACTTTCTTTCCAACAATTGACAAAAGTCAATGCGAAATGCGTCATTCGTCTTCCACCAATGGGCTAAGTCTATGTGGGAAAGCAGCCAGTTTGGGAAGATTGTTGTGTGGAGTACGGATGTGAGAAAACCAGGATATACATGAGTAGGTGAACTGGCCTCCATGATATAACTGAGAAATTGTTAAAAAATGGCGTTAAACCCCAATCAATCAATCAATCTTTATTTCAGGCCCCAGACTACTATGAGGTAATAAAGAAACCCATGGATTTCCAGACCATTAAGAACAAGATCAAGAAGTTTTCATATGGTGACCCTGCAGAAATTGTTGACGATGTCAGAAAGATTTTCGCAAACTGTGTAGAATACAACAAGAGGACAACACAGGAATTCAAAGCTGGCTCTAGCATGTCGAAGCTGTTTGAGAGAAAGCTTAAAAACTTATCCGATTTGTCAGTGTCAAATGGTCCCAATGCAAAGAAGGCCAGAACAAAATGATGTTGCCATATTCATTTCTCATCGTTAGGTCATATAGCTTGCCTTAGTTCATCCCTCCTTCCCTCTTGAAGGGTTAAATTAATGATAATGATGATCAGGTGAAGAAACAAACTAAAGAAAGTTATAGAAAATTTCATTTTTTTTTTATTAGCTCGAGTAGAAATAAAAGTTAAAAAAAGATATGCAGAACTATGAGGGAATGGGTAAAAAAGTCAGAGCTGTAGGTAATATTTAATGCATATTTAATGTTCTAAATATTTAAACCTTTCCCGCTTACAACAAATCTGCATCAGATTTCTTTGAAATTATATTGTCAAAAATATGAAATTGAATAAAGTTGAAAATGTTATGAGCAATTTCTTGTTTAGCCGTAATGATTTCAAAAGTCAGCTGCTGCAGAGAGGTCAGAAAGTGTCAGTATGTGAGAAAGGGTTAATTGACCTTCAAACCATATGTTTATGTATGCAAGAATATTGAAGTTCAATTACTGTAAAAAGAGTTGGCTAAAGGAGAAATTGCTCATTCTGCTTTTTTCAAAAGTTGTCTGCTGCAGAGTCTTTAGAAAGCATAAACATGTCAGAAAGGGCTGTATAACCTCTATTTCTTCCTGGCGTGACTCATTGATATTTGTATAAATTGCTCTCACACCCAAAGGATTAATCTTTTCCCACATTCAACAAATCTGCAACAAAGGACTTATAAATCATTTGGACAAAAAAAATGAAAAAGCTCTTTTAATCAAGTAATATTATGGGAAAGATTTAAAAAACTTTAAAATTTGTCTTCTTCAGTCAAGTAATGACTGCATATGGGAAAGGGTTGTGGATTCCATTTATGTTTATCTACCTTTTCTCACCACTTCTATCAGATATGCTTTTAAAACATATCAGAGAGCAGACTACTTTGTAAACATCTATTCTTTTCAAATAATACATGGAAAATCTCTATAAATGATAGTTAACCCTTTCCCTCATATAGACGCTTTCTGCCGCCTCTGCAGCAGACGGCTTTTTGAAACATAGTAACAAAAGAAGAAATTGCAAAAACGTGCAATTTCTTTGTCACAATGTTTTCCACTTTTAGTCGTAGGTTATCCATTCAATTATAGAGATTTTCCATTATTTGACAAAATACGTTCAAAGTCGTCTGCTGCAGAATTGTCGTATGAGGGAAAGGGATAAATCCTTGAATGGAGTCGAAAACGTTGTGGATAAAGGAGAAATTTCCTTATCTCGCTTCAATGTTTTCAAAAGCTGTCTACTGCCGATGCATCAAAAATGGTCTTTAAGTGGTAAAGGGTTAATCTATGACATGGTGTATAAAACAGCTGATGCCCTTACTTCAGACGACTTGGAGGCAGAAAAGTCTAAAAGAAAGGGAAATAAATAATGGCTAGAAATTTCTCCTAAAAGATTTTACTGATTTTTTTTTTTAAAAAAACCAAGATAGAGAAATGATCCCTCTTTTCCTCTGCATCAAAATTATACTTCTCATTTTCATGAGGTTTGATTATTTTTTTCTTGGATGTTTTCAAAACTAAGGACTGAAATTACCATACCATTTCAGGTAAACAGTTAATAAGAGACTCATATTTCACTTCTTAAACCTCTGTAGTACTGTACATATCTGAACTTCAACCTCATTGCCCAGTTTGTAAAGCATTGGGTTCATTCATCGTCTACAATACAACATTGTACTGTATAGATAAAACTGAAACCCATATATCTTGGTGTGTATTAGTTATGTTGTTGAAAGAATGTTTTTGCTATTAGTTGAACAGTAAGTGATGACCTTCTCATAATCTAAGAAATCAGTGCTATCTGTCTTGAAGTGTGAGGAATTAGTATGAACAGGGTTCCCAGTTTGCAGTAGATACTGCAAATTTATGGGGGTTAATTCAATAAATCTTTTCAATGCCTTGAAAGGTCAAGGAAATTGAAAACAAAATGATGATAATCTAGTAATGTCCTTATATTCTAAGATTATTTGGCCATACGCGTATTTAAGTCAAGCAAACAAAGTAAACCAATATTAGGCTGCATGCCCTTGAAATTTAATATATCACAATATTGTCGTATAATTGTGCTAGGTGTGTTTAAGTGGGGAAAAACCCATAGTCCTAGATTAGGCAGCACATGAGTGCAAGCTAATCTTTATCTTAAATGTTTTCATATTGTTTTGAATTAAATGAAAGCGTGATGAGGGTTAAATGCTAAAGTTCATTTTGGTCCTTGAAAAGTTATTGAATTTCAACATGAAAACGTGAGTATCAATCCAGTGTGAGATATACACATACACTGTTATGATATTTGGTAACATTATTGTAGATATGTCGTGTTTCATTGTAATGATTGTTCTTCACTACGTTATGTAACATTGTACAAATTGTGTTGGTAATTGATGACTAATTGTGACATTTATATATATATGGGCGTTTAATCATGTTCCAAGGACCATTTCCATAGAGTGCTAGTGTGCATGTTATTATTATGAATGAAAGATTTATTACATGATGTCAATTCAGTGTATTTTACAACAACATTTAGCTACAGATGTTTTACATTTTACACTTAACCCCTTGAGATGTTTTTCTTAGGTTTTGTTTGGCCTGTCTTGTCTGTTTGACACAAAGGTACACACGAAGGAAAATAATTGTTGTATGAATTAACTTGCAGCATTTTAGGAAAAAATATATTTTGCGAATTTACACATAAAATTAGTGAGAAATTAAATGACATCGCCCCAACTTATTTATTAAGAATCTCTCAAGTTTATCTTGTATAGGTTGAATATTTTGGATTATATATGATCATGTTTTAATGATGATTTTTTTCTATTTTGGCCATTTGCATACTTTCTGATGTATTAGTTCAAGATACGCCTTCCATTTAACTTACTGTGAGAAAGTAGTCAGTGGCTTCGAAAGAATGTTGTGTAAGTACTGGTGTGGGAAAGCCAGGAAAACATGGGTAGGTGCACTGACCGCCGTGATATGACCAAAGCTGTTGAAAGCGGCGTTAAACTCCAAACAAACAAACAAACAAACCATTTAACTTACAAACAAAAATTGGTTTCTGAAAGGTTACCTGTAATCAGTTGTTTAACTACTATAAATCTGTTATTTTACTTGTTTAAATGGGTCTTATTTAAAAATAAACAAGCATTTAGCATCCCTATATTGTGTTATTGTTTCTCTTTTTTCAAATTGAAGATTTTTTGTTGTTTTGTACAAGTGTTTCATGTTAGAATAGTAATATTTATTGTTTGTTTTTTCATTTCAATATTATTGGATGTCCCCCCCCTTATTCAAATGTATAACATTACACTATCGACCTGCTCCTTTGACTTTTTTTGCAAATATATGTGAGACTGTCCATGGGAAAAGCTACAAGTTGGCATTGCTGAGCAATGCAGGTTCAGGTCAGCCTATCCAGCTGCTCAGAATCTACAGAAGTTGACTGCAGCTTCAAACAAGCTTTTGTGAGTAATATGTGAACAGTGTAGATCTTGATCAGATGGTAGATGCACAAGTTGTCATTGATATACACTTTTCCCATGGACAGAAGGATTCTCATAAAGTTTAGCCTGTGTATTAATTATTTTTCACCATGTGTATTTTCATATGACAAATCATTTCATTGATAAAGAAACACAAGTCATAAATTGCATCTTTTTTTGCAAATGTCAGGATCAGGTCAAGTTTTGTGATATCTTCATATAAATGTAGACCGAAGTGTTCTATGGTCTATTTCCAAGTTTCCATGGTGGTATTCCAATCCCTAGTGTTAGTGTCAGGTATTTGGACCCCAGGTATGATCCCCAATGGCGGTCATGGTTTGTTTATCCAGGGATCATGAATAAGTGAATTGTTGCCGTGATATAACTGAACAAATGTTAAAAACGGCGTAAAAACACAATAAAAACCAAATCCTATGATGAACAGGTTTGACCCTTTCACTCATTTCAACGCTTTCTGATGCCTCTGCAGCAGACGGGTTTTAGAAAACATACTGACAAAATAAGAAATTGCTTGAAACGAGCAATTTCTCCTTTTGCCACAATGTTTTCCACTTTTAGTCATAGGTTGTCCATTCAAATTTTTTTCTATTTGACAAAATATATTCAAAAATTGTTGTATGAGGGAAAGGGTTAACCTTTGTGACTTTCAATACACCACTCATTCAGCATACAACCTGTAAGAAAGTGGGCAGTCTTGAAATGTCTTGTTTGCTATCATAATGAACGTAAAATGAGGCTAATGCAAGTCTTTTCCATGTGCATTGCAGAAACATATCTACTGTAAACAACTTGACCCTTTGCCTCATACGATTTTGAACATATTTTGTCAAAAAATAGAAAATCTCTATAATTGAATGGATAACCTATGACTTAAAGTGGAAAACATTGTGGCAAAAGGAGAAATTGCTCATTTTTGAGCAATTTCTTCTTTTGTCACATTGTTTTCAAAAAGCTGTCTGCTGCAGAGGCATCAGAAAGCGTCTATATGAGGGAAATGGTTAAAAACAATCTGGCAAAAAAAAGAAATCACTCATAATGGGTGATTCTCTTTTTATCACAATTCAAGTCGCCTGCTGCAGGTGCATGAAAATGCATCTGTATGTGGGAAAGGTTTTAAGTACAATTACTATTTTACTTGGAAAAGTGTTTCAATAATGTTCAACCCTTTTCCAGATACAACAAATCTTCAGCAGACAACTTCAAAATATCTAGGGCAAAAATATGGAAAAGCTCATCTGTCACAGGTTAGAGAGTGTTAAAATTATCTGTCGCTGGTGAGATAGGGTTAAAATTACTTAGTCTGAAGGAAAAATGATTTCTTAGGTTGAAGAGAAGTTGAATAACTGCCGAACATGAAAGCCTTTGCACATATTTTAGACCAAGATTGAATTACACTGTTGTGCAGCTCGATATTAGCTCCATTCATGTACAAGACGTAAGCTAGGGCATTTAACTCAACTGTGTTCACCTGATATATATTTCTATGACATACATGCATTTTTTACAAATTGAGACAGTGCACCATTTAACCTTATCCCTCCCATAACAAAACTGCAGCGGGAAGACTTCGAAAATATCTGGACGAAAATATCTAGATATCAAAGTATGATTATTTAACCCATTACTTCATATGATAATTCAAATGATGTCTTCTTTACAATCAACAGATGAACAAATTGGAAAACTGGAAGTAACCATTTAACAAAAAGTTGAAAATGTTGGAATTAAAGGTGAAATTGCTCGTTTTGAGCAATTTCACCTTTTATTGCAATATTTTCAAAAGTCGTCTGCTACAGAAGGCATCAAATGTCGTCGGAGTGAAGTAAAGTGAGAAATTGTACCTTTTGCCACAATAATTTCAGAAGTTGTTTGCGACAGATAAGTCAGAATCTCACTACAAGTTGGAAAGGTTAAATCCGACTAAACTTGTTGAGTTATAAATGACCAAATGTATGAGTGATGTAACACAATAAATTGAAAGAGAAAGCTGTTAAGAATGCCATATTTTTTGTGAGAATGTTTTTATGAGCATGTCAGACTCAAAAAGATCTATAGCTGAAAATGCAAACAGTGTAGGCCGAGATTTGGCCAGTGTCACAAAGGCTATCATTGTCACTATACAACATTAACCTCTCCCACATACTGATGCTTTCTATCAACTCTGCAGCAGATGACTAGGAAACATAGTGGCAAAAGGAAAAAATTGCTCATAAGCAATTTCACTTTGTCAGAATGTTTTCAGTTCTTTTCAATTATACTTTTGTTCATGGAGGTTTTTCATATTTATCTGCCTGCTGTATATTTGTTATATTAAGTCTTGATAAGCAAATAGTCAGGGATGCTCATTTTTGTGTTGCCTGCTGTCACATTGTGACTCATAGAGAGACACTCATGTTCATTTCAATTCTCTTCTCTCGTTATAACTTCAACAGTTGTCTAATGCAGACAGGTTTTGTTGAGTTGAAATTAATTGATAGGAGCCCTACAGTTTTTACTAGCTTGTCTTGTTTTTCGAAGAAAAAATGGCGGGTTATTGTGATACCCTTGGTGTTGTCGTCGTCCGCATCGTCACAAAACTTAAACCTTACAATAAAAATAAAAAATAATTTTTAACCCTTCAACATTTTCAAATCAAACTTAGTACACATGTTCCTAGAAACAATATGCATGTATGCCAAGTCACATAACTCTGGTTTCAATACTTTTCCAGTAATGTCCCTTTTTTCTACTTGCATAAAAGTGTTGGGGTTCGTTTGCGGCACTCTTGTTTGTTTTTATGTCAGAGCTGTTAGTGTTAAAACGCAGCTTCTTACAAAAAAAAGCTTGAATGTAACCGTAATTGATTTTTGTGTAAATTGTTGTGTTTCCGAAATTCATGAGCCTAAGTATTCAAAGAACTACACTGACTAGGACAAATTATTCCTTAGACATCAAACAATCTTTAAACCTTCCTGTTGACTGCTAGTATTAATTTACTCCTGAAAAGGGTGATAATTATGACTTCATGAACTTAAGATAATCACAAGTTAGAATGCTCTACAATACCTATATGTGAAGATACAATGAAGAAACTTGACAAAACTCGATGCAACACATTATTTTTACAACTGTTTTGCATGAGGCATAGTTCTTTTAGCTTGACAATGCTCAAATCCTCTAACCTCGAAAGTTCAATTTGTCTGTGAGTAACTGTTATGGTGTTTATGTAGTTTAGTGTTAACAGCAAGTGAGACATATTATATTTATCTGTTAATTCACATGTGAACAGGATTTTCATATCTGTAGATTGGACAAAATAAAGAAATGGATAAAAGACTACAGTTTGATTGTATGTAACAGGGTTATTCTACATTAATGGAATTTCCCAAGCTTGTAAACTATTCCTGTTTTCCCCTGTTAACCCATATTCCTTCAGAGTGTTAACCCTTTCCCTCATACGACAATTCTGCAGCAGACAACATTGAACATATTTTGTCAAAAGATAGAAATCTCTGAAATTGAATGGATAACCTATGACTAAAAGTGGAAAACATTGTGGCAAAAGGAGAAATTGCACGTTTTGTGCAATTTCTTCTTTTGTCACTATGTTTTCAAAAACCTGTCTGCTACAGAGGCGTCAGAAAGCGTCTATATGAGGGAAAGGGTTAAACATCTGTAAATCCTTTCCCATAACATCAAATCTGAAGTAGAAACTTTGAAAACATCTTTTTCTAAACTATGGCAAGTCTCGCTAAATGTATAGGTAATTATTGATTATTTCAAAAATTTGTGGCAGATAGGAAAACGATTTATTATGAGTGATTGTGCCTTTTGCCACATTGTTTTCAAAAGTCGTCTGCTTGAGGAATGAGTTAAATAACACACCCGAATAGTTAAACGGAAATCTTTATAAAAAAGAGTCTGACACAGTTAACTGTGATATTTCTTAGGTTGCCTGACTTGAAAATAACTGGATGGAAAAAAGACATCTGGTAAACTGAAAGAATAATTTTGATTTGTAAGTTTAATAAAATTGTTTTCAAGTTGTGACATGTATAAGGAAAATCATTCTCACTTAAAGAAATCACAGCAAGCATCTTTTGCCACAATGTTTTCCACCATATTAATTACAAATTTGTAATGAGATTTAGCCCAGCCCCTGTAGTTCAGTCGGTAGCGAACCAAGCTGTAAATCCAGGTGTTTTGAGTTTGAACCCCTGTTTAAGATGTTCGACAAATGTTAATGCGATATGCACCATTCTACCAATTGACTAACCTGTGAGAGAGCCAGGAAATACGTGTGCTGGCTGCCAGGATATGACTGAAAAACTATTGAAAATTGAATCCACAATCATTGATAAAGAGTTTCCGTATTTTTACCTACATGTTTTCAAAGTCTGATGCAGGTTTGTTGAAAGTGAGCAAGGGTTGGAAACAATAGAAATTATGGTTCTGTTTGGAAAAGAATTTATCAAAGTCTGGTCAGCAAATAAAAGCCAGAATTATAAGTGGTAGCTTTTTGGTATGGAAAACTACGGGTAATGGAAATATGAGATAAACCAGGTCTTACTTAATAAAATTGACCTGATCCTTTCAAAGTTGTATGCATGTGGGAAAGGGCCACATGCAGAAGGCTTTTGAAAACATGATGACAAAAGGAGAAATTGCTCATATTGAGCAATTTCTACTTTTTAACTCGCCTGTGTACGAATTGATCAAGGTGAGCTATTGTGATCGCGTTTTGTCGTTGTCGGTCATCAACAATTTCTGGTAACATTTCTGATGAAACAACTGGGTCCATTGCAGCCAAACTTCACAGGAAATTTTCCGTGGGTGATCCTTTTTTCCAAATTGTTCCAAGAAATTAATTCCATGCAGAACTCTGGTGGCCATGGCAACCAAAAGGATTTTTAAAAAACACTCTGAAATTCATCTTGTCTGAGACCGAAAGGCTTTAAGGTTAGATATTTGGTGTGTAGCATTGTCTAGTGGGCCTCTACAAATAATGTTCAAATTATGCCCCTGGGATCAAAATTGGCCCCACCGCAGAAGTCACTTGATTTACATAGAGATATAAAGGGAAAGACTTTGAAAATCTTCTTGTCTGAAACTGTAAGGCCTAGAGCTTAGATATTTGGTGTGAAGTATTGTATAGTGGTCCTCTACAAGGATTGTTCAAAATTGGCCTATGGGAGCTATACTGGTCCTCTTAGGCCTCTTGTATAAGCTTACCTGACTGCAAAATGTGGTTGGCATAACAAATCACATTACATAACTTGGTTGAGGGATCCAGGGCCATCATGGCATTCTTGTTTTAAACTCTCTTATAACTAAAATCTCATTTATAGAGAATAAACATATTTTTTGTAGCCGTTTTCAAAGTCGACGTCTGCTGCAGATTTGTTCTTTGTGGGAAAGGGTTAAAGAAAGAAATCGAGACCAGACCTATATGATAACAATCATGAGCTCATACATGTATAAGGCAACAGACCTCCAGTTTATCTTTACATTTCTATTTCCTTATAAATAACAACAAAAATTCAAATTCAATAAAAATGCGCTTTTAATATAAAGTAAAATGAAATTTGATTGAACATGACATCACACTGTAGCATCAATATAATACACATTACAAATCGTTAAAAACTAATGTAAAATACTTTAATACTTTCCCAATATATAACCCCTCCTTTTTCCACATGCAGATGCATTTTGATGCATCTACAGCAGGCAACTTTAATATAAACATTGTGGCGAAAGCAGAAATTGCTCATAATGAGCACTTTCTACTTTTGCCATAATGTTTTCAACTATTCAAAGTTTTGTACAGATATTTTCAAAGTTGTCTGATGCAGATTTGTTGTTTGTCGGATAGAGATAACTTAGTTTGATAGGTTTCTATTGGAAAATGGATGATAACGTTAACATGGTTCCCATATTTCTTAACCCTTTCTCACATACAACAAATCTACAGCAGACGACTTTTAAATAAATCTAGTCAAGGGTATGAGAGTAAAATTATTAAATAGAGTTATAACATGACAAAACCAGAAATGCCTCATTATAAGAAATTTCTTCTGGAGTCGTACTGTTTTCAAAAGTGTTCTTCTGCTGAGACGTCAAAAAGGGTTAATGTTTCGTCATCTAGATTCCATTTGTCTTGGTATTTATTCCATTTCTTTTATACAATATTTTCTAATATGCAGAGTTTATCCTTTCCCACATAGAACAAATCTGCCGCGGACGACTTTGAATACATTTAGTAAAACATAATTATGCGAACAGTATAAATTAAAAAACTATAATTAAATAAAGATGAAAACATTGTGGCAAAAGAAGACATTCATTATGAGCAATTTCTCCTTTCGCCACAATGTTTTCAAAAAGCATTTGCATCATTTGATGTCTTTCCAAAAGTTGTCTGTATCACATAAAAGGTTGCATTTTTAGTGCACACAAAAAAATGGCACTTTGTGAGACAACAATGTTGATTCAGTAAAAAGGGTCCATACAACTTTAGCTGTAAAGTTTGCCTTTTGTTCATAGTATTTACTAAACAGTGTTGTCTGATGCAGATTTGCTGGTTGTCGGATAGATATTACCAAGTTTGACAAATTTCTAATGAAACATTTTGGGAAATGGATGATATTATTAACATGTTTCCCACATTTCTTAACCCTTTCACACATACAACAAATCTGCAGCAGACACCGTTTAATTAACCCTTTCCCTCATATAGACGTTTTCTAACGCCTCTGCAGCGAACAGCTTTTTGAAAAAATGGTGACAAAGGAAGAAATTGCTCAAATTTCTCCTTCTGTCACCATGCTTTCAACTCAATTCAATTATTGTTCTTTCATTTAAAGGAAGTTTCTGTGATTTTGTCTCAACATTTTTAAAGTCGTCTGCTGCAGATTTGTTGTATGTGGGAAAGGGTTAAAACATCAAATAATTGAATGTGGATGCCTGAAAATGTAACTTGAACCAAAGCATCCAAAAATACTGCACCTTCATTAATGTCCGAATACGACCTTGGAAGTACGTGTAATTGGAATATTTGTTATAAGCAAAATGTGATGTTATAAAGAAATTTAATCCCTAAACCTTCAGATGAATATGAAAACCTCGTAATCGCTAGAGCTACCTTTTTAAAACGCAGTTGTCAGAGTAACAAATTCACATATACCACAGTTTTATATATAAAAAGAATATTCTCCGAATGTCATTTTTTTTTATCATTTTTGTCATTTTTGAATTTGGAAAAGTAAAAATAAAATGGCATATATCATTTACTCGATTGATGATACAGAACTAAAAATTTAAGAATTTAAGAATTTAATCCTTTTCAACACGCATCTGCAGCAGAAAACATACTTATGAAAAAATTGTGGCAAGTGGAGTTATTTCTCCTTACACAACAATGCTTTCAACTCTTTTTATGATTAAAATTATGGAAATTTAACATATTGTCAAATTCATATCAACCTGATTTTTCCTTTATGGGAAATGATTTATAGATCCAAGATAAATTGAGCCGTCCCGTGAGAAAACCAACAATATGGCCTCTGCTTAAGGTATCGACACAGATCAGCCTGCACAGTCCGTGCAGACAAATTCCGTCTCAGGGGTGTAGAGGTATAGAGTAATGATTCCTGAAACAGAAAATCCACATGAGACGAAAAGTGTCTATCCAGGTAAGGCTGGGCGGCCTGCTTAGGCTGATTCGGGTCGATACTTTACGCAGAGTTTTCTCGCAGGATGGCTCAAATGATTTATAGACCTAAGATAAAATATGGTGTGTTATCTCCTAAAGAAATATGAAAATGAGTTAATTGCTGTTGAGAGCACACCACTAGCAGTAAGCTGCGATTCAGACAAGTTCTGAGACGTGTAACCAAAGGATTGCATGGATGTGGATTCTTGAGGACCCGTAGCTTCTGGTAGGTTTTCTGGCACTGTTTCCCATTCTTTAGAGTCAAGTTCATCGTTATTTTGACTACCAAAATATTCATCGTCACTTTCTTCCGAGTTCCCATTATAATCGTTGACAGAATCCATCATATCCTGTATCACATCAAATGCACCAACCCTGTAAAAATAACAGTTGACAGTATACCCGATCTGCTGTTTTACGATTTGTTTGCTTTGAAAACTCACAAATCTAGATTGATTTATTGATTAGAGTTTAATGATGTTGTCAACCATATTACAGCTTTATAAGCCTAATGTGTGTTTCCAGGTTTTTTCTGCACCAGTACTCCACACAACAAGCATCCAGCTGCTTACTCTCATATGATTGATTTTTAAGCTCTAGATAAGAGGCGTTTTGCATGTTCTAAAATCCTAATTTGACACTTAAACATTTTGTTATGGGTTCTCGAAAGAATTGTCTCAATGGGAACGATTCTTGTGAGTACCCAGATCATAGGAAGTGGTTGGATAATAAGAAAGATATCATCGGGAAAAGATCTGAATGCTCCTTCTTATCTGGACCTTTGACTCGTTGTTGGAGAAGAGTGAGACTAGTCATAATAACTTGTGGCAATCAACTGGATACACGCTTTTCAAAAGTCTGTTTCAGAGACATCAAAATGCATTCCCATGTGGAAAAGGGATAAGAGAGAGAGAGAGAGAGAGAGAGAGAGAGAGAGAGAGAGGAGAGAGAGAGAGAGAGAGAGAGAGAGAGAGAGAGAGAGAGAGAGAGAGAGAGAGAGAGAGAGAGAGAGAGAGAGAGAGGAGAGAGAGAGAGAGAGAGAGAGAGATGAGAGAGAGAGAGAGAGAGAGAGAGAGAGAGAGAGAGAGAGAGCTAGTTAGGAGGTAAGACCAGTTTACTCCATTTTATCTGTGTCACTTAAAATAAAATAACCTTTCCAACATGTGGACAGAATCAATGACCAAGCAGGGGTTCAAACTCTCAACCCTTACATTGATAGCCCTCATTGTAGAACCAACAACACAGAATTTAACCCTTTCCAACATATACATGTAGAAGTGTTTTTGTGCATCTACAGCAGACGACTTTTGAAAACATTATGGCAAGAGGATTTGTCATAATTTCGTTAAGATGTTTTCAAAGTTGTCTTCTTCAGATTTATTGCATGTTGGAAAGGGTTAAATGAGTAATAAGAGGTGGAGGCAAGACCAGTCTCCTCCATCTTACCTAACTTAAATGATCTAGTACTACTGGTCCATTTATCCTGACACCAGCCAGTTATTCGTAATGCTAACCCCACAACCCTGAGCGCCAAGGAGGGTAGTCATGACTATAATTTTTAAAGTATTTGGTATCACACGGCCGGGGAAAACCCCCAGGATTTCCTGCAACCAAGGTGGACGGTCTACCACTTCACCGAGGCTGTATACAACTTAAATGAGTAATAACGAGTTTGTGGAGGTAAGACCAGTCTACTCTATTTTACCAGAGTCTCTGTCAACTTAAATGAGTAATAAAGGTTAGAGTTTGTGGAGGTAAGACCAGTCTACTCCATCTTTCCAGAGTCTCTGTCAACTTAAATGAGTAATAACGGTTAGAGTTTGTGGAGGTAAGACCAGTCTACTCCATCTTTCCAGAGTCTCTGTCAACTTAAATGAGTAATAAAGGTTAGAGTTTGTGGAGGTAAGACCAGTCTACTCCATCTTTCCAGAGTCTCTGCCAACTTAAATGAGTAATAAAGGTTAGAGTTTGTGGAGGTAAGACCAGTCTACTCCATCTTTCCAGAGTCTCTGTCAACTTAAATGAGTAATAAAGGTTAGAGTTTGTGGAGGTAAGAACAGTCTACTCCATCTTTCCAGAGTCTCTGTCAACTTAAATGAGTAATAAAGGTTAGAGTTTGTGGAGGTAAGACCAGTCTACTCCATCTTTCCAGAGTCTCTGTCAACTTAAATGAGTAATAAAGGTTAGAGTTTGTGGAGGTAAGACCAGTCTACTCCATCTTTCCAGAGTCTCTGTCAACTTAAATGAGTAATAACGGTTAGAGTTTGTGGAGGTAAGACCAGTCTACTCCATCTTTCCAGAGTCTCTGTCAACTTAAATGAGTAATAACGGTTAGAGTTTGTGGAGGTAAGACCAGTCTACCCTATTTTACCCGAGTCTCTGTCAACTTAAATGAGTAATAACGGTTCGAGTTTGTGGAGGTAAGACCAGTCTACTCAATCTTACCAGAGTCTCTGTCAACTTACCTGCCAACATGTGGATGATTGAGCATTAGCATGATATTATGCAGAGTGTGTTTGGGTTCTATGGTATCAGGATCGACTCCCTGAGAGAAACACAGATACAAGACGTTCATGTTGAGACGGGCTACAGCCTTGTTGAACACTTTCTCTGGCATTTCACTCACACAGAAATCACTGAAGAAGGGAACAAATTAATACATTTATCACATTGTATTGACATATGAAACAGTTTCATTATATTTCGATCATGTTAAGAAGCATTGCTCATCATGAGCAATTTCTTTTTTTGCAACAATCTTTTCAAAAGTCGTCTGCTTCAGAGGCAGAGGGTTAACATAAATAATATATAACTAACTGACCGTGTAAGGTTTTCATCATGCCACAGCTCAAATTATACAAGTTTTGGAAACCTAGGGCTGAATGTGACTCAAATTGAAAGTATATCAAACAAATTCAAATAAATATACCACTTATTATTTGTGAGGGCCATCAATTATTTTATGCAAGATGTATTGGTAGAGCGCCCGCCTCAGGTCCAGGAGGTCCGGGTTCGATCACAGGACTGGTCATACAAAACACTTTAAAAATGGAAGTAATAGCTGGCCCCATTGGCGCTCATGGTTAGCATTACGACTGAATGGCTGGTGTCAGGATAAATGGACCAGTAGTACTGGTAACTTACCCAGAAAACACTGTGATATTGAAAATGTGTTCTAGCCACGTAAAACACAAAACAATCAGTCAATCCTTTATGCAAATAATTGTCCTTATGACATAATGAAAGTCTTCAATTAATCTTCAAGATGTGTTTGTGATTCATGAAAGTATACAGTTAACCCTTTTCAACTTCTAGACACATTTTGACACATCTGCAGCACACTGTACTAAAGGAAGAACTTGTTCAAAATTACCAGTTCACCATCCTTTTCTCACATTGTTTCAATCTTGTATTTATATTAATTTGCATATCGTTTGGATAATTTATAATGTTTTTATATTACCAGTCTGACACAGTAGTCTTTCAACGAAATGACAATAATTAAACTTTGATACATTTACCAAAATGACCTTCAGAAACAAATCAGAATTCTTCATAAAGTAAACTCAATAACAATTTCCTAAAGCGTTCAAATGAAAATATTGTAGCAAAAGGACAAATGACACAAATTGATCAATTTCTAGGTTTGTCACAATGTCATGAAAAGTCATCTGCAATAGAAGCTTCAAACAATGTCTACATGTCAAAAAGGTATAAACCTTTCCCACATACAGACGCTTTCAGATGCATCTGTGGAAAATAACTTTTGAAAACATTAAGGCAAAAGGAGAAATTGCTCATGATGAACAATTTCTCATTTGGCCAAAAAACTTTATTCAATAATTGTTATTTCATTTTTAGAGATTTTTCATCTTTTTGTGTAGATGTTCTCAAAGTCGGCAACTGCACACTTGTTGTATGTGGGAAAGCCTTAAAAAGGTAAATATGATATAATATGTTTACCTGTAACATTGTCGTTTTGGAAGACTTATGTTGAGTATATTAGACAAGACTGAGAGAAGCTGTGCTGTATAACATAGACCAGCGTTTATAGTGGTCACCATGTTATCAATGGGAATAGAGGCACTGGTTGTGTCTGAACTACCCTCCTCCTTCCTTCGGGCAACTGCAAAACATACATTTATAGATTATCAAAACAAATTAATCAGTCATAGATTTCCGTAACATTGGCATTAAAGAGAAGAATAAGGAAGCACATAAAGAAAGACAAAGTTTCAACAGGCTTAAGTTAAAACTATTCTTCAAGAGTGTTAACCCTTTCCCTCATGTTTTCCACTCTTAGTCATTGGTTATCCATTCAATTATAGAGATTTTCTAGTTTTTGACAAAATATGTTCAAAGTCGCCTGCTGCAGAATTGTCGTATGAGGGAAAGGGTTAAAGAGAAGAATAAGGAAGCACATAAAGAAAGACAAAGTTTCAACAGGCTTAAGTTAAAAATTATTCTTCAAGAGTGTTAACAAGAGTTTCATTCAATTTGGCCTAGTGACCTAGTTTTTGACTAAACATGACCCATATCTATACTTGGCCCAGAAATCATCAAAACAAACATTCTGACAAAGTTTCAAGCTGTTGAAGAAAAAATGCAGTCAGAAGTATTTACAAGATTTGTCTCAAATTTAGCCGAGACACCTTGTTTTTAACCAGACATGACATAATCATGTTAAAAATGTGGCTTACAGAGTGTTAACAAGGTTTTCCTTCAGCTTGACCGTGTAATAAGTTTTTGAAAACTCATGACCCAGTTTTCAAACTTTGCCAAGATTTAATGGAGATGAAATATTATGAAGATTGGATGCAAAATGTTGTCTTTGGACGACACACAACTGACGGATGACGGACAAAAGATGATTTAAAAAGCTCACGTTAATGAATACGCTAATTAAAGAAAATTAAACAAGAGGCCCAAGTGGGCCAGTATCGCTCCACAGCCATTAGGCAAAAATTAAATCTCCAAACAGCCCTTGCGGCCATGTTTTTTTACCAATCACCATGACTTGAAGGAATTTCGGAGGAGACATTGAGAGGATGCTTCCTATGAAGTTTCATCCCTATTGGCCAAGTGGTTATGGAGGAGAAGTTGTTTGAAGCAAAAAGTTAACACAAGCATGACAACAATTCGCTATGACATAAGCTCGACTTGCTTTCAACCAATGGAGCTATAAATTGTACAAAAATTTTGCAATTTTGACCTCACAAAATTCAAAGTGTTTTCAATATACAACAAATCCACAGCAGACACCATTGAAATCATCAAGGCCAAAATATGAAAAATCTCTATAAATGAAAGCAGATGGGAAAGGGTCGTCAAACAAATAATACCTAGTATATTATACTGGGAGTAGTCGCCCAGTGCAGGCAGTATTGGTGCTACAATTTTAAACTGATTGCTGGTGATGATCCACCTTCCCCCCACATAGGCCGTCTGAATGGCTTCATCTAACTGTTTCTGCAGCTCGTCACTTTGACCCATACTCGTAAAACTACTCCTGTAAACAGTTGGAGAAAAATATTTTATCCACCATTGAACTTATGATACAGTAAGTCTATCCCCGAGTGATATTTATGCGTGTTAAACCATTTCCCACTTATAGACGTTTTCAGAAGCCTCTACAGCAGAAAACTTTTGAAAATAGTGTGACAAAAGGAGAAATTGCTCAAAACGCGCAATTTCTACTTTCGTCACAATGTTTTCAACTTTTTATCCAATAATGATACTGTAATTTATAGAAATTTTTCATGTTTTTGACTTAATGTTTTTAATGTCTTCTGCTGCAGATTTAATGTATGTGGGAAAGGATTGACAAATAAGTAGGTCTGCAGGAGTTTTGTCACATGCGGATAAAATGAAGAGGAATAAAAATCCTCATATCTAACTTCAATTTTTAATGAATTATATAATTATAATATATATACAAACGATAACAATTTATGTCATTGCTCACAACTGATGTTACAATTTGATAAAAAATAGCAGTGACATCATTTGGTGTCATCCGGGCAACTGATAATTGAATTATTTCTCACTTGGAAATTATAATATCTGTCATCCCTGTATATTTCTATAAATCCTCGCTGTTTTTTTTACAAATTAATGAGCCATTATATATAATATATACAAAAGATAAAAATTTATGTCATTGCTCACAACTGATGTTACAATTTGATAAAAATAGCTGTGACATCATTTGGTGTCATCCGGGCAACTGATAATTGAATTATTTCTCACTTGGAAATTATAATATCTGGCATCCCTGTATATTTCTATAAATCTTCACTGGTTTTTTTACAAATTAATGACCCAACAGAAATATCAACATCCTTATTTTTTCCTAATGAAGATCTTACGTAAGCTTAATAACAAATTTATTGGACGAGTTTAATAAAACATAATGAAATGACAACGAATGTCAGATTCTTTTTATCACATGACAAAACACAAAAAAAAAATAGTTTTTTCTCTGTCAGAAAAAGTGAAAAAGTCCCAACATGTAATTACTTAATAAACTGGTAACTAATCACACAAACAAAATTTTTATGAGCGATAATGGTCCCTTTACTTCGTTTATCTATCATGATGTTTGTGTTTACCGGATACACGTTCTCAGCAATTTTGTTAACATTTGTGGATGAATAAAAAAATAGTGATTCGGTCATGGTATATTACACATGTGATATATAAAGAAATACTTAATGGGTATATTATATCGGATACAAGCATTGTCATGTGATAAATTCATTTATCACATGACAATGCTTGTATCCGATGTAATATAACCATTACGTATTTCTTTATATACAACATGTGTAATATAACATGACCTTATACTAGGAAAATGACGTCACGTCAGCGTTTTGACGTCATACGTTAGTCACTTTGGCACCAAAACCCGTAAATTTCATCTAGAAATATTGTCAACGTTAAGTACATTTTTTATTGAAATAAACCTCATAAGTCACTTTATATGATAGATATAATATCTCATGAGTGTTATTTATTATCACTTTTAATACTAAAAAAACCCATAAATGGTTTTTTTCGCTTATAGGTAACAGGTGTGAGATTTTTTTTTTTTTTTTTTTTTCAATAACCCATGAAGCTTTCTGAAATGAAACTGGAAAAATCCATGGGGGCCGCCATTTTGGATATGTATAAAAAAGCAGACGTAAAACACAGATTGAAAATTATTGTCGGCTTTTTAATCATTTTTTTTAAAATCGTCTTTTTGGGTATGTATTTAATGAGCAGAAAAACACCGATTGAAAATTATTGTCGTCTTTTTAATCATTTTTTTTAAAATCGATATTAAAGATCATTAAAGTGCTGTGTTTGTGGGAATTAACATTTGTACGAAAAGTTAAAAATAAATGAAAATCTGTAAGAAATATGTTTTCCCGTTCGTCAAAAAAACGACAGCATTAGCCTTCTACGCCCGAAACTAAATTTTGAATGTATCGTAGCCAAAGAAGGACATGACGTCATTTCCGTTACACTTCATCTTGGCATAACGTCAATGAAGCGACGTCGTTTCCCGCAAAAAAGTGGTATCAACATGAAAGACCCCAAATTCCTATACATGAGCTATTGACTCACTCATTCAAAGTATAATTATTTGTCAAACATTGTGGCAAAAGGATAACTTTCTCATAAGGAGCAATTGTTCTTGTGGCGACAATCTTTTCCTAAATGGTCTGTTGCATAGGCCCCAGAAACCGTCTCTAATAGGGAAAGGGTTTAGCAGAAATGTGAGCCCTTACATAATTTGTTCCAGTCATATTGACTGGTTGAAAAAGGCAGTCGCCAGGTGGCATCAGAAAAGGGCTGATCTATTTGCTTCTTTACCATAATGCAGGTGATCGATTAAGGATCATCTTGGCCCTCATGTTTTAACCTCGTTCATTATAAATGTATTCCTTGATTTTCTGAAAGTCTTTACTTTATTATTTTCTGTTCAAATAATAGACAACAGCAATACGAATTCCAAATATGTTTTGATAATGCAAGAAACATGACATTAACATTATTATTGTCTAGTCAATTACTTATAAATCCTTTTTTATGGCCAAAGTATGCTCTTTAATTTTTTGTTTATAATTATCTTGCGTTTTTTTCGTAAATAGGTAGCACCTATAGATATATTAAAAACAAGTAACTGGAGGATTGCAAGCAATACCATAGTCCCCTACCGGTTTGCTCTTTTGAGTCTGTTTCTGTTGTCATAGCAACCCAATGTTTAGGTATATCAAGACAATAAAGTATGAAAATAAAGAAAGGGAAATAACTCAAAAATTAGGGAAGCAAGAGTTATGGTTCATGTGCACTGCACTCCCCCTTGATACGATGTATTCATGTGTGAAATTTCATAGCCATAGCTAGTATAGTTATGGAGATATGCTCCGGACAAAAATCAAGTATGAAAATAAAGAAAGGGAAATAACTCAAAAATTAGGCAAGCAAGAGTTATGGTTCATGTCCACTGCACTCCCCCTTGATACGATGTATTCATGTGTGAAATTTCATAGCCATAGCTAGTATAGTTATGGAGATATGCTCCGGACAAAAATCAAGTATGAAAATAAAGAAAGGGAAATAACTCAAAAATTAGGCAAGCAAGAGTTATGGTTCATGTCCACTGCACTCCCCCTTGATACGATGTATTCATGTGTGAAATTTCATAGCCATAGCTAGTATAGTTATGGAGATATGCTCCGGACAAAAATCAAGTATGAAAATAAAGAAAGGGAAATAACTCAAAAATTAGGCAAGCAAGAGTTATGGTTCATGTCCACTGCACTCCCCCTTGATGAGATGCATCCATGTGTGAAATTTCATAACCATAGCTAGTACAGTTTTGGAGATATGCTCCGGACAAAAATCAAGTATGAAAATAAAGAAAGGGAAATAACTCAAATATTAGGCAAGCAAGAGTTATGGTTCATGTCCACTGCACTCCCCCTTGATACGATGTATTCATGTGTGAAATTTCATAGCCATAGCTAGTATAGTTATGGAGATATGCTCCGGACAAAAATCAAGTATGAAAATAAAGAAAGGGAAATAACTCAAAAATTAGGCAAGCAAGAGTTATGGTTCATGTCCACTGCACTCCCCCTTGATGAGATGCATCCATGTGTGAAATTTCATAACCATAGCTAGTACAGTTTTGGAGATATGCTCCGGACAAAAATCAAGTATGAAAATAAAGAAAGGGAAATAACTCAAAAATTAGGGAAGCAAGAGTTATGGTTCATATGCACTGCACTCCGCATTGATGAGATGTATCCACATATGGAATTTCATAGCCATAGCTATTACAGTTTTGGAGATATGCTCCGGACAAAAATTTGCCGGACTGACTGACTGACTGACTGACTGACTGACAGATGGACTGACTGACTGACTGACAGATGGACTGACTGACTGACTGACAGATGGACTGACTGACTGACTGACAGATGGACTGACGGACTGACGGACTGACGGACGGAGTGCAAACCTAATAGTCCCCTTCGGCACGCCGGTAGGGGACTAATAAGGTGATTATGACCTCGGTATAATTATTTGTGGCATTGTTATATGGTTTACTGACGAAATTAAAATAGCTTCGGAAAACCTGATTTTCTTTGCGTGTTTCGTCATGTGTTAAAAGGAATCCGACATTCGTTGTCATTTCATAAACAGTTTTATTAAACTCGTCCAAGATATTTGTTATTAAGCTTGCCAGAGGCTCGCTTAATAACAAAAAATCTTGAACTCGTTTAATAAAACTTTATATGAAATGACAACTCACGCCAGATCCTATATATATAGACATTTCTGTTTTTTGTCTAAATGTTTTCAAAATGATCTGCTTATCTATTATACACTAGAAATAGTTTTAAATAGTTAAAAGCTTCTGATTTTTAAAATTTAACTCACCCTTTTGATTTGACCTCTGACACATCAAATATGTAAGTTGAGAGGTCAGATATCAGGTTCTTCCGAACCTCCATGAGGTCATTTTGTCTCTCATTCAGCTTATCTGTCTTTTTCTCTATAGAGTCCTTGACCTTATGAATGTAATCGGTAATGTGAGCCCGCTTCTGTTTATGCTTCTTACCCTTGTAGTGGTATTCCAAGTTACGACGTCTTGTCCTCTCACGACTTGCTTTTTCTAAAATTTTAATACTATGATTTGAATTTAATCCTTTCCGGCTTTCAGACATTTTTTCACATCTGCAGCAGGCGAGTTTTCAAATTTTTGTGTGGCAATTGGAGAAATTGCTCATGATGAGCAATTTCTTCTTTTGCTACAATAATTACGACTCTATTTTTCATATTTTTGCCTAGATGTTGCCAAAGTTGTCTACTGCAGATATGTTGTATGCAGAAAAGGGTTACCGCTTATCCCTTTCCCTCATACGACAATTCTGCAGCAGACGACTTTGATCATATTTTGTCAACAAATCTCTATAATTGAATGTATAACCTATGACTAAAAGTGGAAAACATTGTGGCAAAAGGAGAAATTGCTCATTTCTTCTTTTATCACTATGTTTTCAAAAAGTAGTCTGCTTCAGAGACGTCAAAAAGCGTCTGTATGAGGGAAAGGGTTATATCAACCAGGAGTTTCCGGACTCTTTCAAACCAGCACTCCACACAACATTCTTACAAGGTAACTTGCTACCTTCAAAAACAGACAAATGATGCTGTTCTCAATGACTTTTGGGAATCATCGAAAAACATGAATGATCCAAACAGGATTCCAAACTAACCACCCCTGGATAGATAGCACTTGAAGTGACCAAATTAAATTTCACAGCGTGACATTTCTAAAATTTTAAAAAGGTTTTCAAAGTTTCATTTTCTTCTTTTGCAGTTCAAATCTTTAGTCTGTGTTTGAAACTTTTCCCATCGAAAAAACAAAAACCCAAATCAATCTCATGATGAGCAATTTCTCTTTTTGCCAAAATGTTTTCAACTTTTTTCACTTATTATACCTTCTACTTTCATTTATAGAGATGTTCTGTGTTTTTGTCAAGATGTTTTCATAGTCATCTGCTGCAGATTTGTTGTATGTGGAAAGGTTTTATTTCCATATTTAAATAATACATTCCATATTTGAGATAAATATAACATCTTAAAATGCTTTCAAACAGACGCCTCTTAAAATATCAAATCACAGAGTAAAATAAAATTTACCTTTGTCAATCAGCTCCTTTTTTGCGCTGATTGATTTTCTGAGAAGTTCAATTTTCCTTCGACATTCATCAATCATAGACCTCTGTAAACAAATTCATTTATCACTTTTACCCTTTTCCACTAGACACATTTTGGTGCACCTGCAGCAGACAAGTTTTAACCTTTTTCCACGTACAACAAATCTGCAGCAGACGACTTTGAAAACTAATATACAAAAAAGTGAAACATTTCCATAAATGAGTTTAATTATCAAAATAGAGTTGAAAACATTGTGGCAAATGGTGGAATTTCACCTTTGCCAAATTGTTTTTCAAGAGGCATCAAAATGTGTCTTCATGTGGGAAAGGGTTAAAACATAATGACAAAAGGATTTCTGAAGGTTTCATTGAGCAATAATGTGCAACTGCACTACCACAATATTGCCACAAAATAAAATAACTGGTTTTATTTTTACTCTGACAGGGAAAGAAAACCAAAGTCCTTAATACAAGTCTAATTACTATATAATAGTGTACAATAAAGAGTTGAACATGTAATGTGCTAACTCAGCTGTAACTATAAACAGAACTAGTATACATTTGTTAATGCAACACTGTGCTAACTCAAGTTCGATCACTGTTGCATTAACACAATATTGAATTTTGAGTTAAAGAAAAAATGCAGACTGACCCCAAGAACCCCTATAATTTCAGAATATGACACTAAATATTTAGTTTGCTATGTTCCCATTGCAAATGCGCCAACATGTGTCTGCCAATGGTTAAGGGTTGAATTTAAATTTAAAAGTTCTTTCTAGGCTGTGAAAAGATTTCTAATATTTAAGCACTTTTCCAGTTTTCAACAAAGAGTGGGAACCCTGTTAACCCTTTCCCTCATATAGACGTTTTCTGAAGCCTCTGCAGCAGACAGCTTTTTGAGAACATAGTGACAAAAGAAGAAAGTGCTCAAAACGAGCAATTTCTCCTTTTGCCACAATGTTTTCCACTTTGAGTCATAGATAATCCATTCAATTATAGAGATTTTCTATTTGTTGATAAAATATGTTCATAGTCATCTGCTACAGAAATGTCATATGATGGGAAGGGGTTAAAAAAAACATATTGAAGGAAATACATGTTTCAAGAGAATTACCTTTATGTCCCTTTCTTGTAAATACTTTGCATCTCTTTTAAACCTGAAAATTACATGTTAACTTCATGTTGGCATTTCAATAAACAGATTTAGGATACAAAGTTAGTACTAAACAAGATCTGTGTTAACCTTGTCCCATATATACCATATTTTCAGCAGACAACTTATATCTAGGCAAACATATGGAAAACCTCTCTTTATGAATGAAAGTATTCTTAATCATTTAATAGAGATTAAATATTTCAATTGTATAGAGACTTAGAGGTATAAACATTTTGACTAAAGAAAAAATTGCTCATTAGGAATAATTTTTCGTTTAACCGCAATGTTTCAAATGTCATCTGCATCCAGGAAAGAGAAAATGGCGTTAGCAAAATAAGAATATTACCATTTAAAAAAATATCTTGTATTGTCATGATAAGTTCCTTAAACTACAATTGATGTTTAAATAGTTCTGCTATACAAAATTCTATGAAGTACTTTTGTGATGATAATCTACAATGAAGTTTCTTTGAAGAATAAATAATTTGCCAACAAATGAAAGATACATTATTTAATGGTGAGAAACATCTCACAGCAAATAATTTCTGTAAAAAGGCATCCAGAATCGTTTCTGGCATTTTTAGGCCAATGTTGAAACCCATGCCCCAGTCTTAGTTACAAATTCCAATAGCAAATAAGAATTTGAGCAATTTCTGTCACAAAGTTATCAAAAGTTGTATGCTGCATAGAGAAAATAATCAGTAATGATGTTTACACACTTCTGACGACTGCCTATTATCTTATTTCAATAATGTCCCGACTTTGTCATTTTACAACACACATTTCCCCCTTAAGACCTGTGAGTCACACAACCAAAATTTGTCAAATAAAGGGCAACAGGATTTATCTATACCATTGTAAGGATTAACACTTTTCCTCATACGACAATTCTGCAGCAGACGACTTTGAACATATTTTATCAAAAAATAGAAAATCTCTATAATTGAATGGATAACCTATGATTAAAAGTGGAAAACATTGTGATGAAAGGAGAAATAGCTCGTTTTGAGCAATTTCTTCTTTTGTCACTATGTTTTCAAAAAGCTGTCTGCTGCAGAGGCGTCAGAAAGCATCTATATGAGGGAAAGGGTTAATCCTTTCCAACATTCAACAAATCACTAGCAGATGACTTCTACGCACACAATGACTGAACAATATGTATAATTACTAAAAATGATTTTAAATTGAAAAGTGCTGAAAACACTGTAGCAAACAGATAAATTGCTTGTTATGTTTTCAAAAGGTCTTCTGCTACAGAGCTAACAGAAAGCATCTGCATATGGGAAAGAATTAAAAATACCATAATCAAAGTTTGGACGTATTCTACACTATGTTATAATGAATTTGATTGGTGTTTTATGCAACTTTCAACAGTATTTCAGTAATATCATGGCGTTTCTTGGCAAATTACCAGTACTACTATGATGTTAATCCTGAGCTGCTGACACCAGCAAATCAGTCAAAACCCTTTTCCTCATACGACAATTCTGCAGCAGACGACTTTGATTATATTTTGTCAAAACATAGAAAATCTCTATTATTGAATGGATAATCTATGACTAAAAGGGGAAAACATTGTGGCAAAAGGAGAATTTCTTCTTTTGTCACTATGTTTTCAAAAAGCCGTCTGCTGCAGAGGCATCAGAAAGCGTCTATATGAGGGAAAGGAATAATGCTATTCAGGCAACCATGAGCATCAAGGAGAGAAGCCATTACTACCATTTTTGTCTTTGGTATGACCAAACCAGGTATCAAACCTTGGTCTCTCTATACAGAAGCTCTTAAAACAACACTACCAAGTCGGTATGGTAATAATGAATATACCTCTCAAAAACATGGTCCCTTTGTGTTTTAGCGTGGTCCCATTTTCTGTGTAACTCATCATAGCTGAAAAAAGCAAATGAATTAAGAATTATTGACTTTCGGAAATCTATTTCAAGTTTGAATATTAACCCTTTCCCTCATATAGATGATTTCTGACGCCTCTGCAGCAGACGGCTTTTTGAAAACATAGTGACAAAAGAAGAAATTGCTCAAAATGAGCAATTTCTGCTTTTGCCACAACGTTTCACACTTTTAGTGATAGGTTATCCATTCAATTATAGAGATTTTCTATTTTTTGACAAAGTATGTTCAAAGTCGTCTGCTGCAGAATTGTCATATGAAGGAAAAAGTTAACAGATTATCAATGAGATGCAATGCATGGTTGAATGATAATAATATATTTCAATGTAACATGAACAGGGTCCTTCACTCTTTTAACCCTTTCCCATATACAACAAATCTGCAGCAGACGACTTAGAAAACATAACACCCAATAGCTCTTTTTAAAAGAAAGTACAATATGTGATAATCTGAATAGAGTTGAAAACATGTGACAAAAGGAGAAATTGTTTGTTTTGAGGAATTTCTAGTTTTGTTGCCATGTTTTCTAAAAGTTGTCTGCTGCATAGGCATCAGAAAATGTCTATATGACGGAAAGGGTTAATCCACAGTAGGTCACCCATCCAGGCACTTACTGTGATGTATGGTGCTTATCTTCATGAAAAAGCCAACCACTCTACTAACATCTCTATAAAAGTGGTATCTGTACCAATAACCCATTTCTATTGTTCCTTCTTTTCTCTTTACATCCAACAGAAGTCACATAACTGCATGCTAGCAGTACACCAGGGCAGAGCATTATGTTATATCACTTTGATCTACCAGGGTCTTGGGATAATGGTGATGTGAAACCATATCCCACTGCTGCCACCATTTGTAATATTTACCAGGTTCTTCACAGGATTTAACTGTTCAGAAACTGCAGGTCATCCATCCAGGCACTTGTCTGGCTGTATGTTGTTTAACTTCTTGGAAGGCTAACCATTCTACCAACTTCGTCTCCAGTTTCGGTTGCTCCTTACTATCAGTTTAAATTCTTTCCATGGTTAGCCATTCTCAGTAATGCCTGACTGCAACATTTGGGCAATTCAATAACAAATTAACTGAAAACAGTGTAGCAAAAGGATAAATGGCTCATATCAAGCAACTGTTCCTTTTACCACAAAGCTTTCAAAAGCTGTCTGTTGCAGATGTGTCAAGATATATGCGCAGGCAAGGGTAAGGTTGACAGTTTAAAGGTAGATCCACCATTTCTTACTAAGATGAGGTAAACCACTTACTTGACAGGGTAGGTGGCAGTAGACAAAATGAACTTTCCTCTTTCCACACATCTTCGACAGTAAAACGGCCGTTTCGACTCGGAGCAGAGTGGACACCTTTCAACAGCTACTTCTAGACCGTCGAAACTCTCGATTAAAGACTCTGTGTTGAAATCTAATGGAGCTGAATATTCACTACAGCTGTTTTTGTCTTCCATAACAAGTTATTACGTCATGTATATTTTGTTTACTTCCTGAGGAATAATAACGTGTGGTTTCCTGCACAATGTTTATTGTAAGGGGCAGAGAACCAGCCATTGGAAGCAATCCGAAGGCAAAGTAGAACGATAGAAAGACGAAATTGATGGTTTCACTTTGAATATTCTAATTTTAAATATGACTTATTTAGTATATTAATTAAGCGACTTATACAATAAAATGTTGTTTCCTTCAGCATCAAAATGTGAGGATGATGACAAAAAGGCGGGAACGCGAACAAGAGGTAATTTTGCAACAAAATTGTAAAGTCATGTGAATTCGCGCACAAATGTATCTCGGGAAAACACGGCAAAGTTCTTGTTTTCATTGAGGCTTTACCAGTTCTTCTTCTTCTTTTCCGAAAATCCCACCAGTAAGGTGCACCGGGTCTCCCCGTTAGCGTTAAGTTATTGTTTTTAGTTTGTTGACGAGTATGTATACGGTGTATGCTCCTATTGCACACTAGAGATATGTTAAAACAAGTTATATAGCACATAAAAAACTTAAATGAAATAGCTGCAGTATAAAACAATATATTGTGTCCCACACATGTAAAAACACAACTACACTACACGACATGACGTAAAACAACTTCAACAAGTAAGTAGTGCATCGGGTTTCCCCGTAAGATTTACACAATTCTACTGGTTGCAGATGGCCAAAGTCGTATTTTAGTCATTTTGGAGAGAATGCAGACGCTTGACGTGTAATCGGTAGCACAGTCGCCTCGAGTATGTCTCTATGTTCTGCTTCACAATAGGGTTGGGGGGCAGGATACCGCTTGATACGAGGACCCCACAGTCGACATACATGTGATCTCTCGCGATATCGGCAGAAGCTCCCGATTTGAAGCCTCATCTTACGCGCTCCCGATTGGGTAACGAAATCTCCCGCCGAAAAATAAAAGAATGAAAAAAAAAAAAAAATTACCTAAATTAAAACAGATGCTCGTAATTTCAAAAGTTTTACATCATCCAGTGGTGTAAAGCGATATCGACTTTTCTGGGTAAAGGTTAAAGTCATGTCGTATGTAAACTACTACCTGTAGTACACAGTAATGTGTACATTTATGACCCTTGGCATATATCAATTAAGAGTTAAAAAGCGTGTTGATTTACATGGTAGTCGTTGCAAAACTGGAAAATAATACATTTAGATGCACAAAAATTTAATGCACAAACCTGATTTTATAAACCTAAAAAAATCCAAAGAGAAAAAAACAACTAAATACACGTAATCCAAATTCAAGTAATATTATTGCTCCTAAATAAAAAAAATCTTATCCTATAAAAATATAAAGTGCGAAAATCGAACAAAGGGTTTTCTCGGTGTCGTATTTTTCTAGTCCAGGCAGTAAACGTCGAGATAAATTACGTCACTATTAGTCGCGACAAATGAAAAACACCCATATAAATTAATGTCAAATTTACGATTCAATTACTAAGCTGCACATAATCTTTTTTTTATGACGTAGCTCATTTTGTGGGGGGATATTGCTATGCTTCAATGATATACGGAAAATAAAGGTCACTTCATTGATTTCACCCTTACCCATTTGCACACGCATTTTGATGCATCTGCAGCAGAATTTTTTGATAGTGTTGTGACAAAAGGAGAAATTACTTCATTTGTTTGAAATTGGATGAATTAACTTTGAATTGAAAAGGATTTTAAAGGGTATGAACATACAAATATTTTATTTTTCCTTTGTTTAACAACTTTGAAACTAGAAAAAAATGTGAGGAATAGAAAGGGAAGGATGCATCGCTGTTAACTGATTATGCTGATAACAATCAGTTTCTCTTTTTCTCACAATGTTTTCAAACGCCGTTTGCTGCAGATGTTTCAAAATTCGTCTGCAAATAGTTAAGGGTAAAATATCTGCAAATCATTTTTTCCCCATGAAATAAACCATGTCATACAAAAAGGAACTTTTTGGGAGGGGGTCTCTACAACCAGCCACAATTTATATAAGCCTTTGCAGTCTGATCAGGTTATTTTGTGTTCTCCATCTACAGTAGTCGCACACAAGCATCTTTGACTCCGCATGGAAAAAACAATGACTTTATTTTTACGGTGGATTTTCATTTGACGTGGCTAATTCTGCCCGGGATAATTAGGTCAGGTCAAATAATAACGTCATTATTATTTCCCAAAATATTTTAGGCCTCTGAATGGTAAACAAACCTCACGTGAATTTAGCCAGAAGTAAAAAATGAAAAATGTTTTACGAAATTCCTGTCATACAATTTATTTTCGAAATTGGAAAAAAATATAAATATTAATGTTATAGCTACTCTCAGACAGCAGAAATTTGAAAAGGGCAAAGACAGCCTGTACCAAGTATAAACAACAGACTAAGGCAGCCAGTACCAAGTATAAACGACAGACTGTAGAGCATTAAAGCCTCTTCTACTTGTGAAAGTGTGTACATTTTATATAAGTGACTTTTCAATATGGCATAACAATCTTGTGATGTCACTGCTTTAAAATCTCATGTGCTGATAGTGCCTTTTGAATGTAGTAAACAAAGCTCCCTAAATCATTATACGACCTAAAACCCTATGTTGTGGGTACTCAAAACGAATTTTATCAGTGAGATTATTCTTTTGAGTACCCACACCATAGGGTTAAATAGTGTCATAAGAGAGTTATTGTTGGAAAAGACCAGTTAACTCCTCCTTAGGAATACTATTCATGTGCTGTTTTTAGCTCACCTGAGCTTTGCTCAAGGTGAGTTATTGTGATCACCTTTTGTCCGGCGTGCGTCGTGCGTCAACTTCTTCTCCTCAGTAACCAGTGGGTCAATTGGGATGAAACTTCACAGAAAGCATCCTCTCAATGACCTCACCAGATTTCCTTCAAATTTTTGGGATCCATGCAGAATTCTGGTTTCCATGGCAACGAAATGAAAAAAACTTCAAAATTCTTCTTCTCCCAAACTGGTTGGCAGATTTTCAAATAATTTTGTAGAAATGTTCCTTGGATGACCCTCTATCAGATTCCTTCAAGCCATGTTGATTGGTCAAAAAACATGGCCGCCAGGGGGGCGGGGCTATTTTGCCTTATAAGGCTATAGTGAAAACTTAAAAAATCTTCTCCTCCGAAAGTGTAAGGCCGATTTTCAAATAATTTTGTAGAAATGTTCCTTGGGTGACCCTCTATCAGATTCCTTCAAGCTATGTTGATTGGTCGAAAAACATGGCCGCCAGGGGGGGCGGGCTATTTTGCCTTATATGGCTATAGTGCAAGCTTAAAAAATCTTCTCCACCAGAAGTGTCAGGCCGATTTTCAAATAATTTTGTAGAAATGTTCCTTGGGTGATCCTCTGTCAGATTCCTTCAAGCCATGTTGATTGGTCAAAAAACATGGCCGCCAGGGGGCTGGGCTATTTTGCCTTTTATGGCTATAGTGAAAACTTAAAAAATCTTCTCCTCCATAAGTGTCAGGCCGATTTTCAAATAATTTTGTAGAAATGTTCCTTGGGTGACCCTCTATCAGATTCCTTCAAGCAATGTTGATTGGTCGAAAAACATGGCCGCCAGGGGGCGGGGGCTATTTTGCCTTATATGGCCAAAGTGAAAACTTAAAAAATCTTCAACATCTTCTCCTCTGTAACCAGTGGGTCAATTGGGATGAAACTTCACAGAAAGCATCCTCTCAATGACCTCACCAGAATTCCTTCAAATTTTTGGGATCCATGCAGAATTCTGGTTTCCATGGCAATGAAACGAAAAAAACTTCAAAATTCTTCATCTCCCAAACTGGTTGGCAGATTTTCAAATAATTTTGTAGAAATGTTCCTTGGATGACCCTCTACCAGATTCCTTCAAGCCATGTTGATTGGTCGAAAAACACGGCCGCCAGGGGGCGGGGCTATTTTGCCTTATATGGCTATAGTGCAAACTTAAAAAATCTTCTCCTCCAAAAGTGTCAGTCCGATTTTCAAATAATTTTGTAGAAATGTTCCTTGGATGACCCACTTTCAGATTCCTTCAAGCCATGTTGATTGGTCAAAAAACATGGCCGCCAGTGGGCAGGGCTATTTTGCATTATATGGCTATAGTGAAAACTTAAAAAATCTTCTCCTCCAAAAGTATCTGGCCGATTTACAAATAATTTTGTAGAAATGTTCCTAGGGTGACCCTCTATCAGATTCCTTCAAGCCAAGTTGATTGGTCGGAAACTATGGCTGCCAGGGGGCAGGGCTTATATAGCTAAAGTGAACAAAAAAAATAAAATCAGGTGAGCGATTCAAGGGCCATCATGGCCCTCTTGTTTTTATGACTAGTGATTATAAAAAAATATTCTTTTCAATTAACAAATTTTAACCTCCCTTAATAGCCTGCTTGATTTTACCCTATTTTAGCATCAAATGAAAAGTATTGTGACCTATCGCAGAAAATCTTGCCGCGAAAAAAGCTCCCTCTTTGGGACACCAATCTCCCTACCAAAAATACCAAATCTCCCTATTTGGCTTCAGGAAGATATCACATGTCTGACAGTCGATGATGAGGGAAGTAAGTAGTTGGCGATTGGCAAGTGTAACCCATACATCATTTCCATGATAACTTTTTATACAGTTCCTTATCCAACTGATTGGCTCATGTCTTGCAGCATCAAGCACAGGACATCTGAATTCTGATTAACATGTGACTGAGGTCTTCATCCTCCAGTCGGCACATCGGGCATTTTGGATCGATTTCGGATTTGTTGAATTTTACTTTGGTTGTTTGAAGCATGTAGGTTCCTGTCAGTATTTGCGAAACTGTTGCGAAGAAACTGTCTGTCACTAGTATGAGTGCCTTTGCCTGGCCAAGATACATTTCTTAGTCTAGCACTGGTAATTGCTTAATAAACTGTTGCTATTTTGTAACTAAAATACCGTCGATAACTGTAAAAACACGAATAATGAAGACTCATTAGTCTTATAACCCTTTCTCATCTGCTGAATCAATTTAACACATCTGCAGCGGTGTCGGTGTATTTGGTCCAATTATGAATTCGGCCCAGTCTTATTCGGCCTAGGTTTTTTTGGTATGCTGATCAAAGAGGTATAGTTCAACTGTTGTTCACACCTACTAACAGTTAAAGTATTAAAATTATGAGCCGAAACCTTGGTAATTAAGATAGTTCAAAGGTCGTTAATGATGGATTAAGTAATTATATTTTTTAAAAATGTATGTTTATAACAGCGTAAATTCAATTTAAATGTATGTATCACTATATAAAGAACTTATTAAAAAGAAAAAGAAAAATGTCTGCTTTTTCATCTTTTTCTTACGATGTTTTTTTATTGATATATATGATTATGTCATATTGACTCGTGGGGCAATATTTCATGTATATATTAACATTGTCCAAGACTTAAAATGAACAATGATATTTTGAGAAGAAACAATGCAGGAAATGTTTTATAATTTCATTTCTACCGCAAAAATACCGCCGCAGCGGTAATCTCCAAATACAACACCGAGATAATATAATGGAATATGATTTTATTGTACGAAAAAATTATTTCAGATGTCTGATGAACGTCATTCATAATGATAATTTTAATTATTGCCAATCATAATCAATAAGAATACTATTGTGAGTCTATACTTCGAAAACAACTATATATATAAAAAAAATATAGGCCTAATGAGACCAGGCCAATAAAGTGAATGGGCTGAAAAAAGACCAAGCCAAATTCATAATTGGGTCGAATCAGGGTGAGTGTATTTAATACACTCAACCTGGTCGAAGTTTTTAGCTTGATTTTCGAAGAAAAGGCTAGCTATACTACTCGGCGTTGGCGTTTGCCTCGGTGTTGGTGTCACACTTTGGTTAAGTTTTTCGTACCACCCTACATTTTTTCAAAACCATTAGAGATATAGCATATACACTTACAATACTTATTTACCATCATTACCTCCATCTACAGACTAGAGTATATATAACTCTGTCAAGTTTATTGTCTCGCCAATGATAGTGGAGTGAGACAAAGCAGTCACTTTTCCTGCGGCGGCCACTTTTACAAATACAGATGTATTGTATGGTCAAGGGACATCATTATGTCTCCCCCCTCCGGAGGAGACATATTGCTTTTGCCTGCGCCGTCTGTCTGTCTGTACGTCCACATTTCTTGTCCGGCCTTTATCTCACAACCCCTTGGCCACATTTCTATGAAACTTCACAGGAGTCATCGGTACAATGTCTTGTTGCGCATATTACGAGGGCGTTTAATTTGACCTAATTTTGGTTGAGTTATTGCCCTTTTTTTAAAATTGCCATTTCATTCTTGTCCGGCCTTCATCTCACAACCCCTTTGCCACATTTCTATGAAACTTCACAGGAGTCATCGGTACAATGTCTTGTTGCGCATATTACGAGGGCGTTTAATTTGACCTACTTTTTGATAAGTTATTGCCCTTTTTTAAAATAAATCACTAACTGACAAAATACAGTCAGCCAGACAAATACCCCTTGGGGGAGACATACGTTTTTCCCAAAAACAACCTCTAGTTTATATCTCGCCAACCCCTGCTGGAATTTTTCTGAAACTTTGTCAGATGTATTGTTTGGTCATGGAACATCATTCAAGGTCAAGGTCATAATTTGGCAGAACTTGCTTGGCCTAGGTTATATCTCAGCAACTCTTCTTGAATTTTTCTGAAACTTTGTGAGATGTATTGTTGGGTCATGGGAAATCATTCAATGTCAACATTTTCAAGGTCAAGGTCATAATTTAGCAGAACTTGACCTTTGTTAGGTAACTTAACCTTGGCTGCAGGTACACCAAAATGCATCTACATGAGGTAAAGATTTGAGATATACAGAAGTTTATGCAGATTTATTTACAACAGGTTGGACAATTCAAATCAAAGCTTAGTATGAAATTACAAGTTTAGAATTCTTCAAATTAAACTTTTTCCCACTTGCAGGTCTATTCGCAGAAGACCACTTAATGATTACGAGTAATTTCTCCTAAAGGTATAATTATTAATATAGTTTTGTATTTGAATCAATTTGATGTAGATTTATCTGATTGACTGTCTCCTATTTTTGTAAATTTATCTCTTTCAGATCCAATCTGGCTAGAAAATAAAAGTTTCACATCTGAAACTGCCAAAAAGGTTGTGGAATTTCAAAAGGAATTGAATGCTTTACAAGGGAACTTACTGTAAGTATGTTTCTATCAACTCTCTGTATAGTGAAAGTTTATACTAGATTTAGAACTTTTACAAATTTCAAGATTCATTTGCATTTAAAGGAAATACATGTTATTCCAGAAAAATATGTTTTCTACATCATGAAAAAAATGAAAATAATTTTGTCTATTGAAATGCTTGTTCTTTTTAATTAAGACAATACGTGGTCCTTCATTACTAATGTAAAGTTAAATTGCTCATTGCTGTGTCTTTAAATTTTAAGCCACTTAACCCTTTCCCTCGTAAATCTCTATTATTGAATGGATAACCTATGGCTAAAAGTGGAAAACATTGTGGCAAAAGAAGAAATTGCTCTGATTGCTGCAGAGGCATCAGAAAGCGTCTATATGAGGGAAAGGGTTAACCTTTTCCAACAAACAGACACTTTCTGACTCCTTTGCATCAAATGACTTTTGAAATTGATGTGGAAAAAGGAGAATTGTTCAGAATCAGCAATTTCTCCCTTTACCACTCTTTTTCAGCTTTTAACTTTTTAAATGATTTGTCATAAATTCATTTATCTACAGGTTAGATGAAAACATTGATGACAAAGACATTTTATTGGATATAAAACCTAAAAAAGCCGATAAAACTCGGGACAACACAATCATAAGCGACCTACAGACCCAGCAATCTAAATCTAAAAAGAAGAAAAAGAAGAGAAAACATCATGAATCGGACAACTCACTGTCTGAAGATGACAGAGGAGGAAAGGATTTTGAAAGATCAGAAGGTCGATCCAGACATTATGAAGATAAAAAGAAGAAATATAACTATGGTGATGGGGATTGTGATAATGGGAGAAACTCGAAAGGAAAGAAATCAGAGACTACAGATACCCATGATCATAATAGGAAACATACAAAGAAAAAGGAGAAGTCGAGACAGGACACATCTGATTCTTCTTCATCTGGGGACGATAAGCATGGAAGGAAGAAAAAGAAGAAGAAACACAAAAAACATAGAAAAGAGAAGTCCAAATCTGAAGATGTACAAAGAGAGTCAATTCCTAATAGGTATTAATCCTTGATGCAAACATATGAACTGTCCTTCAAGAAAACCAACATTGTGTAAAGTATAGACCCAGATCAGCCTAAGCATGCAGCGCAGGCTAACCCGAACAGGCACTTTTTGCCTCCTGTGGATTTTCTGTTTCAGGAATCATTACTCTATACCTCTATCCCCCTGAGACGGAATGTGTAGGCTCGGATCACACTGCGCAGGCTGATCTGGATCGATACATTACGCAAAGGCCATAATGTAGGTTTTCATGCGGGATGGCTCATATTGTAATGCATCTAAAGCTGATAGATACTGACAACATTGTGGCAGTAGAAAAAAGTGCTCATAATGAGTAATTTCTATGATAACCAAAACATTTCCAACTGTATTCAATATTTTTTTTTTTTTCAATTCCTCTCTCCATTTTGTTATGATAAGTTTGAAATGTCATGCCTTATTGAGCTCCTCTGATAAATTCATGTTTTGATAATGCCAGCAAAAGTAGATTTTATCTGTACAATGTACATTGATATGTTATGTCACAGGAAGCTTAAATGTTAAATCCATTCCATTCAATGCCTCATGAACCCTTTAACCCAAAAGGTTCCAACCTAATGGGATGATTTGACTTTTTAAGCTGGTGACCCCTATTGTTTTGGTGTTATTAGTCAAGGTCAAAGGGACTTGTATATGTCAAATATGTTTCCGCTAAATACCTCAAAAACCCTTTGACCCGGATTCTTCAACCTTTACAGTATTAGGTTCACAAGATGATTGAACTTCATGAGAAAATTACCCCTACTGTTTTTAGCGTCAACGGTCAAGGTCATGTGGGCCGTTAATTTCAAATTGATTTCTGCTGAATGTCTCAAAATGTTCAAACTTCACAGGATCATTACCCTCTGTGAGCAGATGATCCTACTGTTTTTAGTTTGGTCACTGAATCATTTGGGATACTGGCACCTTTTTAGCTCACCTAAGCACGAAGTACGAGGTGAGCTTTTGTGATCACTCACTGTCCGGTGGGGGCGTCTGTACGTCCGTCTGTTCACAATTTCCTACAAATTACTTCTCCTACTAAACCAATGGACTTTCAAACTAACTTCACAGGAATGTTCCTTAGGCGGTCCTCTTTTAAATTTGTTTAAAGAATTTAATTCCAAGTAGAACTTTGGTTGCTGCGGCATCAGAAAAGGGGAAAATTACCAAAACTTTAAAAGTCTTCTTGTCCAAAAGTACTGGCTTGATTTGAAAATAATTTTGCACAAATGTTCCTTGGGGCACCCTCTACCAAGATTGTTCAAATTTGTTCGATCCGTTGAAAAACATGGCCGCCATGGGGCGGAGCTTGTTGTCCCCCGCTATCGCGAAAGCGCGGGGACTATTATTTCTCATTCGTCAGTCCGTCAGTCAGTCCGTCAGTCCGTCACGCTGTCACACTTTCGTTTCCGGGCTATTTCTCTGCAACCGCTTTTTCGAATTTGATGAAATTTCATAGGAAGGATCACCACCAAGTGTAGATGCGCATATCGTGTTTGCGTTCCGGTTGGATTATTTTTCACGGAGTTATGGCCCTTTACCCCTATGTATGACTAAATTCATTTCCGGGCTATTTCTCTGCAACCGCTTTTTGGAATTTGATGAAACTTCATAGGAAGGATCACCACCAAGTGTAGATGCGCATATCGTGTTTGCGTTCCGGTTGGATTATTTTGCACGGAGTTATGGCCCTTTACCCCACCATCAGGCTATGTATGACTAAATTCATTTCCGGGCTATTTCTCTGCAACCGCTTTTTGGAATTTTATGAAACTTCATAGGAAGGATCACCACCAAGTGTAGATGCGCATATCGTGTTTGCGTTCCGGTTGGATTATTTTTCACGGAGTTATGGCCCTTTACTCCACCATCAGGCTATGTATGACTAAATTCATTTCCGGGCTATTTCTCTGCAACCGCTTTTTGGAATTTTATGAAACTTCATAGGAAGGATCACCACCAAGTGTAGATGCGCATATCGTGTTTGCGTTCCGGTTGGATGATTTTTCACGGAGTTATGGCCCTTTACCCCACCATCCGGCTATGTATGACTAAATTCATTTTTCCGGGCTATTTCTCTGCAACCGCTTTTTGGAATTTGATGAAACTTTATAGGAAGGATCACCACCAAGTGTAGATGCGCATATCGTGTTTGCGTTCCAGTTGGATGATTTTTCACGGAGTTATGGCCCTTACTTCTGAACCGTAATAGGTACTGCTTTCATATTTCACATGTGTATTCCTTGTGACAACCCCTTTCCATCAATACCAATTTTTGTGACCTTGACCCTGGCGGGGGACCATAATTCTCTGAATTTGCTTGTTTTCCTTATATGTGCATTGTAAAATCTTTAAAAATCTTCTTGTCAAAAAGTACCGGCCTGATTTAAAGATAATTTGGCACAAATGTCCTTTGGGGGACCTTCTACCAAGATTGTTCAAATTAATCCGATCCATTGAAAAACATGGCCACTGGGGGCGGGGCATGTTTTCCTTATATAAATATATGTGCATTGTTAAATCTTTAAAAATCATCTTGTTCAAAAGTACTGGCCCGATTTAAAGATAATTTAGCACAAATGTTCCTTGGGTGACCTTCTACCAAGATTGCTATATTAATCTGATCCATTGAAAAACATGGCCGCCAGGGGAGGGGCTTGTTTTCCTTATATGTGCATTGTAAAATCTTTAAAAATCATCTTGTCCATAAGCACCTGCCTGATTTAAAAATAATTTGTTTGTTTTCCTTATATGTATAGAGTAAAAACTTTGAAAACTATTGAAGTTCTATTAAATCAGGTGAGCAATATAGGGCCATCATGGCCCTCTTGTATTTTATTGTCTCGCCCACTTTTCCGGCGCCGGCCACTTTTACAAATAACTAGACGGTGACCTCAGCAACCCCTGCTTGAATTTTTCTGAAACTTTGTCAGATGTATTGGTTGGGCATGGGACATCATTGAACATCAAGATTTTCAAGGTCAAGGTCACAATTTGGCAGAACTTGACATTGGTTAGGTAACTTAACCTGAAAACTTAACCTTGGTTATATCTCCGCAACCCCTTCTGGAATTTTTATGAAACTTTGCCAGATATATTGTTTGGTCATGGGACATCATTCAATGTCAAAAGCTTCAAGGTCAAGGTCATAATTTGGCAGAACTTGACCTTGGTTAGGTAACTTAACCTCAAAACTTGACCTTGGTTATATCTCCGCAACCCTTGCTGGAATTTTTCTAAAAACTTGTCAGATGTATTGTTGGGTCATGGAACATCATTGAAGGTCATAGTTTGCCAGAACTTGACCTTGATTAGGTAACTACCTTAAAACTTAACCCTGGTTGTACCTCAGCAGCTCCTGCTGGAATTTTTCTCAAACTTTTGTCAAATGTATTTTTTGCGTTGTGAAACATCATTCAAGATCGAGATCATAATTTGGCAGAACTTGACCTTGGTTATATCTCAGCAAACCCTCCTGGAAATTTTCTCAAACTTGATCACATGTATTGTTGGATCATGGGACATCATTTGGCAGAACTTAACCTTGCCCTTGGTTAGGTAACTTAACCTCAAAACTTAACCTTGGTTAATTTTGACTGTAGAGCCTACATTTTATCAGAACATTTATCTCCATCAAATCTCTGTCAAGTTCAAAACTAGGACACAAGGTCAATTGTTAGAATAACCTTGTGAACACTCAAGAATTGACTTTTGATATTCAATCTTCATGAAATTTAATCACAACAATTGTCTCCATCAAATCTCTTTCAAGTTTTAAACTGGATCACTAGGTCAAATGTTGGAATAATCATCTGAACACTCTAGAAGTCTCCTTCATTCAACATCAAAATTACCAAGTTCATAGTTTGCTAAAACTAAACCTTAGTTAACTTTGACTGTAGAAGCCACATATTTCATTCATTTTTCATTCATTGTTCATGAAAATTTATCAGAAAGTTTTTCTTCATCAAATCTTGGTCAAGTTTGAAACTAGGTCACAAGGTCAATTGTTAGAATGACCTTGTGAACACTCTAGAAATGACATTTGATATTCAATCTTCATGAAATTTAATCACAACAATAGTCTCCATCAAATCTCATGCGATCTGTCAATCCAGGGGTTGCGAGTTCGAATCCCGGCTCGGCCAACTTTCTTTCCGACGATTGACAAACGTCAATGCGACATGCGTCATTCGTCTTCCACCAATGAGCTAAGTCTATGTGGAAAAGCAGCCAGTTGCTTGGGAAGATTGTTGTGTGAAGTACTGGTGTGAGAAAACCAGGAAATGCATGAGTAGGTGAACTGGCTGCCGTGATATAACTGAGAAATTGTTAAAAACGGCGTTAAATCAATCAATCAATCAATCATCAAATCTCAGTCAAGTTTTAAACTGGTTCATGGGGTTTCAAGATCTAGGTCACTAGGTCAAATGTAGGAATAATCTTCTGAACACTCTAGAAGTGTCTTTCTCCATTCAATCTTTACGAAATTTAACCACTAGATTTTCCTTCATCAAATCTAGGTCAACTTCACAAATAGGTCATGAGGGGTCAAAAACGAGGTCACTAAGTCAAATGTTAGGAACACTCTAGAAATCATAATTTTTATTTAACCTTCATGAAAAGTTATTAGATCACATCTATCAAGTTCAAAACTGGGAAATGGGGTAGGTCAAACACTAGATCACTAGGTCGAATTTCCTAGAAAGGCGAGACACCCTCAGCCCGGGGTCTTGTATTCTCTTATGTTGCATAATAATTATGCTTTTTGTATTTCAGACCTGAATTATTTACATCAAATGCAGTGTTTTATGATGATCTTACTACTGACATTGCTCTTGAAGATGCCTTTAGAGTGGATCGCAAATCCGATAAAAACAGCTTGACTTATGGTTCCCTGTATAAACAACATATTGCGCAATACAAACTCATTTGCTACAGTTGTATGGGAACCAAGCAAGGAGAAAAACTTGAATTAAAGGATAGAAAAAAGAATAAGAAAATGAAGACTTCTAGATATTTTGATAAGGAAAACAGGAAAATTGTGAAACAAATGCCATTAGAAGTGATTACACAGAACAAAAAGGAGCCCAATGTTGAAACTAAAGATCACGATAAATCGGAGAACATCCTGAGAATAGAATCATCAGTCATTGATAAAAAACAAGACAGGTCCGATATAAGAGATCAGATACTTGATCAATCCACGGCTCTCTATGTACGTGGAAAAACGGCCTCCAGTTATGCCATTGACCCGTCGGAGAACATTAAAGTCCCACTTCGAACAGCAACACAAGCAAAAGTTATATACTTCAATAAGAGGTTACAAGAGACACCCAATGACATTCAACTGTGGTTAGACTTTGTAAAGCTTCAGGATGTGGTGTTCAGTGAAGATGACAGTTTTAGTGGGTTTTCCTCAGGCTTTGATGGCAGATTAACGAAGGCAGTTATAGAAAAAAAGATCAGTATTATTGATAAAGCTCTACAAGCAAATCCAGGCAATATTGACTTGGTTTTGCACAAGTTGGAACTGAATAGTGACCTTGTCGATGCGAAAGTGATAAATAAGGAGTTAGAGCAGTTACTGTTTATCCACTCTGCTAATACACGCTTATGGCGATACTATCTGAACTATAACCAGTCAAGGTTATCCTTGTTTACAGTGACCAGGATGATCAGGCTGTACCATAAATGCTTTAAAGTCCTGTTTGCTATACTAGAGGGCAAAGTTCAAACCCATTCTGTACCTGAAAGTCTATGCGAGGATGTATTAGGTAAGATAATTTACCCTTTTTAACCTAACCGTGACTAAGACAACTTTAGTGTCTAGAAAGCATATGAATTGTTTGCCTTTAAGAATTTTTCCACTCGTAAACCTCAAGTACTGGTCCTGTCTCAAGGAAACAGACATCAAGTGCGATTGATAAAAGCTGAAAGCTTGTTTCACAATCAATGTAAAATAGATAAGTTTAAACTTAACTAATTGTCTGCTGCAAAAAGTGAGAAGACACCTGCATCATGTAAAGGAATAGATTCAAAACTCTTTCACACATGCAACAAATCAGCAATAGACCAGTTTGAAATGGTTTTAAATAAAATATGGAAAATCTCTATAAATGAAGTTTTATTATTGAAAATATTGTGGCAAAAGGAGAACTTCCTCATAATGAGAAATTTCTCCTTTTTTTGCAATGTTTTCAACACTTCAAAATGCATCTGATTGGAAAGGGCTAAGAAACACATTGAACTATTGATTGTTTTTCCCATGGAAATCAGACAAAAAAGCATTCTGACAACTCCAGAAACTGGATTTTGTTGGTACCTTATATGAAAAATATGATGAAATAAAATGATGCATAAATGGCCCTGTAAATAAAGACTAGCTGTGAACAAAGACCAGATTGTTGTCGTCCCGGAGCTGATCTTAATACACGGTTCCCATTGAACGTACCCCTTTTCATTCCAGATATATTCATAGAATACTGCTATTTCCTGAAACAAGCAGGCCATAGAGAGAAAGCAACAGGTTCACTTCAGGCGCTAGTTGAATACAATATATTCTGTCCATCTACCCTAAAACATGTTTCCAAAGAAACCAAGATGGCAAGTTTTGAGGAATTCTGGGACAGTGAAGTCCCTCGTGTTGGATGTGAAGATGCACCTGGCTGGAATACATGGTTTAATGATAAAGATTCTACACATCACAGTCCGGCTCAAACAGGTATTATCTTCATTAAGATATATTTCATATTTTGATTTAATCCCTTCCCCTGCGTCTGCAAATGGGAAGGGTTAATTCAAACTCATCCAAATTGAAAAGTAAGTTCAGCTGAATCCTTTCTCTGATAGCAGACGACTTCTGAAAAGAGAAGTTTTTAATCTGTTTTAAAATCTTGTTCATGTTATTTATTTTTCCTCAGATGTTTTTAACCCTTTCCCTCATACGACAATTCTGCAGCAGACGACTTTGAACATATTTTGTCAAAAAATGGAAAATCTCTATAATTGAATGGATAACTAAAAGTGGAAAACATTGTTGCAAAAGGAGAAATTGCTCATCATGAGCAATTTCTTCTTTTGCAACAATGTTTTCAAAAGCCGTCTGCTGCAGAGGCGTAGCGTCTATATGAGGGAAAGGGTTAAGGCAGACTGCTCTGAAAATATTATATCAGGTTATCTTAAAATACGTTGTTTTTCTCTATTTTCCCAGATAATTTAGAAGAAATAGAAGAAGAAATTATTGAGAAGAAATACCCTAGATCCATGAGCTGGTTGTCAATAGAAACGCTGAGGGAGTCTCATCACACATTGCCATGGTTACCAGGTCAAGGTCAAACAGATGAAGACTGTGAAGATGCTGATAGGATCGTTGTGTTTGATGACGTTTCTCCTGTGCTATTTGACATTCCCAATGATCTCCATTTGGATTTTGTAATTTCAATAGTAGCTCTAGACCAAGATATCAGTAGCTTTGAGTTTTCTTGTCAGTCTTTGCAATTTAAACCAGTATTTGAACATATCAGTCAGGTGCCTCATTTATCATCTGTTCATTTATCCAATCTGACAGCTACGCCATCAAATGGCATATCTTTAAAACTTCTTACTCATGTGATACCTCATTTTACACCAGATGAACAAACTGTGATAACTATATTATCTATAGAAATTAGCTTAAAAAGCATTCTGAAGAAGCGTAATATAGCGGATATTGATAAAAGTGAGAGAAAGGAGATTAGAAAGATCCTTAAATCAGTCTTGAAGCAGCAGCACAATCGATCAAACTTATTTATATGGGCTGTATACATACAGATAGAGAGACAGATTGGTAAGCCAGAAGAATACCGGTCCATTGCAGAAACTGCAATATGCATGCATAGTGGGTCACTAGTTAAATGGTTTGTACATGAAGAAGTTGGTGGTAAAAAAACAAACAATAACTATGTAAACGGATTGGTTGATATATTTGTACAGTATGTTGAGATACTCCTAGGTGTTGATCCTGGGTCTACAATGAAATTGCTGTCACGGTCATCTGGTGTTACCTTGGAAACTAAGAATAAAGTTCAGTGTGTGATAAGCTGTCTCTTGGAAGGCAAAATAGTTGACGTGAAAAACAGTTCAGAAATTCAAGGAGCAACACTTTTAAGAATTCTTGCTAAGTTTCCAAAATGTATTGAAGCAGTTATGGAACATTTCCAAAAATCTGAAAACTTGTTATCAGTGAAAAATGATCTGCTGCAAATCTGTTGGTGCTATAGTTTGTTCAGTTATTGTTCGCATGGCATACAATCTGGTATAGATGTATACAACCAAATCTTACAGATGCTGCATAATATGAACACTTCAGGTATACCTGTAGATGGGCTGGAAGAAAGGTTACTGGAGTCCAAAATGAGGCTGATACTATATCACATGACTGTGTCACCATCTCCATTACATATTCTTAGGGAAAATCTGGATGAAGTGCTAATTAAATATCCAGAGAGCTCTAAATTTCTTGCCTTATTTATTGCTGTGGAAACGAAGGCTAGAATTTCCGGCAGAATAAACAAGTACTTTGATAAACAGAGCAGGGTTACCAAGTGTCCTTTGCCAGTCATCTTTGCAGTTTGTGATCTGATTGGTCACACAAGAGATGTTTCAGATGAGACTGTAACAGGTAAGTCTTTTATTTTAATCCTTTCCGACGTATAAAAAAAAATATGCAGCAGATTACTTTGAAGATATTAAACTTTAAGAAAAAAACTTACACAGAAAATCTAAATGATGTTGTTGTTTTTTCGTTAAGTTGAAAACATTATTGCAATTTCTCCTTTTTCACAATATTTTCAAAAGTTGTCTGTAAATTGGAGAGATAATCCCATTAGCAGATATAAGATATCACTTCTCCATTGTCTACCCATGTATGTGTCTTTTAACACTTGTTAGACTGCCAATTTGAAGAAAGGAAATAATTAAAATATCTTAACAAAAAATGTATTTTCATCTGGTACATGCAACTAGTTTTATTTCTATTCCACTTTTAAGTCTAAAAACATTCCTTTTTTATACAAGTATATCTCACATGTACAGGTGAAAGTATAAAGGACTCGACTTCACAAGTGGTTTACTAAACAGAGTAAGGTAGTGGTTACTGGTTAGAGAACTATATAAACCAGACTAATAATGCCCACTTTCCTCTAATAAGAGATAACTTTTCCATTGTCTGTCCATTTATAGGTCTTTTAACCCATTCCCTCACATAGACGCTTTCTGACGCCTCTGCAGCAGATGGCTTTTTGAAAACACGTGCAATTTCTCCTTTTGCCACAATGTTTTCCACTTTTTGTCATAGGTTATCCATTCAATTATGGAGATTTTCTATGTTTTGACAAAATACGTTCAAAGTCGTCTGCTGCAGAATTGTTGTATGAGGGAAAGGGTTAACACTTGTTAGACTGCCAATTTGAAGACAGGAAATAAATTCAAATATCTAATTAAAATGAAGGTACTTTTATCTGTCAAATGTATTATTTTGTAGATGATAGTTATTTCTATCTCACTCATACAGGTGAAAGTATAAAGGACTCGAGTGGTTTACTAAACAGAGCAAGGTCGTGGTTAGAGAACTATATTAACCAGACCAATAATGCCCACTGTCCTCTAATATGGAGAATATATCTACAGACTGAGGTAGGTATTTATTTACCCTTTTCCATAATATAGACGCTTTTTGGCGCCTCTGCAGCAGACGGCTATTTGAAAACATAGTGACAAATGAAGAAATTGCACAAAACGTGCAATTTCTCCTTTTGCCACAATGTTTTCCAATTTTAGTCATAGGTTATCCATTCAATTATGAAGATTTTCTTATTTTTGGCAAAACATGTTCAAAGTCGTCTGCTGCAGAATTGTCGTATGAGGGAAAGGGTTAACCCTTACCCAAGTACAGACCTCTTCTGAAAAATCTTGAGGGTAAAGGAGGAATTGTTCATTTGTTATCCCCAGCCAATGGGATATTGGATTGGCTATGTCCGTAGCCATATCTAAGGCATGGCTAAAGGGATTTTATTTAGCCCTTTCCCTCATATGACAATTCAGCAGCAGACGACTTTGAACATATTTTGCCAAAAAATAGAAAATCTCTATAATTGAATGAATAATCTTTGACTAAAAGTGGTAAACATTGTGGCAAAAGGAGAAATTTTGAACAATTTCTTCTTTTGTCACTGTTTTCAAAAAGCTGTCTGCTGCAGAGGCGTCAGAAAGCGTCTATATGAGGGAAGGGTTAAACTGCATAAAAGTATAAACCAACATAGGGAAGAGCCACACAACTAATGTTTCTAAGATTGTCTGGAGAACAGCAGAGATGTGTCCCCTTGAACATATTGTAATTGTAATGTATAGCATGTCAGATTTTCATCAAATCAATATAAAAGATCATCCATCAAATCCCTTTCAAGATTAAACAAAATTGGTAAAAGAAGAAAATGAAACTGGTTTATTGGGATAAAAAAACTAGGTCACTAGGACAAACTTTATGAGAACCTTGTGAAAATTTAGAGCCCAGAATATATTTTTTTTAAATTTTCATTAAAAATCATCTGAATCAAAAATCTTTCAAGTGTGTCAAATATAAGGTCACTTGGTCTAATTTTACAACAATCTTATGAACATTCTGGAGGTCACATTTTTTCGTCATGTTAATGAACCATGCATGAACTGCAGATTTGAAAATATTTTAATATGTGATGATGTGTAAAAATAATGTACAATCTTGAAACAAAATGAAATACATTCATAAATAGAGGATATTTGTTTGTTTTGAGTGGATATGGAATATATCTCATCGAGAAGTGATACAATTGAACATTTTCACGAGCACGTAGCGCGAGTGAAAATGTTAAAATTGTATCACTTCGAGTTGAAATATATTCCATATCCACTCAAAACAAACAAATTTTCTTTTTATTTTATGATAATTGAGGATGAAATAATGGAACTATTTGGTGTCTTCGTACCTGTTCACACGCGGACGAATCTGTGTGAATGTATTTGTTTACTACACAATGTCAGACAATGACAATAAGTCTGATTTGTTAAATTTACGGAATACGGAATTATACATGGGTATCGATAAGATAAGGTTTTTATCACATGACAATGCTTATATTCGATCAAATAATATACCCATTACGTATTTCTTTATATATATATAACATGTGTAGTATAACATGACCGGAGACCGGAAACTAGGAAAATGATGTCATACCTATATCACTCACAGTGTGGGTGATATGGATTATATCTCACTGTTTAGCATTAAATAAAAAGGAGAAACTACTCATTATGACAAATCACATCTTAACCCTTTTCCACTTGCAGAGTATTTTGATGCATCAGCAGCAGACTGCTTTTGAAAACATTGTTGCAAAAGAAGAGAAATTGCTCATGATGAGCAATTTCTCCTTTTTCCAGTGTCTTTAACTCTTTTCAAATTCAATAATTAAACTTATCACCTGTATGAAAACAGATATCGTGATATTTTCTTATATGATATTAACCCCTTTGAAAGGCTTTCCCACATACAACAAGCTGTAGCAGACACTTTTAAAAACATAATTGCAAAATGAAAATCTATGTCAAAGAAAGTTTAATGATTGGACAAAATTGAACACATTGTGACATTACAAGCAATTTCTCCTTGTGCAGCAGTGTTTACAAGATGAGTCTGCTGCAAGTGATTCTGCATGTGGGTTAATTATTTTATGTTTATTTATCACAGGCACTGTGTGACAAAGCATCTAGAATGAAAGGTCTATTTTATAGAGCAATTCAACAGTGTCCTTGGAATAAGGTAGGCTACAATTTTAAGCTGATTCTTGTAAAAATAATAGCCATTTTCCACTAACAACAAACCTACTGCAGACGATTTTGAATTGATCTTAGCAAAAATATGGAATATCTATATAATTTAAAGTTTAAATATTGTATATTGTGGCAAATGGAGAAATTGCTCATTATGAGCAATTTCCCTTTTGTCAAAATGTTTTCTAAATTGCTACAGGTGCATCAGAATGCATCTATATATCGGAAAGCATTAACCTTGTATTACATGCAGAAGGTTTATAAGGCAATTGCAACAGATAAATTTTGAAACAAGAGGGCCAAGATGGCCCTAAATTGATCACCTGAGTTATAGTATAGTAGCAAATGCTACTGATTATAAAGTTAACAATGTGACCAAGAGTGGGAAACTGCAAATTACACAGCTTATCAGTAGAGGACATTTGTAATGATAGATAAAAATCTTTAGAAGGTCAATCAAGGAACATTTCTACCAAAGTATCTTGAAATCAGACAAGCAGGTTCACAGAAGAAGAATTTTAAGGTTATGTCATTTTTCTCTCTTTCTGATGCCGCAGCAACGAAAGTTCTCTATAGAATTTATATCTTTGAACAAATTTGAAAGATGATTTCCAAAGTAACATTTCTATAAAGCTGGCTGAAATTGGTCCAATGGATAAGGAAATGTCATTTGAAGCCAAAAGTTAATTGTAATGATCAATTTATCCTTTTGCCACAATGTTTTCAACTTTATGATTTAAAAAATTTCATTTAGGGAAATGCCCATACTTTTGCCTAGATATTTTCAGTGTCGCCTGCTGCAGATTTTGTTTAACCCTTTCCCTCAATTAGACACTTTCTGACGCCTCTGCAGCAGACAGCTTTTTGAAAACATAGTGACAAAAGAAAAAATTGCATAAAACGTGCAATTTCTCCTTTTGCCACAATGTTTTCCACATTTTGTCATAGGTTATCCATTCAATTATAGAGATTTTCCACTTTTTGACAAAATATGTTCAAAGTCGTCTGCTGCAGAATTGTCGTATGAGGGAAAGGGTTAAGAGATATTTTATGTTTATAATTTACAGAATCTGTATAAAGATGGTATTCAAGTTTTGGGAGAAGAAAAACTACAGGAGATTGTGGACTTGATGATAGAAAAAGAACTTCGAGTCTACATACCAGTGGAAGAACTTGACATTCTGATTGAGTAGGGAGAATATTGGGACTCACAAGCCTGGTGGGGAAACGTTTAAACCTTTCCCACATACATCAAGCCTTTAGCAGATGACTTAAAACATTAAAAATTAAAAACAGAGAAAATCTCTTAATATAAATTAATGTAAAATTACTGATAAAGATTGAAAACGTGGCCAAAGGAGAAATCGCTAGTTTTGACCAATTTCTCCTTTTATCACAATGTTTTTAAAAGTAGTCTGCTACAAAGGTGTAAGAAGGTGGAAATATGTTTGAAGTTTATTTAACCATTTTACCCTTTCCCACATGCAGGCACATTGCAATGCATCTGCAGGAGTATACTTTTGAAAACCTTGTAACAAAGGATAAAATGCCTCAAAATGAGCAGTTTCTCCTTTTGCCACAATGTTTTTAATTATTCAATAATAATGCTTTCATTTATATAGATTTTTCATAATTTTGCCAACAAGTGTTCAATAAATGTGGTAAAGATTTTTGAATACAAGAATCACAAACAAAAATTTAATAATTAATCAACATGAAGTTGAAGTTTGTAATTTTTGTGTTCCTTGCCTGTAAGACAGGGAGACACTTTTAGATCAGTTCCACCACAGACTAATCTCGTCTTTACCCTTTCCCACATGCAACAAGCTGCAGCAGATAGAGTTGAAAATATTGTGGCAAAAGGAGAAATTGCTTGTTTTGAGCAATATCTACTCTTGTCATAATGTTTTAAAAAGTCGACTGCAGCATATGTGGGGAAGGGTTAAACTAGTTCAGTATACTGCTCTACAGCCTTCGCCTTTGTGAAAAGTTCAAACACGGTATTTGCTGAAACGGAATCAATATCTTTATCACCATTTTTAGCTCACCTAAGCACGAAGTGCAAGGTGAGCTTTTGTGATCATCCGGCGTCCGTCGACGTCTCCGTCTGTTAACAATTTCCTACAAATGACTTCTTCTACTAAACCAATGGACAGATTTCAAAATAACTTCACAGGAATGGTCCTTAGGTGGTCCTCTTTCAAAGTTGTTCAAAGAATTTAATTCCAAGTAGAACTTTGGTTGCTGCGGCATCAGAAAAGGGGAAAGTTGCCAAATCTTAAAAAATCTTCTCGTCCAAAAGTACTGGCCCGATTTAAAAATTATTTTGCACAAATGTTCCTTGGGGTACCCTCTACCAAGATTGTTCAAATATTTTCGATCCATTGAAAAACATGGCCGCAGGGGGCGGAACTTATTTTCCTTATATGTGCATTGTTAAAACTTTAAAAATCTTCTTGTCCAAAAGTACTGGCCCGATTTGAAAATTATTTTGCACAAATGTTCCTTGGGGCACCCTTAACCAAGATGGTTCAAATATTTCCGATCCGTTGATAAACATGGCTGCCAGGGGGCGTAGCTTGTTTTCCTTATATGTGCATTGTTAAACCTTTAAAAATCTTTTTGCTCAAAAGTACTGGCCCGATTTGAAAATTATTTTGCACAAATGTTCCTTTGGGCACCCTTTACCAAGATTGTTCAAATAGTTCTGATACACTGAAAAACATGGCCGCCAGGGGGCACAGCTTGTTTTCCTTATATGTGCATTGTTAAAACTTTAAAAATCTTCTTTTCCAAAAGTATTGGCCGAAATTGAAAATTATTTTGTACAAATGTTCCTTGGGGCACGAATCCGCTGTGGTCGAGTGGTTAGCGTCGGGGATTTCGAAACCGGGTGTCCCGGGTTCGATCCCCAGTCGCGGCACTACGGTCATGGTGGAGTGCCCTTGGGCAAGGCACATTTTCTAGCCTAGTACTGGTTTGTTTACCCAGGGATCATGAATAATTAAATTCAATTGCGCGCTAAATGACCTTAGCTGTCGATGCGCCATAAAACAATATACATTCATTCATTCCTTGGGGCACCCTTTACCAAGATTGTTCAAATATTTCTGATCCGTTGAAAAACATGGCCGCCAGGGGGCAGAGCTTGTTTTCCTTATATGTGCATTGTTAAAACTTTAAAAATCTTCTTGTCCAAAAGTACTGACCCGATTAGAAATTATTTTGCACAAATGTTCCTTGGGGCACTTTTTACCAAGATTGTTCAAATATTTCCGATCCGTTGAAAAACTTGGCTGCCAGGGGGCAGAGCTTGTTTTCCTTATATGTGCATTGTTAAAACTTTAAAAATCTTTTTGTCCAAAAGTACTGGCCCGATTTGAAAATTATTTTGCACAAATGTTCCTTGGGGCACCCTCTACCAAGATTGTTCAAATATTTCTGATCCGTTGAAAAGTAAGGCCACCAGGGGAGGTAGCTTGTTTTCCTTATATGTAACGAGTAAAAACTTTGAAACCTATTGAAGTTCTATTAAATCAGGTGAGCGATAAAGGGCCATCATGGCCCTCTTGTTTATTGTTTTAAAATGTTTTGTCAGATTGGTAAACCATCTCCACGGTGTAGTGGTTTTGACCCGAATAAGATCAGACCAAATACTTTATAAATGGTAGAAATGGCTTCAGTCCTTTGGGTGGGATAGCATTTTGACCAAAACATTGGCTTCAGTATAAAAATACTGGTATTACTGGTAATTTACCCCAAAAATGCTGTGATATAACTAAAATACTGTTACGGCATACACGTTACTCTTGTGTTACAATTGTGTCAAATTACTGGTGAGGAAGAAAACAAACAAAACTAAGGTAAATAAAAGGCTTGAAGTGACTTGTATCTACTTGTACACCAATTGTATGCCTTTGCTCTGGCTTTCGGGTTTGCCTTACAAACACAACCTGCTCTTGTCACAAAGGGGTCAACTGGAGTGTGTGTTCTTGGGGAAATTGGAATACCAATTTGGCCTTTTTGAGGTTCCATAGGGGTTCAGCGAATATATTTGGCTCAAATTCCTTAATTTCCGGGAAGATTTCTTTAGTTTTTGTTAAAACCTGTCTATTCCTTCTATAAATTCCGCTGTTTTTCGTTAGTACGGAATATGAAAGTTTATCGTGAATTTTTGTAAATTTCGCCGGCACCCAAGTTTTTCCAATTTTACTCTTACATTTTAGTTCAATTTCAAAGGCGGTAATGTCTTAGCTGATCAGTCATAGTAGAGTTTTTGTTTGTCTTTTAATTTGGTTATTTTGTTTTTCACCAAATTTCGGTCAACAGTTTTATGTCTTAGTTGCTTGTCAGTTGTCGGTAAAATCGATTTTGTTCTTCTACCAAACAATAATTGGCAAGGACTATATCCACAGTCCAAAAGTGTATTTCTGTATTCTAAAATTGCAAGATAGGGGTCTGTCCCGCTGTCCTTAGCTTTTTGAAACAACCGTTTAACAGTTTTAACTGTAGCTTCTGTTAAACCATTGCTGTTACTTTTTAATGGACTGGATGTAACATTTGTGAAATTCCATTGTCTTGCAAAATCTAAAAATGATTCTGATGCAATCTGTCCACCGTTATCACTCATAAATTTATCATAAATCCCATGAGTTGCAAAATGTACCTTTAATTTATTAATAACCATGGAACTGCGAGTGTCAGGTAACGAGTCAACTTCAAAATACCTGCTGTAATAATCGACTGTCACCATATAATCTTTCCCGTCAAAATGAAATAGGTCTGATGTAATACTTTGCCAAGGGCGTGTTGGTATTTCGTGTGACGTGAGGGGCTCTTTGGGGTTAGAATGTCTATGTTTCATGCATATTGCACAGCTCAAAATATAGTATGTGATATGTCTACTCATACCTGGCCAAAACATAACGTCTCTAGCCCTATTGAGAGATTTCTGTGTCCCAAAATGACCAGTATGGACTATTTTAATCATTTCTTGGCGTAAAGATAACTATCGTCTGTCCTCGAAATATCAGGTCATCTGCGCATGAGTGTTCATCGCGGTGATTAGAGAAGTCGGTGACCGTCGGATCACATTCTTTGATATTTTGAGGAAACCCGTCGAGTATAGTCCGTTTCAATGTTTGTAACTGTGAGTCATTCATAGTTTCATTTTTTACAGACTATGTCTGTATGTCGGTTATGAATAGACTTTGCAATATTGTGTGAATATGCAAATCTAAGCCTTCAAATTCCTGTGTCATTTTCATAGGTTGTCTGGATAATAGGTCAGCAATAGGAACTGATTTTCCACTGACAAATTGTACATCAAGGTCGTACTTTTGTAATTGTAGCATCATACGTTGAAGTCTTGGCGGGGCTGCATACAGAGGTTTTTTCATGATTGATGATAATGGTTTGTGGTCAGAGTGTACAATAACATGTCTGCCATACACATATTGATTAAACCTTGTACAACCGAATAAGTTCGCAAGCATCTCTTTTTTGATTTGGGCATAGCCAACTTCGGTTTGCGTCAGTGTTTTACTTGCATAACAAAAGGTCGTCCGTTTTGTAATATCGCGGCTCCCGTTCCATATAAACTACTGTCACACTTCAGTGTCCGACAAATTTTAGAATTGTGTGGTAGCCCACTGGGCTACCAGATTTGGAAGCTGGTAGCCCGAATTATTGCGGATGCTGGAGTGTTTTATGGTTATTTTTTTTTCTACTTCCCTACAAAGATAATATTAATAGCACACCATGTACATGATATAAGGGTAGCGACCAATTCAAATAACATGACTGTGTTGCAAAAGACCTGAAGTGCAGCATTCAGTTAAAAAAGAAAATGAAATTTTTTGAAAAGAGACTTTTTTTGGTAGAGACAGATAGGAGAAAATTGGTACTAAGTTTTTCAAGATTATTTTTCACTAGGTTATTTGAAATATTCTTATTTACAAAAGATTCAAAGCTATTGACAGAAATGTTTATACTTGAGACCAAAATCTCTAAAAATTGCAGATAAAAGAAAAAGGTCACTGATTTAGGTCCCTCACCGAAACAGAGCATATATAAGTATACGATACGAGTGTCAGTTTTATTAAATAAAATTCAATTTATTAACCAAAAGTCAAATTTATCAGGTTCAATGTATTAAAACATAAAATATTGTCAAAAAACGATGACAGACAACAAAACGTTAAATTTGTTTCATGTGTTACGGTATTTAATATTCGCAGTCGCAACATAGCCGCCATTTTGATTATTGCGCAATGTTATTCATGGTTCCCTACCGAGAATTAGAAATCGGTAAACAGCGTTGAATGTAAACATCGGGGACATTCGAGTCAGGTCGTGAACGTCATTGACCCAATTTGACATCCAATGAAATCGCAATTATTAAGTCATATGTTTTTTTCCTTCCGGTTATGCTAATTAATTTTGATAAACAAAGCCGTGATTGGGCATTTATTATTCTCGGGGAATTATTTATAGATTTCATTCCAAACATTTTCTTAGATAATACTAGTGTCCCTGATATATTACGAATACTTTGTCAATAATGAAGGTATTTCATATTTGATCAACGGCAAGATAAGATCTAGAAGAAAATTTTCTTCCCAGTCTTTCTGAACTGGTTTGCACCAGTTTGCAAATATCGCATACCGAAAGTAGAAATATGGATCATAATACATTGAAGGGTATATTTTAATTTCATTGGCTATTCGCTAGCATCCATCCATGGATTAACACATTGCCCCAGGGAACAATTGTCACTAATGATTGGACCGCCTTATCGGGTATATATATATATATCCGTTAATTGACTATTACAGACGCGATTCGGTTGGCTGAAACCACTCGATCTGACAGGTGGGTAACTCCGCCTACTGTTATTGATTTGTTATGGTCACAGCGAGTGGTTTTCGCATGTAACGTGCAGTCACTCTTTATACACAACATGTGTGTAAGTAATTAGGCCGGGCTACCAGACACAGGATTAAACAGTAGCCCGGTGGGCTTTCATTTGAAAATGACAGTAGCCCGATCAATTATTGTGGTAGCCCGCGGGCTCCGGGCAATGGATTTGTCGGACACTGCACTTACGCTAAAACGGGACTAGAAGTAATAACCTGCTTCATTTTCTCAAACGCGTCTGTTTGGGCTGGATCCCAACCGGATTGGTAATATCTGCCAGATTTGGCGTGAATTTCTGTAGATAGTTTACCATTTTCCAGTTGCGCACGATTCTGAGCCGTGTCTAGCTTGCATATTGCCTCAATTTTTTTCGAATCAGGTTTCAACCCATCTGCTGTTATCAAAGTCCAAAAAATGGCACCTCGGTTACTCCGATTAGACATTTGTCTGGATTGAATTTTATGCCATTATCGTGTGAGCACTTGTCGCAAATTGTAATCATGCTCTTGTCGGGAGCATCCATAAACCAACAAATCGTCGACAAGACCTGTAAAACCTGATAATCCTTCAAAGACTTCATCAATTTTACGTTGGAATATATCTTGCGAGCTAGATATTCCGAAAGGTAATCGTAAATACCTGTAGCGACCAAAAGGTGTACTGAACGTAGTTAGATAAGATGATTGTTCGTCCAATCTTATCGACCAATAAGCGTGGCTTATGTCTAGTATACTGAAATGTGTCGCGCCATTCAGTCGTGATGTAACATCGTCTAATGTTGACATAGGATAAAGAGGTCTGCATATAGCCTCATTCAAAGCTTTTGGGATAAACATAACCTTAGCTTACCGGTTTTCGGTTTTTCAACTATTACCAAAGAATTACACCAATCGCTCGGTTGGGTAACTTTTGAAATAATTTCATTTTTTTCCATGCGATTAAGTTCCTACCCTATTTCTCAATGCCTCGGGTATACGTCGCGGGGGGTTAATCACGGGAATGGCATCTGGTTTCAGGTGTAACTTGCTATAACCTGGAATAACACCAATGCCTTGAAATAAATCGCTAAATTCAGCCTTGACCTTGCCATTAGTCATGCATGTATAGTGTGTATGTTCTACAGCATACGTGAGACTGAGTAAACCTAGATCCACTGATGATTGGAGGCTTATCAATGAAGGGGCGGAGTTATCTACGACGTAGAACTCTGATTTGATAACTCTCTGTTTGTATTCGCACGCTAGCTTTACCTTGCCTCTAACGGAAAGCATGTTGCTGGTATATGAGGTCAACCTATTGTCTGGGGCCTCAAGTGGGTGACTTATTGACAGGGTTTTGTAGTACTGGAATGGTATAATATTTACAGAACTACATGTATCAATTTTGAATTTTATAGGTGTTGTGGAAAGGAAAACATTTAATGTGACCAGAGCTCGATCTGTAAGGCTTACCTTATCAACGTATAAATTTCAACAATCCTCATTTGCATTTTTATCAAATAATGTATCTATGTAAAATTCACTGGCATATTCTTGTATTGAATTTTGATCAGTAATTTCATTGACATTGTTTGATATACACATGACCTTCCAATGGTTTGATTTTTAGCTCACCTATGCACGAAGTGCAAGGTGAGCTATTGGGATCACATTTTATCCGGCATCCGTCCTCCGTGCGTCGTCAACATTTGAGCTTGTTAACACTCTACGGGCTACATTTTGCATCTAATCTTCATGAAAGTTTATCAGAACGTTCATCTCCATAAAATCTTGGACAAGTTCGAAACTGGGCCATATGAGGTCAAAAACTAGGTCACTAGGTCGAATTGAAGGGAAATCTTGCTAACACTCTGGAGGCCACATTTTCAACTTGAGCATGTTGAAACTTTATCAGAATGTTTGTCTTGATGATATGTAGGTCAAGTTCGAACATGGGTCACGTCGGGTCAAAAAGAAGGTCACTAGGTCAAATTGAAGGAAAATCTTGTTAACACTCCAGAGGCCGCAATTTTTGCTTCAGCAGTTTGAAATTTTGTCAGAATGTTTGTCTTAAAAATATCTAGGTCAAGTTCGAATATGGGTTATGCCGGGTCAAAAACTAGGTCACTAGATCAAATTGAAGGAAAATCTTGTTTACACTTTGGATGCCGCATTTTTTGCTTCAGCAGCTTGATATTTGGTCAGAATGTTTGTCTTAAAGATATCTAGGTCAAGGTTAAATATGGGTCATATTGGATCAGAAACTAGGTCACTAGGCCAAATTGAGGGAAAATCTTGTTAACTCTGTAGGAACCGCATGTTTTGCTTCAGCGGCTTGAAATTTGGTCAGAATGTTGAGCTAAATGATATGTAGGCTAAGTTAGAATATGGGTCATGCCGGGTAAAAAACTAGGTCACTAGGTCAAATTGAAGTAAAATCTTGTTAACACTTTGGATGCCTTATTTTTGCTTCAGCAGCTTGAAATTTAGTCAGAATGTTTGTCTTAATGATATCTAGGCCAAGTTCGGATATGGGTCATGCCGGGTTAAAAAGTAGGTCACTAGGCCAAATTGAAGGGTAATCTTGTTAACACTCTGGATACTGCATTTTTAATTTCAGCATGATGAAACTTTATCAGAATATTTTTCTTGATGATATGTAGGCCAAGTTAGAATATGGGTCATGCTGGGTCAAAAACTAGGTCACTAGATCAAATTGAAGAAAAATCTTGTGAATACTTTGGATGCCACATGTTTTGCTTCAGCAGCTTGAAATTTGGTCAGAATGTTTGTCTGAATTATATCTAGGTCAAGTTCGAATAGGGGTCATATTGGATCAGAAACTAGGTCAATAAAGGAAAATATTGTTCAAACTCCGGAGGCCGCATTTTTACTTTGAGCAAATTCAAACTTTGTCAGAATGTTGTCTTGATGATATCTAGTCCATATTGGAATATGGCTCATATCAGGTAAAAAAAATACAGATCACTAGGCCAAATGAAGGAAAATATTGTTAACACTGTGGAGGTTGCATTCAGAATAATTGTCTTGATGTGTTTTGCATTGCAGTACATTGTATAATTAAGGTGAGCGATCCAGGGCCATCTTGGCCCTCTTGTTTACACGTGTGACACGTTGAACCCCTAGCCAGGCATGATGTATGTCCGGTTTTATGATTTGTGTGTCCACAATTTCCACATTTCGGTAGTCTTGCATCCTTGTAGGCGTGTTGATACCTGTCCTTTTGTGCAGTCGCGTGTTTGAATCTCGACCCAGTGTTGTTGGATTGGCTAGTCTTTTGCTGTCGTCGTTTTGATTTAACTGTGTTGACGCTGCTGTCTTCTGCCATTGATTTAAGTTGCTGGTGTGAATACTCACAGCTTTGCGCAATTTGAACAGCCCCGTCCATGTAGCCTGTATGTCTCTCCCTTTATCTCCGAGGCGACCCATATCAGGAGATATGAAACTTATTAATCCTCGGATTTGTCCTTTAATGGACCACTGAACATTAATTGCACGTGACGTTGAAATTTGTCCCAAGCTTCAGGTAATTTGGATCGTTCCATTTCATTTGTGGAGTTGACATACCAACTAACTCCATTGTGGTGTTTGTATTTTCCACTGATTTATAAAAATGCACAAAATTAAAAATCCAAATTTATTTTCGTAGCGTAAGTTGTAAACGTAAATTAATCAATAATATTACGTAATTATCCGTGCACTTCTGACACCATGTTATGTTTTGTGTGTGTCCGTACATATGTACGTACACCACTTTGAGTAACTAATGAATCACGAATGTGATATGGAATATAATCAATAACAACACAGATGTGGAGTATACGATATATAATTAGAAATGCCTAAAACAATGCTGCTGAGAGTATTTATACTAAACGGCATGCGCGTTAATCAAGCGTGTATATAAAGTCTGTTTCATTAAAGTATTACAAACAATGTTACACATAACATATAAGGAAATCGAGTGGAGTTACAAAGACTCACTGATAACCATCAGTAAGTACATTGTCTGTTAAAAATCAAGATCTCCATCCCACAGCAGACGTAATGACAGGTCTACCGCTGGCGTTTCTTACCCATAATGCCACATGTTCTCAAACTATTGATGGCTTAGCTTATGGGCCTTATGACAGGCGCGGCGTCGGTGTCTGCACTGGTACTAAACTTGCTGTTACAAGATCACTACTGTTGTTCCGAAAATATACAAGTAATGCAAACTGTCAACATAATACATATACATCATTATTTCAAGAGTGAACTTGAATTGTATCAACCTTGTTACGTATTAACCTAACCTACTGTCATGGGCATTGAAGAAAAATGGGGAGACATTTAACATTCCAGTTTATTTTATTAATTCACAAGTAAATCCTCGATCCAAATATTTTGGCATGATTTGGCCGCAGTTTAATTCCACTGGTCTTCAAGTAATTGCCATATGGAATTATGGAATGCATGCTGCTGGAGATAGGACGGTGCCACTTCCTTAAAAAAAATCAGAAATCATATTTCAAGTTTCCTCCCTTGAATTTGTCTCCATATTCCATCCAGTACATGTATATATCTAGCTCCATATATAATTTATCATTCCTGTCTCCGTATACTATAATATTAATTCTTATCAAATTGTCTCCACTTTAGGTCCACCTGTTCCGAGCAAACCCAAAGCATGTTAATGCAAAATTAAGTAATGATCCAATTAATGGATGGCATCCCTCCAAATTGGTCATCTCAAAGATTATTCCTTGAGCCATATTATGGAAAGGATAAACCACCAATACCTATGTAAGGCCAGAACCAAATGATGTTGTCATATTCATTTCTCATTGTTAGGTCATATAGCTTGCCTTAGTTCATCCCTTCCCGCTTGAAGGGTTAACCCTTTCCCCCATACGACAATTCTGCAGCAGACGACTTTGAACGTATTTTGTCAAAACATAGAAAATCTCCATAATTGAATGGATAACCTATGACAAAAAGTAGAAAACATTGTGGCAAAAGGAGAAATTGCATGTTTTATGCAATTTCTTCTTTTGTCACTATGTTTTCAAAAAGCCGTCTGCTGCAGAGGCGTCAGAAAGCGTCTATATGAGGGAAAGGGTTAAGAAGTCTCTAATAGCCTCCCCAACAGAGAAGATCAACAACTCATTTCCAATATCTGAAAAATGAACAAGATCAGGGTGGAAGAAACCTGGTGGGTGTTTGTCTATAGATTTTATGAAGATTGATCTCCCCTTAGAGTTATATAAAAAAAAAGTTGAAATGGTACGGTTAATTAATGCCCTTTTTTTGTTAAATTTTTCATTGTCACCCTCATCTCCTGAAAACCTATCCCATGATATTCTGGGAAGTATAAATAGCCAAGTAATTGTATTTGGAAAGGTTTCTAAAAGGTATGCCATTTCTTGTTTAATTAGTCTTATTGTCTTACACTGGTTGGTTTTGGTGACGTTATTGCCACCTATGTGGATAACTATCGTATTAGGGGTTATCCCTTCTAGTACTCTTCTCTGAATGTTTGTGTGCAAGCCCTCAACGGTCAAGCCACTATATTCATCCCAATGCATGTTACAACGTTCAAAAGCTTTTCTGTTCAGTTGGTAGAATTTTGCCCCAGCCCATCTTATCAGTGAATCACCAATTATCCAAATGTCTGAAAAGAGAATTATGAACCTTCCGATGCCACAGCAGACATATTGATTTGAGGACCAACGCCCAATTAATTTGATTTTTTCATCAGAGATCCCATGAAGTGCAAGATCTGTTGCCCTACCAATGTGAAAGCTGTGTGTAAGAATTTGAGATTTACAACCACTTTGTTGGCATACTTTAGCAAGTACTCATGAAAATTGATATCTTGTCAATGCCTTACCATCAGCATGACAGAAAAATAACCTTAACTTTGCGGGTGACATTGTTGCAAACTCTTTCAAAGATCCGGATTAATTGTGGACCAAGATGTAAATTTATCAGACTGGCGAAGTCGAAATTGTTTGTCATATGTGCTCCACATGGTGCTTCCATACTTGGTTGCGGCTTCTCTAATTATGAACATATAATGCAACAAGTCCTGTGTCTGTTCTGGGTGAGCAGTAAATACTGGCATATATCAAAAAAGCATCTGTCCACTTATCTACTGAATAATTTTTTTCAACAAAGCAATTTTGACTATCACCAGTTGACCACTCTCATCAAGCCCAAACACAGAACCAGCAGAAGCATCCCTTAGCTTGACTGCCCCTTTCAATAGAATTCCTAAGCTTACATACTCATTCTGTTTGATTTTTTCTGGAACATGAGATCCTAATGTGTCCCTGCCACACCTAATTATTTCAGACTGATCTACCTCCTTAGGGAGGTGAATTGACTATGAAATTATAGTTTCAAAATCTATAAACTCATTTCCCTTTTTTTCCTTGCATGGTCATTTCTCTCTTCAATGTCTGGCTCAAGGAGCGGGACCATCTCCACAGCCTCTCCTTCTCACTGTCTTTTCTTTGCAATATCAGGCTCATCCTGCTTCCTCTTGTTAGATCTTCCCTTCCTAGGCATTATTCTGAGCTTTTAGTTGTAGATGAAACTTAAACTGATAATTGCAGATTTTATCTTTAAGAGTTCTGACCCTGTCCTGTTTGAATGGTGTAGCTAGAAAAAAGAGGGAATACTCGAAGAAGGAGGGTATTCAAAGGAAGATGAATATTGAATTTTTCTAAGAATTATGAAATTCTCTTCCTTGAATCAGGGACACTATATTACAGGGATATGAAACGCGTGCGGTTTCATCAGCCTTATCAGTAATATGTTGGCCTCACTTCGTACAGGTATCGGCCATTTTGATTTACCCATTCCGATAGATAACGACCTTCACTTGCGTATGATAACGGTTACTTGCGTGTAAATACGGCTGTTTTCGTTGAATTTCTAGCGCTCTTTACAGTAACCAGGGACACAAAATATAGACTCCCAGCATATTTATTTCATATATACCTGCCACGATTCTTCGAATTCTTTAAAAAGTTCCAAGCGAAGTAAAAAAAAATTGCTGTTTTAGGGGTTCATGACACTGCGTGTACCTCCCTGATATTTGAGAACGTCGAAAGAGAGATATTTACTAATGGGTTAAAAAAGCTGTCCAAATATGACCTTATAATTATCATATTAAAAGATAAATTTAGAGGTCTGCTTTGATATTCTCCGTCCTTTTGTTTTTTAAATGATTTCAATGCAAGCTGGTGATAATTAGACCTTCACTTGCGTATGATAACGGTAACTTGCGTGCAAATACGGCTGTTTTCGTTGATTTGCTAGCGCTCTTTACAGTAACCAGGGACACAAAATATAGACAAAAGATTCAAATTTGTGTAAAATAATTTATTCTTTATCAAGAAGTCTTAGTCAAGTGGTATTTTAATCTTTTCAAAATAAAAACAATAACTGGTTATTACAATACATTATTTTTTTATTAAAAAATCGTTTGATGGAAAAACAGATTGTTATTGAAAACATGAGATTATCTCTTGATTGAGGTGGCCCAAAACAATAAAATATATGCAATTCTAAAGAGGTCTATAATATCACACTGACCAGATGGCAGGGTGACTTATGTTATGTAACATTATGCAATCATTTCCTGTCGTGTTCCATATGTGTTGGTTACATACTAATTAATTCGTTTTATAACCCTTTCATTGTTCATACAGGGAAATGGGCTAATTGGTAATTAAACTCTTATTAATAACCCTTCTCGACATTCAAACATCTGCAGCAGACAAATTCGAATTCATACTTGGCCATTCATTTTGCAAATATATCTAAGATTGTAAATGTAATTATGATTTAATAAAAAAGGGCAAACCATTTTTTTAAAGGAAAAAAAATGCTCAAGAATCTTGACAATCATTTTTGGATGCAGCACACGACTTTTGAAAACAGTACAACAAAAGGAGAAATTGTTCATAATGGCTCCTTTTGTCACAATGTTTTTAACTTTATTCAACACTTGTTCTTTGATATTTTGTCTATGATGTTCTAGGTCGTCTACTGCAGATTTGTTTTATGTGAGAAAGGGTTAACTTTCACTTTCATTCATATACCAATATTTTAATACATGTTACGTATATACATTCATTCATGTACATGTACCAATGTTTTAATATTATACTGTATATCATATAATTATTGATTTCCTAGCTTTCTTTGCTAAAGGAGTGCATTTGTTTTTCGTTTTCTTTGGCCTCCTGCCAATTCGTCCCCTTCTGCTGCCATGAAGTTTGCCCATTCTGAAATAAATTAACATTGAATAATGATTATACACTTTGCCTTCGTTGTTAAAACAGGGATATATTTCATTGATTAAAAACCTTATATCATGAATTAATTGTTGGAAAGTTACACACAAATCTAGGTACCCATAATTTTCATTAATTGGTCGCCCTTTGTTAAAATTTATCAGCGTTTTTCTCAGTTTTTCTCAAACAATTCTAGGTGAATCTCGGCATACAACAGGTTTGTGAAAATAATTTAAACCAACATTGATCATTCAACATTATCAATCTGACCTTTAAATGTATATATATTGGCAATATAGAACCGCAAATAATGTTTTGTATAAACCCGATTCGTTATTTTTCTAAATGTCCGCCATTTTTTTAAAATTTCATCGCATTTTTTCTCAGACAATATTAGATTCTCCATTGAATACATACAGGTTTGTAAAATAATTTAAACCAAGATTGATCATTTAACATTTACAATCTGACCTTTGAATGTGTTTATAACAGCAATATTTAACAGTAATTGATGTTTTGCATAGCCCCTATTTGTTATTTTGACAAAATGGCCGTCATCTTTTTTAAAATTCATCGCATTTTTTCACAAGTTTTCACAAACAATTCTAGAAAATTTCCGGCAAACATCAGCTATATTAAAATAATAGGGACACAGTTTGGCCAATGATCTTTTATAATATAACATTGAAATGTGTTTATAATGGCAATATAGAACACATAGCGGTCCCCCACATAGCCTATATTCTTCGTTTTGAATTTTTTGACCACAATTTTGTGGAAAATATCGACTTCAAAAACTCGTTGCAATAACTATCATTTTTTGTTTAAATACAAGCTCAAAATTAACGTGAATGTAAGAAAAAAAGATAGAAATTATGTTATGTACTTACATTCTCGGTTATTCCTTTTTAAACTTATTAATTTTAATAAAACATCCGTCTATCTACATCGATAGCCATCGCGGAAATGAATGTACGAAGTGGATAATGACCAGAGCGGCTAATGACCGCTTTTCTTACAGCGAGGCGAAGATAACGGAGCTTATCGATTCGCTTCATATCCCTGTATATAGTGTCCCTGCTTGAATCATTGGCACAAAGTTTTACTGAAATAATAACGGCTTTATTGTAGATTTCAATAAGCAGCATTATTTTTTAAAGCTTTCTATAGTACTTTATTTAGGCCAGGCTATTACTCAATAAAACAAACAAAATGAACATATGTTAAAAAAAAAAAAAAACGCCAATTACAGTGCAGGCAAATCAATGTTACTTTGTACAATTGACAGCTTCTGCAAGATTTCCCTACATGTGTTTATAGATACATGTACATAGATAGATATTCTTTATTTTTGTAAAATAATCTTTACATAGTAACTAGTTACATACAAAAAGTATATACACATTTCACAAAGTCATAAATGAGCTATTAGCATTAATCCCATATAACACAAACATATACAATATTTTTGGCGGTTGTTTCAGCAGAACATCTGCTTCAACACTCTTCGCAGAACTCTTAAGCCCAGTCACCACTAACATTTTCTGAATATAGGCAGGTTGCTTTTTAGATTGTGTTTCCCTGTCTCTTTCGCCGCCTTTCCAGCCCAGTAGGGAATTAAAATCGCCAATAATCCAGGTGTCTGTTCCTGTCTGATCAAGATTTTCCAAGTCTGCATCATCTACTGCCAACCTTTTGCGATGTGTACCTCTTCTAGGCATGTTGATGAATTATAAAGATGAATTTCAAAGCTGAAAGGGCTTTAAAAGTTTCAAGATAATTGAGATTTAAGAACTTGTTTATTGACTCTCCCTCGGAACAGGACAAGTTGTGGATAAGCCAGGTTTTCACTGTGTGCTTTCTTAGTAACAAGGCCTACAATGATAAGATGGAATTTGTAAATGGCTTTTCATCGAATGGGCCGGCCATTCTACTGGTAGCTTTTTCTTTATTAAGAGTTTGACTAATGTTGGATATTCTTGGTTTTTCGTAAGTAATGTATTGAAGCTGTATTAATTGTCCATAATCAAATGACATGACCTAAGATTAATATTGCCCTTCAATGTGTCATCAGCTGAATAGTACTCCAAGGCATGTTCTTTAAAGTAGGTATTGTAGTAGCAAAGGTCGACTTCAGTCAAGTTTCAGCTTGAGTATAACTTGTGGTCGCTCCAGTTGCTGAAGTAATGTCAAATACAGAACCCATGCTTTTGTATTCAATACGTAATCGGTGTGCATTATTTGCCACTATAATTTCTGTTGTATATCTAGCAAAATGTCAAATCCAGTGTACAGCTTCTCAAGTTTCTTTCTAACAACATCCTCAGGAATTTTACTTCTTCTTATACTGCTCAGGTTAATGAACTGTTCAAAAAGGAGTTTTGTTTCAATTGGCAGTTCCAAATACCATTCATTTACAATATCAAATGTGTCAATAGTTAGAGGCTTTTTGTTGCTATCAGAAAAGTAAGAATCACATTTATTGCCAGTGCCTTCCAAGTCAGCTGTTCCATTAATATGTGATTCTGCATGCCAAGATGTTGGTTGATACGTTGTCAAATTGGTTTGTCTCAAGCGTATCTCGCAAACAAAATCGAGAAACTATGCCTTCCCTAGATACATAATCTGTAAGATGATGTGAAAATATCAGTAACACCTTTTCTAAATACATATTGTGCTGTCTCTTCACATTATAGACAATTCTGGTACACAGGTCCTTTAAATCTGTTTCAAGACCACTTGTCCATATTGAATTATTTTCTTTAGAGTTTGTTACATCAAAACTTGCAACATTTTCAAAGCTGTCTGGACTATAAATGTCTAGGAGTGCTTTGATGTCAGTGTCTATCACTGATGCAATAATTATATAAACCTGGCCAGCAACAATTCTACTTTCCCAATCTTTCTCCCCGGATTTGTATTGAAGTATATTTCTTCTTATTTGTAGTTGTGATGATCGACTCCAATCTTTGCAACAAATTTAAGAGACGGGAGAGCTTGGTGATTTGAATATTTTAGGTAAAGTGTATACATTAATGTTCAATACAACATGCTTCAGCAGCTATGCTTCCTCCTTCCATTATTGCACAGAAGAAGCTTGATAATATCCGTGGCACATGACCTATTGGGAGGGCCTGCAACATCTTCTAATTTCAGCTAGCACTTTTTATCCGTAAAGATATTATGAACTGTTTTCAAAAAACTAAAAAAAACCTCGTCTCCGAAAGTGTTTGGCTGATTTTCAAATAATTTTGTAGAAATATTCCTAGGGTGACCCTTCAGGCCATGTTGATTGGTCGAAAACTATGGCCGCCAGGGGGCGGGGCTTATATGGCTAAAATAAAATAAAATCAGGTGAGCGATATAGGGCCATCATGGCCCTCTTGTTTTCTTAAGGAAAGAAAGCTTAGCTCTCTTTTCTTTTTCAGCAAAGCTTTTTACTTTTTCTAGCTGCTTTAAGGACATTTTTTTCGAATTCATTCAGGCGATGTAAGATTCGTTGTCATGTAAAGTGTTTAACATTGTTCGTCTTATTGGCTTTACAGTTTCTGGAGCCTTTGAAAACTTAAGAGATTTGCTCAAGCCTGGTGATACAACCATATTTGCAGCTAAATTTTCTATAATTGAACTTTGGGTGTTATTTTCAATGTTGATGGATCCACTGGTGTGTGGGCTAGTCATATTTAAATCTGCATCTTTCAATATATCCAATCCAGTAATGCCGGTATTCTGTATGTCCGAGTTAGTGGTAAATGTAGATGTAGATGCTTCATTGGTCGGATTAGCTTTGTGAAAAAGTTTTCTGTATACATCAAAACTCGTATCCTTCTTATATTCTGTTCTGATATCGACCAAGAGCTGGTGTAGATATTGTTTCTTCAAATACTTCCAGTGCTCCTTTCGCTTTTTTATAGGCCCGTTTTGAAAAATCAGATTGTATTATAGTTTTATCTGGGCGTACAGGTGGGCGGGAGGTGTCCAGTATGTTGTCAGCTAAATAACTTGAGCAGCCTTTGTCCCATCATCATCAAATTTGGTCAGAATCTGTATTGGCATATTATCTTGGACAAGTTAGATAACTAGCCATATCGCTTTAGTCAATCAAGAGTTATTGCCCTTTAATTATAGAAGTTACCTAAAATTGGTCTTGTCAGCTGAATTACTTTAGAAGCCTTTGTCCCATCATCATAAAATTTGGACAGAATGTGTATTGGCATAATATTATGGACAAGTTTGATAACTAGCCATATTGCTTAAGTCAATCAAGAGTTATCACCCTTTAATTATAGAAATTACCTAAAATAGGTCTTGTCAGCTTAATAACTTTAGAAGCCTTTGTCTAATCATCACCAAATTTAGTCAGCAAGTGTACGGACATAATATCTTGGACAAGTTCGATAACTAGCCATATCGCTTTAGGTCAATTAAGAGTTATCGACCTTTAATTATAGAAATTACCTGAAATTGGTCTTGTCAGCTAAATAACTTTAAAAGCCTTTGTCCTATCATCACTAAATTTGAACTGAATGTGTATTGGCATAATATCTTGGTGAAGTTCGATAACTAGCCATATCGCTTTAGTCAATCAAGAGTTATCACCCTTTAATTATAGAAGTTACCTAAAATTGGTCTTGTCAGCCCAATAACTTAAGAAGCCTTTGTCCAATCATCATCAAATTTTGTCAAAATGTGAATTGGCGTAATATCTCGGACAATTTCCATAACTAGCCATATCACTATAGTCACTCTAGAGTTATTGCCCTTTATAACATGATGGCTAAAATCACAACCAAAATTAATATAAGACATATATATTTTATTTTTAAACTTTCATTCAATGTGGCAAATTATGGTCCAAAATGCAGCGGAAAACCCCAAAGAAATTCTTAATACTTTCATTGATAAGGGAACTGGACTGTTACTCCCCAATGTTTTAAATCCCCACCTTACTCCATGGATGCTCTCCTCACATGGAGCTGGCCCAGCGTTAGAGATCCAAATTACTGGTGTCCATGTTCTACCCGCAGGGTCCAATCCCCGGGGGAACTCCCTTGTCGCTCTCCACCGAAGATATTCTCCAATGGAGGTGGCCCAGCGTTAGATATCCAATCACTGAGCCATGCGACGAACCATCATCTTTCCTTTAATACTAAGTGGATCGGCAATCAGCCAGTTCTCTTTACAGACCCAATTTTTAGCTCTTCCAACGACTTCGAACATAAATTTCCCATTACAATAACCATGGTTTTATAATTAAAGATATTTCTCCGGAATTTTCCGCCACACGAACCATGTTCGCCCCAAAATTCCTAACCAAACTTATGAGCCAAAAACGTTTTCAAGAGAGTCTTTACATGATAATAAAAACATATCACATTCCACGTCTGAAAGATGGATTCCATCCCTGAAATAAAATCCAGGAGTATCCGTAGTTATTTCCTCATGTGTGATGAAACTACCTCCAATGTAACTTATCAACCTCCTAAGGAACCTGTTCAAAAGTTTCCTCTTCTTTTCTACCTTATCCGGAGAAATACTAGCAGACCAGGCCATCCTCGGCAGCATTGCGGACACCAGGAGAACAGCAGTTGGAAACATTTTAGCCAGTGCAAGTATATCTCGTCTGAATACTTGGCGCAGAACATTACACCGTACTGAACCAATATCATTTGAACCCAAATGCAACATAATTGCACGAGGTGCAGCATTATGAAGTCCCAAATACTGAATCTTGTTCATCAGTTGGTCCCAGTGCATACCCCTGATGCCCAGCCGTTTAATGCTTGTAACTCACGGCATACCCAAATTACTGACCACATGTCTGGTTGCTGCCCTCTGTTCCGCTCAATGGATGTATGAATCTCCAATAATCCACACATCTGAAAATAAACTTGTATAGGTGTCAGCAAAAGTGTAAACAATTCCTGCAGCTGACTGAAACACTTTATCTTATGTATTTTTTAAATGAATCTGATGTCCATCTTCCCATTCTTTTAATAGTATCGTCAGAAATACCCTGCTTATCAAGCCAAGTTGCTGCACCAATGCGGAAAGAATGCGTTTTGAAAATTGCCTCATTTAACTGCAGACTTGTAATTACTTTACTTAGAACAGCCCCGAATTGATATCTACTTAATGGGGAACCATCCGCATGGCAGAATAAGCAGTTATTGTTGTTGTTTCGAGGTTTTATTTTCAGATAATTAAACAGCTTTTACGGGACATGATGTAGTATTTATTGCCGAAATATGAACTATTTGTGGGGGCCCACACTGATTTGTTTTAGAATGTCTTAAACGAACTTGAAATTGTTTTCCCTGTTGGAAATTTATGATATCTGTGACCTGAAGCGGTTTATCATAGTCGAACATAGAAAGTACAAGTTCGCCTACTCTAAACAGGCCAAAAAATGCTAAGGTGTAAGCTGCCTGAAACAAAAACGCTTCATAATGAGAATTACATATTGAAACTAACTTTGCAGAAATCTTAACTAAAATATCATAAGTAATTGGTTGTCTAGTATCTTGAGAAAATTTAGACCTGCGATAGCCCTCTAGCATCTTTGAAATTGTGATATTATTTGGGTCAACTGACATTCCCATAATCCTATGCTGAAAAACAGGCCTATTTTAAGCAATAGTCCCCATTAATTATAGAAATTACCTAAAAATTGATCCTGTTTGCTCAATAACTTTAGAAGCCTTTGTTCAATCACCACTAAATTTAGTTAAAATGTGTATTGGCATAATTGAATTTTATTTAAAGACGTTAACACGTGGGCAATATAACCTTGAAGTGATTTTCACGGAATTCCAATTCTAACGGTTAAAATCTGTGTAAATGTAAAGACCCAACTCTCACATATTCTCAAATCTAACAGTGAAAGTCGGTGTTTAGGTAACCCCCCATCCCCGTAATTTTATCCTGGTAATAAACAGGCCTATCTTAAGCAATAGTCCCCATTAATTATAGAAATTACCTGAAATTGATCCTGTTTGCTCAATAACTTTAGAAGCCTTTGTCCAATCACCACTAAATTTAGTTAAAATGTGTATTGGCATAATATCTCGCACAAGTCTTATAACCAGCCATATCGCTGTCGTCAATTGAGAGTTATTGCCCTTTAATTATAGAAATTACCTCTAACTGGTCTTGTCCCATCAATAACTTTTGAAGCTTTTATCCAATCATCACCAAATTTAGTCAGAATGTGTATGGGCATAATATTCGGACAAGTGCTATAATTAGCCATATCGCTTGAGTCATTGTATTTGATCATCGCCAATTTAGACAATATCATATGTTGATTGGCTGAATATCTTGGTCAGGTTCGATAGCTAACCATATTATCTTAGTCACTCCACACTTATATCCCTCGAAATGGCCAAAACTATATCAACAGTGTCCGCTCTCTAAATTTGCCTGACATACAACCAATTATCACTATACTTGGTCTCAAAAAAATAGGACGGGGCATATTTTGAGACATTTGGCGATCTTGGTTAGTTCTGCGGAATCTTCTACTGAAGCCTGTTCGTCAATATCTTGATCATGTACAGGCTCTGTGCCAGAAAAAGTCAGTGCGGTTGTTAGTGTGTCACTGGTGATAACAGCTATCTACTGGATAAATGCCGGATGATTTGAATGCATTTATTACTGCTAAAGGCCTGTAGAAATAAAGATAGGCCTCTGTAAGTTTCTGTGCAAATATCTCTTTTCTGATGCTTTTTCCTGGATTTTCACGAGTGTATTTCCTGGATACCATGTGCAATCCTGACTTCATTAATAACACCACTGGACGATCAGTTCCTGCAAACTTATCAAAGTGGTCAATGAATTTTGAAAATGTTTCTGCATCCATCTAACCTTTCTTCGTGAAAGCAATGTCAGTTTCCTCGAGTGACCCATTTAATGGGTTATATCCTCTTGGCTTAGGTTCTGGGTAAACTAAAAATTGTGGCAACATTTGACCTGATGCACTGCCACAGTACATGACAGTCAAACGCTGTTTCCCACTGGTTATGTGCAGCACCACTAGGTCTCTGAATAGGTCCAATTACTTTTTCTCTATTGCTCCCCATGTTAAACCCGGTTTCATTGGCATTCCATATATGACTAGGTTTGTCAATTAAATTCTTACTTAAAAAACCTTATTATACCATTACCATGCATCCGTTTTTTCCTGCGTTACTTTTGACCGTTTCAGCTCCAATGGTGTCTCGATCCGTGTGCTAATGATATGTGCATTTCTCCCCATGAATGCGTAATACCATGTCTTCTTCTATCTTTAAATGGCGTTTTTGCGGTTCTCTTTCTTTACAATTCTTTGCACAAAGTCAAAAAATTCAACCATGCGAAGGCCCATTCCCCTCTGTGCCATCTCACTTCACCAAGATGCCATTTTCTCCTCTTCAGCTTCACTGAAAATCGAACTTGGTCCGTTTATTTTAAAAAGGTCAACTTCCCCCTTCCAACGTCTATATAACATTGAATATGATAGATCATTATTCACTGCTGCTTTCCTTAGTGATACATCTTTACTTACACTATACAGTGCCTTCTTTACTCTCTGTCTTTTACCGGGACTCATGCGATTCCCACGGTATTTTCTTGCGATTTTCTTTGCCTCTTTGGGCAGAACTGCTGTCGCTTTTGGTACTGAAATCTATCAATTCTATCTGGTATAAGTTTACAAGATGGTCGATGTCCCTTTTCCATAAAACTGCTACTCCAACATATCTCTTGGGAGTTGTAAAGGTTGTATTGGATCAAACATATCACAGGATTTGCCTTTGTACTTTTTCACATAATTCCCCTAGAAGATGCATATTACAATGAAACAGCCAATATTCTTGCAATAATATGATTTAGAGAGTTCATTGACAGCGTGACAACTGGTTCATATGTTTTCACAGTTAAAAGAAACAAACTTGAAGTGGTTGTTCTCATAGATAATAGTAGTTAAATCTCAATTGGTTTCAATGGGCGATTGGACAAAAAATGATGTACAGTTTTACTGGCTGCACTTGTGGTGTCTGATCTCTGAACTGAGAAAGTGTTCAGTTTCTGTCTTCAAGCAGTTTCTGTAGGGTTGGGAGTTCAACCCTTGTGTTTCTCTGACTGGTGAGTTTGTTTCTTGTAGTAGATTTTGTTTCAAGTAAGGGCATCATGTCGTTTATTTCTAGGTTCTGGTTGTATCTCAATTGGAACAGACTTTCAAGCAACATGAGCTGTGATGGGGTGAATTTCTTTGATAGCAGATGTTGTATTCAATTGATGTTGGGGTAGCTGTTCTTCCCTCATTATTTTGTTGTTGTTGTTGTGGATCAGAAGTATGGTTTAATGAATCAATATCAGGTTTTTCAAATTGTTTATCAACCTGCTTGACTGTGAAGTTAGTCATATAATCATGAATAAGTTAAAAGAGTATTGTCCAAACTGTCTCATTTTGATAGGTTGGGTTTGTTTTCTAGCGGATTTATTCGTTCAGTAATTGACCGATTGTTTTCTTTCTGTTTCAATTGTTTTTAGCTCACCTGTGCACGAAGTGCTCAAGGTGAGTTATTGTGATCGCCCTATGTCCGGCGTGCGTCGTCCGTCAACATTTTCTCCTCTGTAACCAGTGGGTCAACTGGGATGAAACTTCACAGAAAGCATCCTCTCAATGTCCTCACCAGAATTCCTTAAAAAATTTGGGATCCATGCAAAATTCTGGTTTCCATGGCAACGAAAAGAAAAAAACTTCAAAATTCTTCTTCTCCCAAAGTGGTTGGCAGATTTTCAAATAATTTTGTAGAACTGTTCCTTGGATGACCCTCTATGAGATTCTTATATGGCTATAGTGAAAACTTAAAAAATCTTCTCCTCCGAAAGTGTCGGGCCTATTTTAAAATAATTTTGTAGAAATGTTCCTTGGATAACCCTCTATCAGATTCCTTCAAGCCATGTTGATTGGTCGAAAAAAACATGGCCGCCAGGGGGGCGGGGCTATTTTGCCTTATATGGCTATATTGAAAACTTAAAAAATCTTCTCCTCCGAAAGTGTCAGGCCGATTTTCAAATAATTTTGTAGAAATGTTCCTTGGATGACCCTCTATCAGATTCCTTCAAGCCAAGTTGAGTGGTCGAAAAACATGGCCGCCAGGTGTGGCGGGGCTATTTTGCCTTATATGGCTATAGTGAAAACTTAAAAAATCTTCTTCTCCGAAAGTGTCAGGCCGATTTTCAAATAATTTTGTAGAAATGTTCCTTAAGTGACCCACTTTCAGATTCCTTCAAGCCATGTTGATTGGTCAAAAAACATGGCCGCCAGTGGGCAGGGCTATTTTGCATTATATGGCTATAGTGAAAACTTAAAAAATCTTCTCCTCCAAAAGTGTCAGGCTGATTTTCAAATAATTTTGTAGAAATGTTCCTAGGGTGACCCTCTATCGGATTCCTTCAAGCCAAGTTGATTGGTCAGAAACTATGGCTGCCAGGGGGCGAGGCTTATATAGGTAAAGGAAAAAAAAAAAAACAGGTGACCGATTCCAGGGCCATCATGGCCCTCTTGTTATTTAAATTCATTGCTAGAAGGATTGATGTCGTCTGTCTGTGACCCAATGGATAATTTTGATGAATCTAGAAGATTATTAGTTTGTGTGTTGATTCTCAATACCAAAACAGGAAAAACATTTATTCCGCCTTCTGTTCATACATTCAGGATGGCAGCTTGTTTGCCACATGTCACATGTTTCAAAGTTTTCACATAGGCCTTTTTTACATATAATTCATTGGTTCCGCATGTCAGCTTAGGTAGATCTTGTACCTTGTAGGCTTTCTTCGACTAGGATTTCTTTGACATTAAATTTTGTGTGTTCAGGTGACTTGGCATACTAACACACATGAGATCCTGAGATATAGAAGTATCCAAAGATAATGATTTGGGAACAGTATTTATAGACTGGGAACATGATTTACATATGAAGTCATTGTCACAACATGACCAAGGGCTGACAACTCACTAAGCCAGAAGTACTCAGTTAACCCAAAATAATATTTACAAGTCTTTATTTTTATATTAAACATATTTAAATCAAGTAAACTCAGAAAGTCCTATTACAAGGTGCACCACAGAACCAACCACGGAATCAAACCGTCCCTAACTTGTCGCCTTCACTTACACTTACTTTATGCACTGTTCATATTTAACACTATATAAATAAGTAATACTTCTACTTCCGCGTCCGGATTTGTAGGAAACTAACTCCACTGCTCATAGGACCCTCATTGGCGATGGCTGGATATCAGGAAATGTAACACCCTGTATTTATATATACTAGGTCTGGTTGCCTAGCAGCTTAACGTAAATTAAACTTCATTTAACAATGAACCACTTTATCTACCTGTGAGAGTTTTTATACGACCGTTTCTTAAAAACGGTACGTATTATGGTATGGTCATGTCCCTCCGTCCGTCCGTTCGTTCGGGTTTTCCGCACTTTTTTCTTACATACTTTGAGCTATTGAGCTGAAATTTTGTAAATGGCTTTGTAATCATGTGTCACAGATCAAGTTCACATTTCCTCAGATTTCGTCAATTTTTGAATGAGTTATGCCCCTTTTTGGACTTAAAATATTTGTCAATTTCTGCATGAGTTACAAAGAACTTCCTGACGGGCGTATTATGCACCGTTTGCGGTACTCTTGTTCACATGTGTAATGTACCGAGCGGGATTTTGCTGCACATGTGTAATGTACTGAGCGGGATTTTGCTGCACAAAAGACCCCCTTGCTATGGCAGAACTTGTTGCAGCCCATACAAGATGTGTTCTCAGAAGGCACAGGTTTGGTTGTGATATCGCTTAATTAACATTGGAATTATTGAACATTTTTTCTCTTTGGCTTTTAAGTCTTATTACTTTCTTATTTCACCAACAAACTTGTGATTTATCTGTTATTGCATACTTTCATATTGTTCCGTTCACTTTGCATTGAAGAAAGTGGTCATGATTTTTCGATCATGACCGGTGTCAAGGAGTGATCATGACCATAGATAAGGACGTGCAAAAATTCCGCATAATATACATGCTTGGGACTACTTTTTTATGTAAACAAAAATAGCTGACCTAAATATCATTAGTATACCTCACGTGCCTTTGTAATGTTAAATTCTCAAATACTGATCATGGACAATTTCTTACTGTCTCATGCTAACTACGTTATACTGTCACATGGCATGTTGGTCACGCACATGCATGACGTCATTTAAAACAATAACAGTTATAATTCAACTTTTCAAACGGCATTTGCAACAAAATAACTACTTATGTAAACAAATAGCTTGTTTCGTTTTCGAAAGCAGTGAAAATCAAATAGTTTACAATATGATGATTTGACAGTACAGGATCAATAACCTATAATATTTCCATCTATTGCAAAATTAACGTCCAGTCTTTCTTACTTTTTTATATGCATGCCTAATGACGCAAGTTATTGATATGCCATAAAACGCTATACATTCATTTATGCCCTGTTTAAATTAATTCGGGCACATTTCACAGCATTTCCTGGGTAAATTGCCAGTTCTAACATAATTATTCCCTGCTAAAGATTGATGGGATATTGGTTTTCCTTATTAGTTCTACTGGCCAAAGGCCAGAAGGGCTTATGTCGTGGCGATTTGTCCGGCGTCTTTGCGTGAGTGCGTGCGTCCGTCTGTAAACAATTTCTTGTTAACACGATACAGTCTTCAGTAGTAAGATATCCATGAGAGCTCGGTTCCTTTCAAAAACCAGCCAGATCTGCCCACGAATGACTGGATTATGGCCCTTGAAATGGTCAAAATTGCTATAAAAGAGCTTGTTAACACGATATAGTCTTCACTTTTGATTGATCTCAACCAAACTTATACAGTAGTTAGATATCCATGAGAGCTCGGTTCCTTTCGAAAACCAGCCACAGATCCGCCCATGCATGACTGGATTATGGCCCTTGAAATGGTCAAAATTGTTATAAAAGATCTTGTTAACACGATACAGTCTTCACTTTTGATTGTATCTCAACCAAACTTATACAGTAGTTAGATATCCATGAGAGCTCGGTTCCTTTCGAAAACCAGCCATATGCATGACTGGATTATGGCCCTTGAAATGGTCAAAATTGCTATAATAGAGCTTGTTAACATGATAGTCTTTATTAACTCCACTGGCTGAAAGCCAGTCGAGCTTATGTCATGGCGAATTGTCGGTCGTGCGTGCATCCGTGCGTCTGTGTGTGCGTTAACTTTTTCCTTTAAACGACTTCTTCTCCCTAACCACTTGGCCAATTTGGTTGAAACTTCATAGAAAGCATCCTCTCAATGTCCTCTCTCAATTTTTTTTGATCCATCCATAATTCTGGTTTCTATGGCAACCAAAAGAAAAAATAGTGAAAAAGTATAAAAAGTGGCCGTGGAGCGATACTGGCCCTCTTGGGCCTCTTGTTAACAAGATATGTTCAAAGTCGTCTGCTGCAGTATTGTCGTATGAGGGAAAGGGTTAACCCCCACGCGTGGCAATCGTGTTGGAATGCCCTTTGGCAAGGCATGCTTCCTAGCCGTGTACTGGTTTCTTACCTAGGTATCATTGAATAAGTGTACTGTTGCCATGATATAATTAACCCCTTCCCATAAACATCAATTCTGCAGCAGACGACTTTCAAAACCTATTGACAAAAACATGAAAAATCTTAATAAATGTCACAATGTTTTTAAAAGTCGTCTGCTGCAGATGCGTCTATAGGTAAGAAAGGGTTAAATGAAATACTGTTGAAAATGGTATTATATTCTAATAAAGCAATAATTCAGGTGCTGTTTGACTCGTCTGCAGCAGACAACTATAGAAAACACTTTGGCAAATGGAGAATAAGCAATTTTGCCTTTTACCATGTTTTCAAATCTATTCAATATAATTACTTTCCTTTATAGAGATTTTCCTTAATTGTGCCTAAATGTTTTCAAAGTTGTATGATGCAGATTTGATGAATGTGGGACGAGGTTACGTGGTGGAATTTATATGCAAATATTTTAATATAATCGGACAAACATTACATGATTGATGAGATTTTGTGTATTTCTGTTTTAAACAAAAACCTCTAGCTAATAGTGCTAATAGTGCGGTTAACCCTTTCCCTCGGACGACAATTCTGCAGCAGACGACTTTGAAGGTATTTTGTCAAAACATAGAAAATCTCAATAATTGAATGGATAACATATGACAAAAAGTGGAAAACATTGTGGCAAAAGAAGAAATTGCACGTTTTGTGCAATTTCTTCTTTTGTCACTATGTTTTCAAAAAAATGTCTGCTGCAGAGGCGTCAGAAAGCGTCTATATGAGGGAAAGGGTTAACCTTTCCCACATACAATAAATCCCCAGCAGACGACATTTGATGAAATTTAGGAAAAATGTGGAAAAATCTCTATAAATGAAATTGTATTTGTTAAATAGAGTTAACATTGTAGAAAATGAGAAATTGCTCATTATGAGCAATGCCTATTATTAATTCAATGTTTAAAGAAGTCATCTGCTGCAATTGCATCGAAAAGCATCTGCAATGGGAAAGGCTAAAAACATGTAGTCATCAATTTAGTGGTAAACTCAATGTCTTATTATTATTTTTCTTGTCTTCTGTTTTGGAGACATCAGAGGGTTAAAATGTTACAACTGAGAATAAAAAGGAAAGCATGGTGGAAAGGGGAGAAATTGTTTGTTCTCCTTTCCGGCAATGTTTTGAAATTTTGTTTGTGTCAGGGATAGAATCATTGGTGAATTGTCTAGTTATTGGGGGTTCTTAACCGCAATAAAAGGAAAACCTCTAGAAATAAAAGTTAGCAGTAAGAAATGAATAGAGTTGAAACAATGTGTTTAAAGCCATTTGTTAACCCTTTCCCTCATAAGCCAATCCTGCAGCACACGACTTTGAACATATTTTGTCAAAAAATGGAAAATCTCTGTAATTGAATGGATAATCTATGACAAAAAGTGGAAAACATTGTGGCAAAAGGAGAAATTGCACGTTTTGAGCAATTTCTTCTTTTGTCACTATGTTTACAAAAAGCCATCTGCTGCAGAGGCGTCGGAAAGCGTTTATATGAGATAAAGGTTTAACCCACTTTGAAACATAGTGACAAAAACCTGAAAATTCTCCATAAAAAGATAATTTAATTGTTAAATAAAGTTGGAAAACATTTTTGCCAAAGGAGAAATTGCTCATCAAGAGCAATTTAACCTTTGGCAAAATGTTTTCAAAAGTCTTCTGCTGCTATTGCGTCAAAATGCGTCTGCAGGTGGGAAAGGGTTAATAGCAGTTTGTTCTGAGGTCGGTGAAGAGTACACAGCATCTGATTTTTGAAAAGGGTTAAAAGATTGTCTGTTGTAAATAGTGGTATACACGATATAATTTCTCTGGACTGCCATACTATGTATATTCTTGTGTTCCAAGCACTATATTTTTCTTTGTGAGAAGTTAATTTTGAAATAAAATGCTGTACATGTTGATATTCTTTGTTATTTCTCCCATTTTGTATACGCTGTATTTGTATGGGCTGTATGATGGGAACACCGAATGCGGGCAGGCGTCTGCAGCTTGTCCCTCTCTAAGTTAAACAGTTTTTATCCAATCTTCACCAAACATGTTGAAAACATTTGTGGGCACAAAGTCTAGGCCAAATTCGATAACAAACCAAATCCTGCAAGGTCCGCTCTCTATGTCAAACAGTTTTCATCCGATCTTCACCAAACTGGTTAAATGTGGTTGTAGGCATAATGTTTGATAACCAGCCAAATCAGGACTTTTGGATAATGGCCTTGAATTCTCAAACATTTGGTCAAATAGGCCATTTCTGCTTTATAACTTCAGCATGTTTGCTGTGAATGTTTATGTTCAAAAACTTTGGTCGCAATAAAAAACCCACAAGATAACTTTAGTCATTTAGTTATGCCACCCTGATGGGCGTCTTTTGTGACAGTTTGGCACTTTTGTTTCCATAAAGAAAGTTTGAGTTCAATATGGGCCTTAAACCTTTCCCTCATACAACAAATCTGCTGCAGACGACTGAAAACTTATAGGTAAAAATATGAAAAATCTTCGTAAATGAAAGTTTATTGTGTCACCTTCGTAGCATGGTAGGCACTTAGGGATTACTTTTTTTTTTGTCCGGCGTCCGTCTGTCTGTCTGTCCGCCACACTTTTTTGTCACACTTTTTCGTCACGTTTTCAAATAACTTTTGTTCTACTAAAAGGATTGGATTGAAAATTCTGACAAATGTTTATATCAATCTTCGTGATGGGTTCACAAAAGGGGGGATATTCCAAATATTTTTATATCGGAGTTATTGAGTCATTTTGAGCAATTTCTCCTTTTGTCCCAATGTTTTCAAAATTCACGTGCATCAGAGGAGTAAACTAGAATGGAGTGCTCCCTGGAGATAAAATATTTGGATTATCCCCCCTTTTGTGAATCCATCACAAAGATTGATATAAACATTTGTCAGAAGTTTCAATCCAATCCTTTGAGTAGAAAAAAAGTTATTTGAAAACGTGACGAAAAAGTGTGACGACAGACGGATGGACAGACAGACGGACGCCGGACAAAAAAAAAGTAATCCCTAAGTGCCTACCATGCTACGCAGGTGACACAAAAAGTGTCTATGTGGGAAAGGGCTAATGGAGCATGCATTTTTCTTTACAACAGTTCAGCAGTCTTTGGAGACGTCAAAGAATATCGAGGGCTTGGCGTGAAACGGTTGTATCTAAAATTTGTATTTTTTTACCAAGGTTAATCACCTCGCCATAAAGTCTTTATAAGCGTTAAATCATTTTTCTTGGTAAACAATGGAAATTTAGGTGCCATTGCTCGTTCTGAGCAATGGCACCTAAATTTGCATTGTTTACAAAAGGGTCGAAATTGCCCCTAAACCAGGGTTTTCAAAATAGGTTTTAAGTTACAACTGTTTCACGCCAAGCCCTCGATATGCCCTCAAAAAAATGCACAATGTTTTCAAGTGTGTATCAAAAGAATATTGCAAATGTTCAAGATATAACGAGATTTCACAGATTTTTCAAAACATCTTATTTGGTAAACACAAGATCCAAAAGATCTCCCTTTCTGAGTATCCCCTTTTATTGTGCTTCAAAAGTTTATTTGAGCTGAGCTGAAAAAAAAGTGTAAGACGTTCGTGAACGAGATCAGGCAGAACAATGGTGCAGTCGGATGCAGCAAGGATATATTGGATATAATTTAGAACAATAGCAAAATGTTATCCTTATATCCCATTTTTTCATGCTTAAAAAGATTTAAGTGTTTTTATAGCTGATTTGATAAAAAGCTTTGGAGCATGAAAAGATGGGAGAAAGCTTTGCTTAATAGCCAGATATTGTTCTCATCCCCTTATGTCATGCTGCAAGAGTCCCCTTTTGTCATACTGCAAAAGTAATGGGTGTTTTTACAATCGATTTGCAGCATCGAAAAATGGGACAGTTTTACCTAATAGTCCGATGTCGTTCTCGTCCCCTTTTGTCCTGCTGCAAAAGTTTACTGTGTTTGTACAACTGATTTGATGAAAACTTTTGCAGCATGAAAAGATGGGACATAGCTTTTTTTAATAGCCAGCTATGATCTCATCCCCTTTTGTCATGCTGCAAAAGTTTTCAGTGTTTTGACAACTGATTTGATGAAAACTTTTGCAGCATGAAAAAATGGGACTTTTTTGCCCAATAGTCTGATGTCGTTCTCTTCCCCTATTGTCCTGCTGCAAACGTTTAGTGTTTTGATAACTGGTTTGATGAACACTTTTGCAGCATGAAAAGATGGGATGATTGATTGATTGATTGGGGTTTAACACCGTTTTAACAATTTCTTGGTTATATCACGGTGGCCAGTTCACCTACTCATGCATTTCCTGGTTTTCTCACACCAGTACTCCACACAACAATCTTCCCAAGCAACTGGCTGCTTTTCCACATAGACTTGCCCATGGGTGGAAGACAAATGATGCATGTCGCATTGACTTTTGTCAATCATAAGAAAGAAAGTTGGCCAAGCCGGGATTCAAACTCACAACCCCAGGATTGACAGCCCGCGTCGCTACCGGGGCTCAGCTGAAAAGATGGGACATAGCTTTAGTTAATAGCCAGATATTGGTCTCGTCCCCTTTTGTCATGCTGCAAAAGTTTTCAGTGTTTTTACAACCAATTTGATGAAAAACTTTTGCAGCCTGGGAAAATGGGAAAGTTTTGCCTAATAGTCAGATGTCGTTCTCATCCCCTACAGTTCTGCTGCAAATGTTTACAGTGTTTTTTACAACTGATTTGATGAAATCTTTTGCAGCCTGAAAAGATGGGACAAAGCTTTGATGAATTTTTTTGCAGCATGGACAAATGGGAAAGTTTTGCCCAATAATCAGATGTCGTTCTGATCCCCTTTTGTCATGCTGCAAAAGTTTTCAGTGTTTTTACAACCAATTTGAAGAAATCTTTTGCAGCATGGAAAAATGGGACAATTTTGCCTTAAATCATATATAATATTCTTCTCATCCCATGTTACAACAGTTTACAGTGTTTTTACAACCGATTGGATGACAATTTTAGCAGCATGGAAAAATTTGATTTTTGTTTGCCTTAACCCTTTCCCTCATATAGACTCTAACTGATGCCTTGGACGGACTTTTGAAAACAGTGACCAAAGAAGAAATTGCTCAAAACGAGCAATTTCTCCTTTTGACACAATGTTTCCCACTTTTAGTCGTAGGTTATCAATTTAATTATAGAGCTTTTTTAAGGTCTGCTGCAGAATTGTCGTATGAGGGAAAGCGTTAAAGTCAGATATTGATCTCATCCCCTTTGTTTGTGCTGCAATTGGTTTCCGTGTTTTTATTAAAAAAGTATGATATTGTTTTGCTTATGGTCAAATTTTGTTTTCATCCCATCGGTGTTCTGCAAAGGACTTCATTGTTTTAATAGATGATTTGACAACACTTTCAGCATGAACAAAAGGGAAATGGCAAACTGACCGGTTATATTGTTAGCCCTCCTGGCCAAAGACAAGAAGAGCTTATGCCATGGCGTTGTGTCCGTCGTCCATGCGTCCGTAAACAATTGCTTGTGAACGCGATAAAGTCTACAGTAGTTAGATATCCATGAGAGCTCGGTTCCTTTCGCTAACCAGCCGGATCCGTCCATGCAAGACTGGATTATGGCCCTTGAAATTGTCAAATTGCTATAATAGAGCTTGTAAACACAATAGAGGCTCCATTTACTATCTGATCTTCACCAAACTTAGATAGTAGTTAAATATTGATGAGAGCTGGGTTCCTTTCAAAAACCAGCCAGATGGGCCCATGCAAGACTGGAATATGGTCCTTGAAATTGTCAAAATTGCTATAATACAGCTTTTGAACGCCATAAAGTCTTCAGTTTTGATTGTATCTCCATCAATCTTATACAGTAGTTAGATAACCATGAGAGCTCGGATCCTTGTGAACACAATAAAGCCTCTATTTACTATCCGATCTTCACCAAACTTAGATAGTAGTTAAATATTGATGAGAGCTCGGTAAATGCGATAAAGTCTTCAGTTTTGATTGTATCTCCATCAAACTTATGCAGTAGATAGATAACCATGAGAGCTCGGATCCTTTCGCAAACCTGGATTATGGCCCTTGAAATTGTCAAAATTGCTATGATACAGCTTGTAAACGTGATAAAGTCTTCAGTTTTGATTCTTATTTCCATCATACTTATACAGTAGTTAGGTATCCATGAGAGCTTGGTTCCTTTTGCTAACCAGCCAAATCCGCCCATGCAAGATTGGATTATGCCCCTTGAAATTGTCAAAATTGCTATAATGGAGCTTGTGAACACAATAGAGCCTCCATTTACTCCATGTACTATCCGATATTCCCCATACATACATGCTCTGGATTGAAAATGACCAAAGAACCATCCCAGTAGAGCATAGGCCCTCATGGGCCTCTTGTTAAAGCCTGGTCGGATGAATTAATTAAAACTATATGGAAATGTAAACAACCATTGGGAAATGTCAGACATCGAGTTTTGACTACTTAAATTTATATTGTTAATGTACTGTATATATTTTTGAATTACATGGAAAGCGAAGTCACTTTTCAAATCTTATTTAATATTAACCGCATTTTATATCCAATCTTCATTAAAACAAGATTTTTAGGCGGTTTCTACAATGGCCTATGTTCGAACTGACAAACTTTCTGTCAAAGTTTCAAGCTGCTCAAGAGTAAATTTGTAGCAAATATCTGGCAAATTTGATCAGGAGTGCAAATGAAACTGCAAGGAGTAGACTGTTAAAGAAATAACTTATCAGTAAAGGCCATTTGTATCTTGAAATCCAAGAACTTTAATTGGAATGGAATTAAAAAGTTTTGTCATTTTGCGCCTTTCCTGTATGCCATTTTTCAACGAAATCAATATGGCTTGAACAGTTTTAGTAGAGGGCCACTCATATAAAGGAACATGTCTACCAAATTATCTTGCAGTCGGACAAGCATATTATTGGGTATTTTTCTCTTTCTGATGAACCAAAGTTCTACACAGAATGTAAGTCTTTGAACAATTTTGAAGGAGGACCAACAAAGGAACATTTCTGTGAAGTTAAATTTGGTCCAGTGGAATGGTAGGAGTTACCCCTTTTGTGACGACGCCTGGTTGCTATGATTTTGTAACCAATCAATGCGGCTTGAACGAATTAAGAGGATCACTGAAGTAAGACTCTTATTCAATTTTCTTAAAATCAGACGAGCACCTTCATTAAAATGATATTTTCAAATTTCACCCTTTTTCTGATGCCGCCTGACTGCCATGTTTTAAAACCAATCAGTATGGCTTGAACAATATTTGTAGAGGGTCAGCCAAGGAACATTTCTACTAAATTATATTGGGAATCGGACACGCACATTTGAAGTAAAGGATCTTTAAAGTTTTGACATTTTGCCCCCTTTCTGATGCCGCAGCAACAAAAGATCTCCAGGAACATTCTCGTGATGTTTTGTGGAAATTTTTCCTGTAGTTAAGGAGGAGATGATGTTTAAAGGATGAAAGTTAACGACGGACAGAGTGATCAGAATAGATCAGGCTTGGGTGATCTAAAAATACGTTCTCTATAGTGTTAACAAGATTTTTTAACAATTTGGCCTAATGACCTAGTTGACCAAATGACCCATATTCAAATTTAGCCTTGATATCATCAAGAAAAAGATTCTGACAAAGTTTTAACATGCTCAAGCTAAAAATGCGGCTTCCAGTGTTAACAAGATTTTCCTTCAATTTGGCCTAGTTCCCTTGTTTTTGTCCCAAAATAACCCGTATTCGAACTTGGCCTAGATATCATCAATACAAAGTTTAAAGCTGCACAAGTCAAAAATTCGGTCTGTAGTGTTCACAAGTTTTTTCTACAATTTGGCCTAATGACCTAGTAGTATTTGACCAGACCTGAGCCATATTCAAACTTAGCCTAGATACCACCCGGGCAAGTATTCTGTCAAAGCTTCAACATGCTCAAGCCAAAATGTAGCGTCCAGTCTTAACAAGTTTCATTTAATTTGGTTGAGTGACCTAGTTTTTGACCCGACATGACCCGTATTCAAACTTGGCCTACAAATCAGCAAGATATAAAAACTGAATAAGTTTCATAAAGAAGGGATGCTAATAGTGGCCTAAAGAGTGTTAACAAGCAAAAAGTTGAAGGACAAAAGGCGATCACAAGAACTCACCTTGGGCACTTTGTGCTCTGCTGAGCTAAAAATTAATCAGAACATTCTTACTTCATCGAATCTCGTTCATTTAGGGTCAAAAACTAAGACACCAGATCAAGTTTAAGAAAGCTATACTAGAGGTCTTATTTTTCATCAAATCTTAATGAAAGTTCATAAGACCATTTTTTTTTTTAATCAATTCTAGTTCAATGGGTCAAGTTGGGTTACTCAAGTCAAATTGAACACAGAAGAGGTACACCACATTGTCCACACATTTTAAAATAAGATTTTTGTATAACATTCTTATCCGGGATTCTCAATTCAACAAATAACACCAATGCATCTCTGCATCCCTGAGGGAAGCCATTTTTTTTAATGACCGGACATTGGATTGAACCCTGGTCTCCCACTCCTGAGGCAAACATTCTAACCACAGTGACATGTCTCCCACCCTGAGGCAAACGCTCTAACCACAGTGACATGTCTCCCACCCTGAGGCAAACGCTTTAACCACAGTGACATGTCTCCCACCCTGAGGCAAACGCTCTAACCACAGTGACATGTCTCCCACCCTGAGGCAAACGCTCTAACCACAGTGACATGTCTCCCACCCTGAGGCAAACGCTCTAACCCCAGTGACATGTCTCCCACCCTGAGGCAAACGCTCTAACCACAGTGACATGTCTCCCACCCTGAGGCAAACGCTCTAACCACAGTGACATGTCTCCCACCCTGAGGCAAACGCTCTAACCACAGTGACATGTCTCCCACCCTGAGGCAAACGCTCTAACCACAGTAACATGTCTCCCACCCTGAGGCAAATGCTCTAACCACAGTGACATGTCTCCCACCCTGAGGCAAACACTCTTACCACAGTGACATGTCTCCCACCCTGAGGCAAACGCTCTAACCACAGTGACATAACTTATTTGGAATGAAAATTTGGTACGAATGATCACTTGTATGGTGTCCTACTTTCTTGTCCAATGAGATCGTCTTTTTTTGTTCAATTACACAAAAGTGTCTATTTTAGGTAGACATTTTCTATTTTACGTAAAATATGTAGTGGCCGATCAGTTAGTTGTATTTGGAACCGAGCATCAGGCTTACTGTCATGATGGAGTGGCCTTTGGCAATACACATTTTCTAGCCTAGTACTGGTTTGTTTACCCAGGGATCATGAATAAATGCCCTGTTGCCGTAATATACCGCAAAATAATGTTGAATAATGACAGTAGATCGAAGGTTATGGTCAATTTGATTGGAATTCTCCTTAGATGGCTAATAAAAGCGCTGAAGGCACTGCATTTGTTTGGGTACATAAAACTGTTCAAACATTTGCCTTTGCATAGATGTGTGATTTATAAACTATGCATTGTTTATAAATATTACAACTTCGGGTAAAAGAATAAATGACGCATCCGTTAAAATTAAATGCCATTTTAGTTGTCTATAAAAATAAATCATGAGACATACATGTGAATATTATATTTAATTTCCAAGTTTCAAAAGACATGTAAAACAAATGGATACTCACTCATCTAAGTATTTACCAATTTTTGTTACAAAAAAAAATCACAATTGACCAAAGGTTTTCTAAAATCTTACTCAAAAGCTTCCTGTTTAACAAGAGATTTTTCAAGTTTTCACTATAGCCATATAAGGCCAAATAACCCTCAAGTTTTTACTATAGCCATATTAGGCAAAAAAGCCCCGCCTGCTGGGGCCATGTTTTTCGACCAATCAACTTGGCTGGAAGGAATCTGATAGAAGGTCACCCTAGGAACATTTCTACAAAATTATTTGAAAATCGGCCTGACACTTTTGGAGGAGAAGATTTTTTTTAGTTTGCACTATAGCCATATAAGGCAAAAAAGCCCCGCTCCCTAGCGGCCAAGGTACACTTCTTTAAAATAATTTGAAAATCTGCCAACCAGTTTGGTAGAAGAAGAATTTTAAAGTTTTTATTTTCGTTGCCATGGAAACCATAATTATGCAATAATCACAAACATTTGAAGGAATTCTGGTGAGGTCAATGAGAGGATGCTTTCTGTGAAGTTTCATCCCAATTGACCCACTCGTTACTGAGGAGAAGATGTTGACGGACGACAGACGTCAAACAAAAGGAGATCACTATAACTAACTTTCAGCACTTCGTGCTCAGGTGAGCTAAAAAAGAAACATCTATCCAAATGAAAGAGTAATTGAAATCATGTAGAAAATATCGAGAAAAAGGCAGTACTAATATTTGCATTATAAAAGGATTAAATGCTCCAGAGAAAACCAATACTCTTTTTACTCTACAGTATACACCTAACCTGGCCGCTGTTTCCTTTAAAGGGTGTTTAAGCTTGCCAAATCAATTAAGGATGCGTGACCATACACTGTTAATTACCATTGTGTACGAGTGTCATTCCAAACAAATTATAAATGTAACCCCTTTTCCCAATAAACCTATCATATACATTTATGTATTTGTAACTTGCCGGGATGTGTCGATACCGTCATGGTACAATGTGATATATGCACAGATTGGTTTCACAAATCTTGTGTTAATGCACCTGTGGATATTTCGACAACAGATGCGGACTTTAATTGTAACTTTTGTTAATTATTTGGCTATTATAATGATAAGATATGTGATTAAATTGGCAACATTTATTTTTTTTTTACTTATAACAGCCTTCAAATACAAATTTGGTTTATACGACGGTAAAGAAAGGTTATGGGAATTAAGAAATTGTTTAAATAAGCAAATTCTCCTTTTCCCACAATGTTTCAATATATGTTGCTTTTTACTATTTACACAGCAAGAAAAAAACATTTAACTTATTTGTTATAGATTAGTATTATTGTTGTATATATATATAATTACAAGAAACAAATTAAGATTAAAAGTGTTGTATATATATATATATATACTTATTGTTTATATTTGTTATTTAAATTGTTCTGCCCCTTCCAAGTACCCTACAGAATAGAATGTTGCATGGATCATTTGCCTCGTAGTATGGCACATGGAAAACTGTTGAAAGTTACAAAGTAGAAAATGAAGAGGCCAAACAATAACTAGAACCCATGACCCTTCAATCGATTGTAAAGGAGAGGATATAATTGAAGCAAAACCTATGGCTAGCAACCTATTCTATTCTTGCAATGTTTTCAAATTTTGTCCGCTGCAGATGCGTCAAAAGACATTTACTTGTTGGAAAATCAATCCATCAATTCTCGTTATTGATATCTATAGATATGATATAAAGAGGAAAGTCGTTAAAACACTTTACAAAGAGATTCCATTTCAGCATGATCTCGATTTTTGGTTTAATCTATATCACTGATAAAAGCAATCAAACACATTATATATTTACAAAGAAAACCCCGGATATGATCATATGTAACAAATTATACACATGTGCCCATCTTTAATTAAACATTTTTTACAACAAATCATAGCGTCCGCAGATTTGCTCTATATTCTATATCGTTCGCATTTTCCCTCTATATTGCATTTGTCTGCATTTTCCCTCTATAATGTATTTGTCCGCAGATCGCGTCCGCACTTTAGACCCTCCCCCCATACCGTTGTATTTATAAATAGAATTCGACGATCACGATTTCTCTGCAAATGTGCTACTCTCATTTTAAATGCATTTTATGACGCATATATTTGTTTTTTTAATTCTTTATACTATATTTATATGGCCGACAAGGCACAAAGAAAATATTTTCAATTCTGTTTTTATCTACATTTTCAATGCGTGATTAAAAATTCAAATACCGTAGCTGGAGCTTAAATCAGAAATAGTTCTCCCTGTAGCAGTTCACTCATTGAGATTTATAAATCTCTCCGCGTTCATGTTTTAAAATACAATGTTTCATTTTATTTCCAAGTTCTCTTTGAATATAAGAACCACATAAGAAAACAAAGACGATATAAATATATCATTATTTCAAAAATCGTGATAAATTTGAAAAGTAAGAGCAAGTATTGAGTACTATTTTCACGCGTATGAAATTTAGGGAATTCTCCGTAAGACGTATGGCTTCAGAATTATAGCTCTCTAAATTTGTTTGTTCCAAACAAATAACAAGAGGCCCAAGAGGGCCAGTATCGCTCCACGGCCACAAGGCAAAAATCAAATCTCCAAACAGCCCTGCCCCCTAGTGGCCATATTTTTTACCAACCACCATGGCTTAAAGGAATCTTGTAGAGTGTCACCCAAGGAATGTTTCTGCAAAATTATTTGAAAATCGGCCTGACACTTTCGGAGGAGAAGATTTTTTAAATTTTCACAATAGCCATATAAGGCAAAATAGCCCCACCCCATGGCGGCCATATTTTTGAACCAATCAACATGGCTTGAAGGAATCTGATAGAGGGTCACCCAAAGAACATTTCTACAAAATTATTTGAAAATCTGCTCAACACTTTCGGAGAAGAAGATTTTTTAAATTTTCACTATGGTCAAATAGAGCAAAATAGCTCCGCCCTCTGGCGGCTATATTGTTCGACCAATCAACATGGCTTGAAGGAATCTGATAGAGGGTCACCCAATGAACATTTCTACAAAATTATTTGAAAATCGGCTGAACACTTTCGGAGAAGAAGATTTTTTAAGTTTTCACTATGGTCATATAAGGCAAAATAGCCCCGCCCTCTGGTGACCATGTTTTTCGACCAATCAACATTTCTTGAAGGGGTCTAATAAAGGGTCACCCAAGGAACATTTCTACAAAATTATTTGAAAATCGGCCTGACACTTTCAGAGAAGAAGATTTTTTAAGTTTTCACTATTTTTTTCTTTTGGTTGCCATGGAAACCAGAATTATAGATGGATCAAAAAAAATTGAAGGAATTTAAGAGAGGACATTGAGAGGATGCTTCCTATGAAGTTTCAACCAAATTGGCCAAGTGGTTAGTGAGAAGAAGTCGTTTAAAGGAAAAAGTTTACGCACGCACGGACAATTCGCCATGACACAAGCTCGACTGGCTTTCAGCCAGTGGAGCTAAAAACCAGACAACTCATAAAGAAACATACCTTTCCTATAAACAACAAATCTGCTTCAGACCACTTTGAAACCATTAAGTAAACAAGAGGGCCATGATGGCCCTGGATCGCTCACCTGACTTATGCAATGTGATTTGTCATGCCAACCACATTATCTCATTTCGTGGTCAGGTATGCTAAAACAAGAGGCCCAAGAGGGCCAGTATCGCCCCACTGCCATTAAACAAAAATTAAATCTCCAAACAGCCAGCCCCTGGTGGCCATGTTTTTTGACCAATCACCATGGCTTGGTGGAATCTCGTAGAGTGTCACCCATGGAACATTTCCGCAAAATTATTTGAAAATCGGCCAAATAGTTTGGGAGAAGAAGATTTTTTAATGTTTTCACTATAGCTGTGTAAGACAAAACAGCCCTGCCCACCTGGTGGACATGTTTTTTATACCAATCAGCATGGCTTGAAGGAACCTGATAGAGGGTCACCCAAGGAACAATTCTACAAAATTGTTTGCAAATCGGCCAACCAGTTATGGAGGAGAAGATTTTTAAAACAAGAGGCCCAAGAGGGCCAGTATCGCTCCACGGCCATAAGGCAAAAATAAAATCTCCAAACAGCCCTGCCCCGTGGTGGCTATTTTTTTTACCAACCACCATGGCTTAAAGGAATCTTGTAGAGTGTCACCAAAGGAATGTTTCTGCAAAATTATTTGAAAATATGCCTGACACTTTCGGAGGAGAAGATTTTTTAAGTTTTCACTATGGTCATATAAGTCAAAATAGCCCCGCCCTCTGGCGGCCATGTTTTTCGACCAATCAACATGGCTTGAAGGAATCTGATAGAGGGTCACCCAATGAACATTTCTACAAAATAATTTGAAAATCGGCTGAACACTTTCGGAGAAGAAGATGTTTTAAGTTTTCACTATAGCTATATAACGCAAAAAAGCCCCGCCCCCTGGCGGCCATGTTTTTCGCCATATCAACATTTCTTGAAGGAATCTAATTAAGGTTCACACAAGGAACATTTCTACAAAATTATTTGAAAATCGGCCTGACACTTTTGGAGGAGAAGATTTTTTAAGTTTGCTCTTTAGCCATATAGGCAAAATAGCCCCGCCCTGTGACGGCCATGTTTTTTTACCAATCAACATGGCTTGAAGGAATCTGATAGAGGGTCACCCACGGAACATTTCTACATAATTATTTGAAAATCTGCTGAACACTTTTTGAGAAGAAGATTATTTAAGTTTTCAATATAGATATATACGGCAAAAAAGCCCCGCCCCCTGGAGGCCATGTTTTTCGCCCAATCAAAATTTCTTGAAGGAATCTAATAAAGGGTCACCCAAGGAACATTTCTACAAAATTATTTGAAAATCGGCCTGACACTTTTGGAAAAGAAAATTTTTTAAGTTCTCACTATTTTTTTCTTTCGGTTGCCATGGAAACCAGAATTTTGAATGGATCAAAAAAATTTGAAGGAATTTAGTAGAGGACATTGAGAGGATGCTTCCCATGAAGTTTCAACCAAATTGGCCAAGTGGTTAGGGAGAAGAAGTCGTTTAAAGGAAAAAGTTAACGCATGCACGCACGCACGACGGACAATTCGCCGTGACATAAGCTCGACTGGCTTTCAGCCAGTGGAGCTAAAAATAAATAGTTGGTTGCTATGGAAACCAGAATTCTGCATGGATCCCGAACATTTGAAGGAATCTGGTGAGGTCATTAAAAGGATGCTTTCTGTCAAGTTTCATCCCAATTGATCCACTGGATACTGAGGAGAAGAAGTTGATGGACACACACCGCACAAAAGGCGAGAACAATAACTCACCTTGAGCACTTCGTGCTCAGGCAAGCTAAAAATATGGAGACTCTATAAAAGGAAGAAGAATTATTGAATAATGTTGAGAACAAGTTAAACAATATAGTAGTGGCTCATGCTTGCTGGAATGTGTTACCAGTCAGGATAAGCTTACTAGCAGTATGTACCGGTAATTTACCCAGGAAACATGTCATATGACTGATATACTGAAGAAAGCAGCGTAAACACAAGGCTTATCAATGGCTTCTTACAAAATGGTAGAAAGTACATCTTATAACAAGATGTAGATACCACCGTTTTGCACGAATTCTATGTGTGAATAGGCCACTTCTCTTTTTCTACAAATAGAAATGTGTTATGCAACAAATGATTGATAAAGAAATAAAAGCTTAAAATGTTTTTCATGTTTTTATTATATTTCAAGATCCAACAAACAAATATAATATTTAACCTGGGATTAATTTTCGACAATAGCCCTGGAAAGCGAACATTGCTTTTTCTACGCAAAAAAAAAGTCATAACTGAATAATTATTTAAGCCACATTCATATTGTTCCTAGGAACATGTGTAATAAGTTTCATTTGAAAATGTATATCCTTTTTTGAATTATGAGGTAAGGTTGAATTTTTGTGACAACAACGCCAATGTAATCACAAAAACCCAACTTTTTGATGAGCTTAAAATTTAGTATGAAAGTATTTTAGGGAAACATCATAAAAAAGATACAACAATTCTTACACGCGACAGTTTTCCTTGATGTACAATGGATTCTGTCAGAGTTTTCTCTTTATTATATGAGCCTATCCATGGAAAAAGCTACTGAATGAATATATATTGTTTTATGGCGCATCGACAGCTAAGGTCATTTAGCGCGCATTTAAATGTTATTATTCATGTTCCCTGGGTGAACAAACCAGTACTAGGCTAGAAAATGTGCCTTGCCCAAGGGCACTCCACCATGACCGAATTGCCCTGGGGATCGAACCCGGGACATCCGGTTTCGAAATCCCCGACGCTAACCACTCGACCGGAAAAAGCTACAAATTGGTTCTTGAAAACATTACAGATCCAGATTCAATAACTACACTTTATTTACTGTTTTGCCTAGATGTTTTCCTTTTTTCCTTTTTTCGGACTCTTCTTCTTCCCGGATTTACTAACATTCTTTTTGGGAAATGAGGCATCCCCTTGCTTTGGCTTCAACACTCGTTTTTGTTTTTGGTCTTTTGGACTACCCTTACTACCACTTTTACCTTTGTTGGAAAACTTTGTTGGTTTAGTTTTGTTAGTGTCAACTTTGTCTTTTTCATTTTTATCGACATTTTTATTTACAACTTTTTGAGGTTTATTTATTGCAAATAAACCTGATGAGCCGCTTTTAGCATTGGACTTTTTGCTCTTTTTCTTTGCCCTCTTTGCCTTCTCTCCTTGGAAAGTGTCTGTGTTACTTGTTGGTCTGGGGTTTGAAATTGCTGCAGCTGGTTTGTTGGGTTTCCAGGAGTAAGACAGTTAAGGAGAAATATTTTAACAAAATATTGCTAACAATGATATCAGAGCTCCAGAAAAGGTGCCTTATTTGTTCTTAGCCGCATATGTTGTTGGTACACAAAAGCATCCTCTCAATGAGTACCCGTAAGATAGGGTTTAATTGGTTTAAAAAAAAGAAATATTGTGTGACAGGTGAGATCATCTTGTCCAACTGCTCAGTCTTATCAGAATCTGCATAAGTTGACAGAATCTTTAATCAAGTTGTGTAGGTAAATGTGTATATTGTAGATCTTTATCAGACTGTGAATGGTAGATCGCACAAGGCGTATTTCGGCAATTTTGGATAATTCGAGGGCCATAAGCCAAAAATGCCTCCCAAAACTTGGATAGTTATTGAACTTGGCAGACATTATACCCCCAAACATGCTCAACAAGTTTCAAGAAGATTTTATGAAAACTATTCAACTAAAAAAGCACACAAGCCATAACCAAAAAAGTGCCTCGCACAACATGGCTTGTTATCAAACTCTGCCGAGACATGCACACACAAGTTTCATGAAGATCAGATGAAAACTGTTGACTTAAAAGAGTGGAAAAGTCTAATTTCGACAAATTTGTATAACTCAAAGGCCATAACCCAAGTGTCCAACTCATTGTGCCCACACACATTTTCAACAAGTTTGTAAAGATCTAATGAAAACCGTTTGATTTCAAGAACAAGATTAATTTAGGTTATTTTGGATAATGCAAGGGCCATAACCCAAAAGTCCCTCACTGGATATGGCTGGTTATTAAACTCAGCTGAGACATTATGCTCACACATACGATCAACAAGTGTTGGGTTGACTTAAAGAGCAGACAAGTTTAATTTCTAGTTTCGGATAAATTAAGGGCCATAACCCATAAATGCTTTGCACAATTTGGCTTGTGATCCAACCTGGCCGAGATATTGTGCCTACACACTTGTTCATCAAGTTTCGTGAAAATTCTTTGACTGTGAGAGGGGACAATGTTTGGACACCGCCTTATGCCCGCCCACTGCAGTAGTTCCCATAATACGTTTCTATGTGTGTATAAAAAGATGCAATTCTGCTTAAACAAATTTTCTTTTAGTTTCTTGGATTCTCCATCTCCAAGATTTCTTATTTTTTTAACCCTTTCCCACCTGAAGACACATTTTGACGCAATAGCAGCAGACGACTTTTGAAAACAATGTGGTCAAATGTGAAAGAGCTCATGATTAGCAATTTCTCCCTTAGCTACAATGTTTTGAACTTTATTTAACAATTAAGCTATATCTTTTATGGAGATTTATCAGGTTTTCGACATTATGTTTTCAAAGCCGACTGCTATAGCTTTGTTGCATGTGGAAAAGGGTTTAGGTAAATTAAACCATCTATAACAGATATGAAAGGATATTTGGTTATTGCTTTTTTGTGCAGATGCCTTGTTATCACATGTCCGTACTCTCAGTGACCTTGTTTGAAAGGAACTACCATCTAACTTCAGGGCCAGATGAACTGATGCAGAATCCTGGAATAAAAACAGATTATGAATTTTTGTATTGTAAGAAAGAATGAATGACCCTGCAATTAATTAATCAACCCTTTCACACATTACAGACACATCTTAAACAGACAACTTACGAAAACATAGTGGCAAAGGTATAAATTGCTCATAATGAGTTTTCAAAGTTTTCTGTTGCAGAGTTGTTGTACTTGAGAAAAGGTTTAATGGCATAAAATGTCTGTTTTGTGCCTAACTTAACAGATAGGGGTCAGGATGTAGCATGCACAGGATACGAGTGTCTGATTAATCAGAGAGGGCCGCCGCCCCTTTAAATTGGGCAATCTTTTACCATTTGCAGCAGGCAGCTTTTGAAAACATTTTGGCAAAAAAAAAAGACATTCTCTAAGTAGAAATTTCTTGTTTGATAATTATGATTTTATTTCTTAAGAGATTTCAAACTACACATAGATATATTCAAAGTCATCTGCTGAATATTTCTTATGTGTTAGAAAGGTTTAACAATTTCCCTCATATAGACGCTTTCTGACGCCTCTGCAGCAGACGGCTTTTTGAAAACATAGTGACAAAAGAAGAAATTGTGCAATTTCTCCTTTTGCCACTATGTTTTCCACTTTAAGTCCTATGTTATCCATTCAATTATTGAGATTTTCCAGTTATTGACAAAATACGTTCAAAGTCGTCAGCTGCAGAATTGTCGTATGTGGGAAAGGGTTAATAAACAAATATTTTCACATTAAGTATAAAATTCAAGGAAAATCTTTTCAGAAAAAACCCTGCTCTGAATATTACTCACAAATGTTTTCATCTCTATTTAATAACTACGTAGTCTTGTTTATATAGATTTTCCATATGATGTTTTAATGTTTTCGAAGTCTTTTGGTTGTATGTAGACTGTTTGTTTTTGGGGTTTTATGCCAATTTCAACATTATATTAACCCTTTCCCTTATATAGACGCCTCTGTAGCAGACGGCTTTTTAAAAACATAGTGACAAAAGTAGAAATTGCTATGTTTTCCACTTTTAGTCATAGGTTATCAATTCAATTATAGAGATTTTCTCTTTTTTGACAAAATATGTTCAAAGTCGTCTACTGCAGAATTGTTGTATGAGGGAAAGGGTTAAGGTTGTGTGTAGAGAAGGGTTATAACTCCGTAAGGACAACATTTTAAGATTTGTAGATAGCAACAGCCATAACTTACAGTAAATTTAACATAACCAAATCCCTTTCCAAGGCCCGTTTTATTGTGCCTTACAATGCGGACGTTATCAATGTCCCCACAGTCCTCAAAATGGGCCCGGACTGGTTCTTCCCCTACATCTGAAATAAAAATATCACAAGAAATGACACAATGCATCGAAAACTAGGTTTTCAATGATTGACAGAAGAACTTCAGTCTGTGTTTTGAGAATTAAAATTAAGCATATTTGTTGAATATTTTGTGTTTGTAAATGAATATGCCAAATGTAGAACAAATGTTTCCATTTTAGGAACAGTTACATACCTAGTTAAGTTATTATAAATGTATACTGTAACTAAAGAATTGAGTTTTAGAAACAGCGACCGAGAATTTGACCCTGGGGGCCCCAAACAGAATCCTATGAAAGGTTCCAAAAACTCGTTCTAAATACCAGGTTTGGTTACAATATGTCAACCTTAACTTAAGATATTCACTTTCAGCTTTCTGTCATAGGTAACAACGACCTTGACCCTAGGGGCCCCAAACACAATTCCATGGAAGGTATCCATAATCTCTTTTTACATACAAAGTTTGGTTACAATATGCCAATTGCAACTAAATTTACTCAGTTTCAACTGTTTTTCAATTTTAAGTAACAGTGACTTGACCTTGACCCTAGGGGCCCCAATCGCAATTCAGTGAAAGGTCTCAATTAACTCTTTCTACTTTCCAAGTTTGGTAACAATATGTCAACCATAACTTAAGATATTCAGTTTCAACCGTTTTTCTATTTTTAGTAACAGTGATCTTGACCTTGACGGTTTCAAATCTATGAGGGGGGATCATGCTAATTCTTACACTGTTTTGAATATTCCCAACTAAATTTGTAAGGGAAATATTTTACATAGACAAAGAAGGAAAAATGCTTCAATTTGTTCATAAAATCAATATTTCGATAAAATTTCCCCCATGTTTTCGAATCCTAGTTTGGATACTGCTTTGACCCTAAGGCCTGAATGCAATACCATGAAAGGTCTCCACAAACTCCATTAAATAATAATGGTTTCTTTTACAGAGATATTTCATACTTTTGCTTTGATGTTTTAATAGACGTCTGCATTTAAACAAAATTTAAATGTCTTGCCACAATCGTGCTTAGTTTTGAATTGAAAATAATGACCTGTAATGCAACCCACCATTATCAAATATTTTTCATATAATTATTGAAAACATTATGGCAAAAGGAGAAAGTGTAGAAAGTATTTATCATGAGCACCTTCTATTTATGCCACAATGTTTTCAAAACTCATCTGCTGCAGATGCATGAAAACATTCAAATTGTGGGAAAGAGTTTAAACCATTTTAAGTCACTTACCATATGGAAGATTTGCAACAAAGACTGTTTTCTTGGGATCTCTCTGTAACATATAGAAATCAATTTCAATCTTCATCCGCATTGTTCTCTAGTTTAACCTTTTCCACACACATACCCTTGATGAGGCCCCTTCAGCATATGACAAATGAAAACATCATGGCAAACAGGGCAATATTACTCAAAAAGAGCAATAGTTATACTTTCATTTAAAGGGACTGAACACCATAATGGTCCGAAATCGTTATGTTTTATACTTATTCTAATTAATCCAAAATACGTCTATATATATGTAACGGAATGTTGTAGAAGGTCGTACAAGTCTTGTTTTTCATTATTTCATAGGAAATAAGCAGTTAAAAAAACGTCCACTCCGTGTTTTCCCGTTTAAAAATACCGTGGCATTTCCTCTTACTCATTTGAATTTGTGGATTCAATTCGGCATTCTCTAACACTATCGACTCATTACATTCATGTATGCGTGAGTGTAAGGAACAACAACTCTGGGAAGGAGATTGTCAATTCAGTTGTAGTGACAACGTGATAAATATACAGCGATATTTTTAGTTACTAACCCAGTAGATTTTACAATGCAAAATAACGAAAAATCTCCGCAATATTAATAGTGTGCATATATTGTAGTACATCAGTCAGCAAATCTCAATGCAAAAACATCAAGGTAATAGCAATTTTTAAAAAAATTCTGCAATTTGTTATATGTGGGAAAGGGTGGTGTGAGAGTTGTGATATCCAAAAGAACCAGGTTTTTTAGATCATGACCCCCACATTTGGCATTGACCCAGATAAAATATTTTTAAACCACCCCTGTAGGATAGCTTTAGCACTTTCCCCCCAACCTATGACATATTGGCAACCAGTGCAGAGCCAGTTGAGATCACAGATGTTATGGCTCATCTTGCTCTATACTGATCATAAATGCCTTATGGGTTTTTTTCCGCAGAGAACCTCTCCTTTATTCGTTCAATTTTACAGATGTTATATATTTTCCTCAAATAAAGGGCTTCATTCTACATCCTTTTACCATATTGTAGTTACAACCATTTTGGGTGAATGTATGAATGAATGTTTTCAATGAAGATGACTGAAATTATCATATCAGGTAAAAATACATCTCTTACCCCCTGGGTGCCATCTGCTAAATCCACTTGAATATGCAAGTTGTCAATCAGCTTTCCATTACTAAAAAAAAAAAATTAAAGATAAGACAATAACAGAGAGTTAATGGATTGGGGTTTAACCCTTTCCCTCATATAGACACTTTCTAATGCCTCTGCAGCAGAAGGCTTTTTGAAAACATAGTAACAAAAGAAGAAATTGTTCAAAACGATCAATTTCTCCTTTTGCCACAATGTTTTCCACTTTTAGTCATAGGTTATCCATTCAATTATAGAGATTTTTCATTTTTTGACAAAATATGTTCAAAGTCGTCTGCTGCAGAATTGTCATATGAGGGAAAGGGTTAATGCTGTTTTCAACGAACAAATTCAGTAATATCATGGTGTCTCCAGAGTGTTGAAAGTATTTCACTTCAATTTGGCCTATTGACCTAGTTTAAGGGTCAATAGGACCCATATTTGACCTTGACCTAGATATCATTCTTACAAAATTTCAAGCTGCTGAAGCAAAAAAGGTGGCTTCCAGAGTGTTTAGAAGATTTACCTACGTTGTTAAGAAGATTATCCATAAATTTGGCATTGAGACTCAATTTTTAATCAGACAAAATGTGATCACAAAAGCTCACCTTGAGCACGAAGTGCTCATGTAAGCTAAAAAAAAACATCATAGCAAAATGTGACATTGCTCTTTGTGATCAATTTCTCATTTTAATACAATTTTTTCAATAATTACACTTTCATTTATAAAAGATTTTCAATATTTTTGTCAATATGCGTTCAAAATCATATGAGAAAGCATATCGTTGCACTTGACAATTTAACCAAAAACGGTTCCACACTTTTTTCATTCATTAGAATTATTAACACCGGTATTAAAAGCTTTTACTGATAAAATCAACAGAAATTAAAAACTTACTTGGCAAGTGCTTGCCTAGCTGATGATTCTTTCTCAAACTTTATAAAACAAACACAGTTATTACGTTCTTCATGAAATTCCTTTCTGTAATAATAAACATATAAAAAAAATATAACGCTGTTTAAATAAGCAATGTACAAATTATAAACAAGATACCTTTGAAAAGTAGGTCAAAGGGTACAACATCAAACAGTTTGGTTTAACAAATATTAGGTCCACGATGGGCCTATTTTAATCACCTGAGTGTAGCATAGTAGTAAAAGTGTAACTTCTAATGTTGAGGAAAATCTGATTCATTAACCCTTTCCCACAAACGGATGCTTTCTGACGCCTCTGCTGCAAATGACTTTTGAAAACACTGTGACAAAAAAGAAATTGCTCAAAACAAGCTACAGTGTTTTCAACTTTTATTGAAGTGGCATTTCTATCCAGAAAGAAATTCATGTAAGAAAAGTTCAAATCGATTTTCCTAAAAAATAAGAAGCTGAATGGGTTTGGGATTAACCACAAACATGTTACACAAGAGCACACACTCACAAATTATACTTTCCTCCAAGATTTCAGGATTTTAAAGAAGGAACCCGTTCATGTACATCATTACGGTTAGAATGGTAAACACAACTGTAATATACCTATTTGAAGGTTGGTTGTCATATACAAACTATGGTGAGATAAAATGTACATAACTCTCATAAAAACACACTCAGTTCAATGAGGCATATACAATGTATACACAATAAGTATGTTTATCTAGTGCCTTTAAAACTAATATAAATGCTGTTTATGGAAAAAAAAATGATTTGGTAAGTCACAGAAACTATCATCATCTTAAGTTACACAATAAGTAAATGTTTATTGTTTGATGATAAACACCACTTTGAACATTTTTTATGTTATATCACGGATTTCCTTGGTTAGTTACTAGTCCTACTGGTCCATTTATCCTGACATCAGCCAGTCAGTCATAATGCTAACCCTGCGACCCCCAGTGCCACTGAAGGCAGCCATTACTACCATTCTTAATGTGGTTTGACCTGGCCAGGGATCAAACCTGTGACCTCTCGCACCCTAGGTGGACGCTCTACCATAACACCATGAAGGTGATCAAGTAAATGTTTATCTAATGCTAAACTAATTATACTGTTTATTAGATGATTTTCGGTATGTCACAATAAAAGTTTTTTCTCTTATTTCATAACAAGAGGGCCATGATGGCCCTAGATCGCTCACCTTAATCATACAATGTACTGCAATGCAAAACACATCAAGACAATTATTCTGAATGCAACCTCCACAGTGTTAACAAGATTTTCCTTCCTTTGGCCTTGTGATCTATATTTTTTTACCTGATATGACCCATATTCCAACATGGACTAGATATCATCAAGACAACATTCTGACAAAGTTTCAACTTGCTCAAAGTAAAAAATGCGGCCTCCACAGTTTGAACAATATTTACCTTTATTGACCTTGTTTCTGACCCAATATAACCCATATTCGAACTTGACCTAGATATCATTCAGCTCAACATTCTGAATATGACCAATGTTAGAACTTGACTTTAATATAATCAAGACAAACATTCTGTTAAAGTTTCATCATGCTCAAGTTTAAAATGCAGTATCCAGAGTGTTAACCAGATTTTCCTTCAATTTGGCCAAGTGACCTAGTTTGTAACCGGGCATGACCAATATTCGAACTTGACCTTGATATCTTTAAGACAAACATTCTGACAAAATTTCAACTGCTGAAACAAAAATTGCGTCCTCTAGGGTGTTAACAAGATTGTTCTTCAATTTGACCTAGTGACTTTCCTTTTTGACCCAACATGACCCATGTTCAAACTTGACCTACATATCATCAAGACAAACATTCTGATAAAGTTTCAACATGCTCAAGTTGAAAATGTGGCCTCTACAGTGTTAACAAGATTACCCTTCAATTTGGCTTAGTGACCTAGTTTTTGACCCAGCATGACCCATTTTCGAACTTGGCTTAGATATCATTCAGCTCAACATTTCAAGCTGCTGAAGCAAAAAATGTGGCTTCTACAGTGTTAACAAGATTTTCCTTCAATTTAGCCTAGTGACCTAGTTTCTGACTCAATACGACCCATATTCGATCTTGACCTAGACATTTTTAAGACAATGAATGTATATTGTTTTATGGCGCATCGACAGCTAAGGTCATTTAGCGCGCAAATTTTTAAGACAAACATTCTGACAAAATTTCAAACTGCAGAAGCAAAAATGACCCATGTTCGAACTTGACCTACATATCATCAAGAGAAACATTCTGATAAAGTTTCAATATGCTCAAGTTGAAAATGTGGCCTCCAGAGTGTTAACAAGATTTCCCTTCAATTTGACCTAGTGACCTAGTTTTTGACATCATATGGCCCAGTTTCGAACTTGTCCAAGATTTGATGGAGATGAATGTTCTGATAAACTTTCATGAAGATTGGATGCAAAATGTAGCCTGTAGAGTGTTAACAAGAGCAAATGTCGAAGACGCACGCTGGACGCCGGACAAAATGTGATCACAATAGATCACCTTGCACTTCGTGCATATGTGAGCTAAAGATGAAGATCCTGATCAGTATGTACTTATGCAGTATGATCAGGGTCTTCACTATAAAGAAATAAGAGAATGTTAGATTTCTGTGACATACCTGAAATCATCTATATCCCATAAACAGCATAATTGTATAATGCTTTAACACTATATTTTTATAACAGCTGACTTGGGGTAAATTTATCCCCCCAATGTTTGTATTGGACACCCACCTTTAACCCTTTCCCTCATACGACAATTCTGCAGCAGACGACTTTGAACGTATTTTGTCAAAACATAGAAAATCTCCATAATTGAATGGATAACCTATGACAAAAAGTGGAAAACATTGTGGCAAAAGGAGAAATTGCACGTTTTGTGCAATTTCTTCTTTTGTCACTATGTTTTCAAAACGCCGTCTGCTGCAGAGGCGTCAGAAAGCGTCTATATGAGGGAAAGGGTTAAAGAGGTATAATTTAGTTGTGATTCGTTCCCGTTATTTCTTGCAATTCCTTAATCGGTAACTACCGAGCAGGAAAAAAACTATTTTATTTAAATAATTAAAATATGAAAGCTTTCTCATACTACAGTCTAATTAGAATCAAGCATCACCTCATAAAGGTTTATAATGGATAACAATTGTTATTTTACTTATTTTTGTATGGATTTCTATAGAAATGCCACTTTAATAGTGGTGAACCCTTGTTTATTGAGAATTTTCAGATTTTTCTTTTCAAAGTTATCTGCTGCTGTTATATGTTGGAAAGAAACTGCAAGGAGTGAACACACTGTAAATGGAAATAGCATAGCCAGAACTACAGATAAGGATGCGTATACAGCTCTTTTCCCAACAATATCTTTCTTATCATCCAACCAAACCCCATAATGAAAGGTACTCAAAAGAATTGTCTCAATGAGACGATTCTTTTGAGTACCCACGACATAGGGTTTTAAGGTCAAATAAGGACTTTAGAACAAGCAAAACGCTTCTTATCAAGAGATCTGCATAGCACATGCAATTTTGTAATACTTGAGCTGAAGAAGAGGGCTATCTATAATTGCCCCTAAACCAATCACCTGAGTGATGCAAATGAATTAATGCTTCTTTCAGGATATTTGATCAAGAGTGGGAATCCAACTACATGGAGTGGAAACCGGTGTAAATGAAACAGCTTATAGCCCTTTCCCTCATACGACAATTCTACAGCACACGACTTTAAACATATTTTGTCAAAAAATAGAAAATCTCTATAATTGAATGGATAATCTATGACTAAAAGTGGAAAACATTGTGGCAAAAGGAGAAATTGCTTGTTTTGAGCAATTTCTTCTTTTGTCATTATGATTTCAAAAAGCTGTCTGCTGCAGAGGCGTCAGAAAGCGTCTATATGAGGGAAAGGGTTAACTTAAGGACATTTTTAATATTCCTGTGATTACGTTTGGTTGAAATTGGTCCAGTGATTTAGGAGGAAATGTGCATTGAAGCTAAAAGTTAAAGACGGACGTACGACAGACAGAGTGATCAGAATAGATCCCTTGAGCCTTTGGATCAGGTGACCTAAAAAGGAAGAAAACTCATACTTAATAGCAGCAACCCGTTTTAGCTGATCAGGATCTTTAACAGGCTGAAGTACAAAAATATGTTTAAAAATACATTGTATCATTAATCTTATAAAAAATAACGCATTTAACATTATTATGTCCATTTGTGAATCAAATTTGCAAAATCATTAATATCATAGTAAATGGATACATGAGGCCCAAGAAATACAATAGCACCCAACTGCAATTAGGTAAAAAATTAAATCCCTATAGCCATATAAGACAAAGCCACCCAGTGCCCTAGGGTTTGACCCGACATGACCCATATTCAAACTTTGCCTAGATATCATCAAGACAAACTTTCTGACATAGTTTCAAGCTACCCAAGTCAAAAATGTTTTAACAAGTTTGTTCTACAATTTGGCCTAGTGACCTAGTTTTAAACTGGACCCGACCCATATTTGAACTTAGTCCAGATATCGTCCAGGTAAATATTCTGACAAGGTTTCAACATGCTCAAGCCAAAAATGCGGTTTCCAGGATTAACACGATTTTCCTTCAATTTGGCATAGTGCCCTTGTGTTTGACCCGACATGACCCATATTCGAACTTGGCCTAAAAAAGCAATTTCTCCTTATACCACTATGTTATATCCAATACTTGAACTTTCATTTACAGGTTTTCTATATTTTTGCAAAGATGTTTTCAAAGTCATCCCGCTGTAGATTTATTGTATGTGGGAAAGGGCTGGAGTACTTACAACACATCTCTGTCTCACTGATTCAATCTTGCCAAATTTCCTAAACATTTTCTCTAGTTCCTGAAATCAGAATACATGTAGTTCATTTTATTTAACCCTTTCCCTCATATAGACACTTTTTGACGCCTCTGCAGCAGACAGCTTTTTGAAAACATAGTGACAAAAGAAGAAATTGCACAAAACGTGCAATTTCTCCTTTTGCAATAATGTTTACCACTTTTTGTCATAGGTTATCCATTCAATTATGGAGATTTTCTACTTTTTGACAAAAAACGTTCAAAGTCGTCTGCTGCAGAAATGTCGTATGAGGGAAAGGGTTAATGCCAAGAGATATATATTACAATGAATGAAGGATTTTCATAATGGACTTGTTGAGCTTTGCATTTAGAAGATTCCAAAGCCAGGTTTAGTAATATCAGGGCAGTACAAATCCCATAGCCCGTCGTCCGGACAAGTCAAAAATCGCATTGGGCAAGTCGCTAATTGCAAAATCTCAGTCCCGGACAAGTGGCATTTTCCGAAAAACCACGTCCCATTATTTTAACCCATTTACGTATCAGTGACTGTAAATTCCTTTGTCTGGTAGCCAGCTTAATTACTTACACACATGTCTGTCGTGTATAAATTTGACTGTATGTTACATGCGAAAAACCACTCGCTGTGACATAAAAAAAATCAATAACAGTAGGCGGAGATACCCACCTGTCAGATTGAGTGGTTTCAGCCAACCGAATCACGTCAGTAATAGTCGATTAACGTGATATATAATACCAATAAGGCGGTCCAATCATTAGTGATAATTGTTCCTTGGGGCTGTGTTATTCCATGAATGCTAGGGAATTACCAATGGATCGGTCTCATTAAAATATTCCCTTAATCCATATAGTCAGAATACTTATATATCTAAAGAAAATTTCATACAACAAACAAGACATCTACACAAAATAATTTCATGCAAAGGGTTTGCCTTTCTCACTAGGGTCAGCAGATGACTTTTGAAGACATTGTGGCAAAATATAGAAATAACTTAATAAGAGCAATTTCTCTGTTTGACACAATGTTTTCAACTGTTTTCAAAAACTAAATGTATTTTCATTTTTGAAGATTTTCCATAGTTTCCATATTTTTTGCAAGGATGTGTTAAAAGTCATCTGCTACAAACATGCCATATGTAGGATAGAGGGGTTAGACAAGTTTTGGTACCTTAAGTTTGAATTGCAGAGAAAGATTTCCGATAAATATGGTTCTCTTGTCTTCGTCAGGAGTATGGGACAGTTCGTGATTTTTACGTTTCTTCCTTGGCAAATCAAGATCTTCATAATCCATATTTTTCCTTTTTACAACAGGATCTTTTTTTACTACACTGTCATCATTGCCTTGGACATCTTCATCATCACTAACCACATTATCATCTTCATCATCATCTTCACCTAATTCTCTGAAAAACATTACAATATTGGGATGAAAAATACCGTTACCCTTTCCATCATACTACGTGTAAAGAATTTGTGTGGAAGACAGTGGTTCTAGAGTAGAGCGTCGACCTCTCGTTACAAAGGTCACAGGTTCGAATCCTGTGATGAGTGGGTTCTGCCTTTGGAATTTTTCCACACAAACGGTGCGGGTAATGGTTATGTCCTAGGAAGCAGACATCATGCGGGATTAATGTAAGCTTTAAGCTTGCTTCGCAATTGAGCCCATCTGTACTATACATGTGTATAGGAGTTGACTTCTGTGAACAGTATAGATCCTGATCAGCCTGTTGAACTGCAGTCTAGTCATGATCTACACTGTTCACATATTTATTACATAAGCTTGTTAGAATCTTCTTCTTCTTGTGCAAGTTCTGATAAGACAGGGAAAATTGCTCATCTTATCTATAGATTTGATTTATATGTGGAATATAACTTGTTTTAATTACCTTTCCTTTCCTTTCTGTAACAAAGACTCATGCACAATTCCCGGTGGAGGATCAAATCCAGCAGGTTGAACATTCTGTAGATTAGATTTCTTTGATTGTTTATTAACATTTTTTACATTTGTTTGTTTCTTTACATTTTTTCCTTTCTTTACCAATGGCCCACTTTCTGCTGCCGGTGAATTAGAAGTAACTGACTTTCTCTTCAGATTCTGTTGAGTTTGTTTTTTTAACGATGGAGAATCTTGAGATCCTGTATTTAAGTCCTGCTCTTCTTTCAGCTTCTGTTTTTCTTTCTGCAGATCAATCTTTGCTTTCATTGCGTTTGCTTGTTTGATAGCTTGGTTTACTGAACCAGGAGATTTAGCCTGTAACTACAAAAAATAAATCCTGTCCCATATACAACAAATCTTCAGCAAACAACTTTGTTTATGCAAAAATAAGGTAAATCTTTACAAATGAAAATATAATTATTTCATAGAGCTGAAAACTTTTTGGCAAAAGGAGAAATTTCTGCAGATCACAAGCTACCTAAAAACCAGGTTTTGAATAAAAAACATTAATAATCAATTGAGACAAAGGTCGAACAAACAAACCAAATATGTCCCTTTTTCCTGAACACAATGTTTAAGTGGTTAAACTTTAAAGTGAATCTGCTGCACAGAAGCAAACTAAATGACACAACTCAAACAAGAAACAGGGGGATTCAACTCTAAAAACAAGAGGGCCACGAGGCCCTGGATCGCTCACCTGAGAATGGGCTATTTAAGACTAACTCTTTCAGTGCCAATGGCAATATCATCAAGACAAATTTTGACCTGACCTGACCCATATTCGAACTTAGCCTAGTTATCATGATGACAAATATTCTGACAAAAGTTTCAACGTGCTCCAGCCAAAAATGCGGGAAGGGTTGTATAAAGTTTCAATGATATGCATCAAGTAAATACATAGATATGGACTTTTAATGTCTTTGCACGCAAAACTTTAACCAGCATTTCTAAGTCAAAAAAGGGCTATAACTTGTAGTAAATGCAGAAAAGAGTTATCTTACTTGATAATCTACATAGGTGTGATGCTATGCATCAAGTAAATACAGAGATATGGACTCTTAATGTAGTTGCACACAAAACTTTAACCAGAATTCCTAAGTCAAAAAAGGGCTATAACTTGCAGTAAATCCAGGATAGAGTTATCTTACTTGATAATCTGCATAGGTGTGATGGTTGGGAAGGATTGTATAAAGTTTTCAATGCAATGCATCATATCAATACAGAGATATTGACTTTAAATGTAGTTGCACGCAAAACTTTAACCAGAATTTTTGTGTCAAAATATGATATAGAGTTATGGGACTTGTTCTGCTAGGTCATTTGATGATGTTCAATAAGTGTGTGAAGTTTCAAAGTAATAGCATATGTGGTTTTCGAGAAAAAGCCTTACATGCCAAACTTTAACCAAAGTTGCAACGCCGACGTGACTGTTATAGCTCTCATATTCTATGAATAGTCAAGCTAACAACATGGCAAAAGGACAAATTGCTCATAAGGAGCAATTACTCCATTTGCAACAATGTTTTCAACTTTATTCAATAATTGATCTTTCAATTAAAGAGAGTTTCCATATTTTTTAAATAATTGTTTGCAAAGTTGCCTGTGGCAGATTTGTTGTATGAGGGAAAGGTCACACATTGACAGATAAAACTGAGAAGTGATCTCTAAGTGTCTTTCTACCTTACACACAAAATAACTTAAAATTCTTCTAAAAAGTTTGACAGGTTTTTCCAGAATTTGGCCCTATGACCTACCGGTAGTTTCAAACATGAACATGAATGTTCAGATGAAGTCAGAACTTTCTGGAAGATAATGAGAATGGATAAAAAATGTGGCATCTGGAGTGTTGACAAGGTTTTTCTAGGTCAAACTAGTAACCTAGTTTATGATTTCCACAGGAGTTCTGCGCCTTACCAAGATTTGATGGTGATGAAAGCTCTGGTGGTTTTCATCATGATTGAATCAAAAATGTGTTAAAAGATTTCTTTTTAAATTTTACCTTTTTTTTTTTTATTAAATGTGACCCACAATAAGTGTTCATAATATCTTCGTAAAATCCATCACATGGTCTAGTAGTAAATATGTAGTATGTGTTAACCCTTTCCCACCTACAGACGCTTTTTGACGCCAAGAAGAAGCCAAATAATATTTTATCAGTAATTAACCTTGTTCCATTTAAATAAAATGAATGGATATGGAGCAATCAAAATGCATGTTGTGCGTCCAATCATGACGCATTTAATGGTGGCAGCTAAATGTATGCAAGCACTGCCTTTGAATCAAATTGGATGATTTCAACAAATACAAAACTTTCAGAATTCTGACCAAATTTCCTGAAACTTGGGTATGAAATTTAAAAACTCCTAGAATTGGCCATTATTGAAAGAACTACATCTAAACTGTATTTCTCTGACAATCTTTTGTTGTTTTACTTACAGCGTCATTTCTAGATGCTATTATTTGTTCCTTGGTCCGACCTGCAGTAAATAGTTCAGACAAATCTCCAACTTTGTAACCCGACATTCTGAAATAAGAAAAAATATACTAAAATATTTGCAAATAATGTTATGGGAACAAAAAAAAGAAATGTTACGGGAATCAGATTAGGTACAATTACCACTTCTACCAGCCTTGATGTGGAAGCCAGCTTCATAGCAACGTTGGTAGAATGATGTTTTTTTTCACAAAGTAAAGCAACAAAGATTAAGGGCCTGGATTGGTGACCCGCGATGCCTTAAATCCCTGAAGAAGCTGGTACACGTTACAATAAATCAACTCCCTAGCAATTCTGTGAATTTTTTTTCCATAAATTTGTCAATGAATACTATAGGTTATCTTTAATGGAAAATATTGTGTTGGTCGAAAACTCAGGCAGAGACGAGTCCCAACATAATAAATTTCCATAATCATGCAATAACCTTTTTATTGTATAATTTGATATTGGCTATTTAAAATGTGTCTCTTTGTTTGTTTTAAACACTTCACCATTTAAAAAATTAGCACTCGTTTTGGATTGTTTATACATGTAATTTGTAAATGAAGTCACCCATTTATATAGCTTGGGAAAATCCATTCACTTTTTGTGAGAAGATAACATATGTCTCAAGGGCATTCTTACAAGCGCGTGAAATTGCGGTAAACATTACGTCATATTCCTACTTTCTTTTGTTCCCCGGATAGATTGAGCTGCCGCGACAAATGAAAATCACCCATTTAAAAAAAATATTTCATCCTTACCCATTTGCACACGCATTTTGACACATCTGCAGCAGATTTCTTTTGATACCGTTGTGACAAAAGGAGAAATTACTACATTACTACATGTACATTTTGTTTGAAATTGAATAATTAAACTTTGAATAAAAAGGATTTTAAAGGTATGAATCTTTTTTCTTGTGTTTAACAACTTTGAAGTAGAAAACAACATGTAAGGAAAGGATGCATCGCTGATAACTGATTACGCTGCTAACAAGCAGCTTCTCTTTTTCTCACAATGTTTTCCAATGCTGTTTGCTACATCTGCATTTGAAGCTATGAATACGTGGTTTGAGAATTAATTATTTTTCTTTTAAATAAGTTTGAAAAGAAGAGAAAAATGTAAGGAAATGAGCATTGTCGATAAGGGCCAATTTACCTTTTCTAACAATTTTTTCAAAGGCTGTTTTTTTTTTATTTATCTGCAACAAAAGTCAGTAACGACAGGACAATTATAATTTTACTGAATAAAAGAATACAAACTAACCGAAATTTGTTTGATTATAAATTGGAAAGCAGAAGACGACTTTCAAAACGTTTGTCATTGCATGCAGTTAGACGGTGGAGATTGACGAGTATCGGGTTTTGGCATGCTGAGGCATATTACTTGTGATTGCTTTAATTTCTAATGGTGATCGCGATGTCGGATTCCAACGCGATGCTAGGCCTTGGACCCCTAATATAGCGATATACTGGAACTCCAGTGTATAAATAAACATTTTGTTTTGGATTGTTTACATAAATAAACATTAACAATCTAGCACGCAATTATAAAGTTCTTTCCGATGGTTGCTAGGGTTTGTATTCGACTTGAAATGGAATCGTCCACAAAATGTGTAACGCTTTTTCTAACAGTTTTTTATTAAGAACTTGTATATTATCTTATTCTGATATTTATGCCCGGATGTTTGTGTTCTTTATTATGATTAAGAGGCCACTTTTGACCTCACAGTAATACTGTATGTTCAGTAAAGTGAACACACCATTTCTATACTGCGTTGATAAACTTCACATCGGAGGATGACAAAGAAATATCTGATTGATTGATTGGGGTTTAACGCCGTTTTTAACAATCTCTCAGTTATATCACAGCGGCCAGTTCACCTACTCATGCATTTCCTGGTTTTCTCACACCAGTACTCCACACACCAAACTTCCCAAGCAACTGGCTGCTTTTCCACATAGACTTAGCCCATTGGTGGAAGACGAATGATGCATGTCGCATTGACTTTTGTCAATCGTCGAAAAGAAAGTTGGCTGAGCCGGGATTCAAACTCGCATCCCCTGGATTGACAGCCCGCGTCTCTACCGACTGAGCTACCGGAAGAACATTCTGAAGACCTACCTTTAAAACAATCATATGCTTATTCATTCATCCCTCTTTATTTTTTGTTCATGTGTAATTGAGATACCCTTATAATAAATTGTCAATGACAATCAAAACAAATTTATAGCGTACATCCTTACAATCAAGCAATATTATTGATCTACACTTCAGCATAAGTTGTGTGACTTTTTACACCTCAACACTTTCAGAAAACTTATTTAAAGCATTAAAGAAATAGAATAATTATTTGTTGAAGTGTTTTATTTAAATTTCTTTCATCTCGTGAAAAGCAAAGGGTTATATTTTCACTCGTGGCTACGCCAGTCTTGAAAATATCACTTGCTGCTTTTCCCACAACGTTTCTAGTGAATTCGTTAATACAGGTTACGTATTCACTAGGTTACGAATTAACTGGAAGCATTGCAGAGGGATGCATTAAAGTGTATTTTCAAGTAAAATAACTACACATTTCAGAATGTGATTATCATTACTTACGTCGAATTCGCTTTGTTTTTGACACGTAGTTCTTGTCTGAAAATCAAATGTAAAAAACGTGGAATAATTGGGAAGAAACTGTTTTCCAACCGCACGCGAATTCTGATGACCCGGTGTTGTAGATAAATTATTACTTTAGTATTTCGTCCCCCCTTTTTGGTCAAAGGGAAGCAATTCATTTTACATAGGCGACCATTGTAGCGTTATGGGGTTATGGTTCTTTCCCAACATCTCAAGGAAGCCACAAACCTGTATTAAATCAAAGTCCATTCTTATATCTACCATTACAGCACCAGAAACTCAGGGCTCATCCTACCATTTTTTTTAGCTATGACGTCAAATGATAGGTCACACTTATCCCGCACTGAATTTCACTTTAAATTTCAGGAAATACAGGATGTTCTAAAGAATACTCTGAAGGTGTCAATACAGTCAAAAGCACACCAGGGTTAATTTGGTTACAAATCCACCGTATGGGAGCGACACCGGATATTGGTACTAAGTGAGGCGAGAGAAAGGCTGAAGCAACTTGACAAAAGGGTAAATTTTATCGAAATTATTACATTTCTAAGAATCTGACATGCCCTATCATATATGTATTCATCCATAACAAGCTCCGCCGTCAATCAAACCTAAAATTATTACGAAAGGGTGCCAAAAACTTTATATCGCTCGTAAAACATGGCAGCTAGTACCGGAAAAAGAATTGTAGCCTTCAACTTCATTCCCTTTGAAATAGTTTAATTTCAGCTCAATAAGTGCATGTCTGGTCATTTTTTATCCGTCATTATCTACTAATTATGTAGATGTAACTTCTTCTTAGTTTTGATTCCAATCAACGACAAAATCTTATTTTTTTTATTTTTTTAAATGTACGGCGGCTTATACATTGCTAACAAATTCATGTACGGCATACTACTATTGTAATGTACGGCATACTGCATTGAAATGAAACCAAAATGCCATTGTTTTTCTTCAAAACGAGTGGTTCCTTAGTATGCAAATCTGCCCAATCCAAGTTTTTCACGTTTACATAAGTTATGTCTACGTCAATATTTAATATTTTCAATAAACCTCGACCTTGAATCTATTCATCCATCGACCGACTTGCTATATATATAACGCATGTCAAAGTTACACTACAGCTCACGCGGAAAGCGTTTTTCGCGATACTACGATTGACAAATATTTTAGATCGCGAATAACCACCGCAACTACATACGGTGTGATCACCGCAACTCCATCGAGGGTTTAATTGGTCACCGCGATTGCTATTCCGTCAATACCAAGCGTTTATCCAGCATGGCATCACCGCGATCATCTGCACCTGTACAACATTATATATTTTTTGTGCAAAAACAACTTAATTTATTTTTTTATGTGATGAATTTATTTATTTATTAATTAGGGTTTTACGCCGCTTTCAACATTATTTTAGTTATATCACGGCGACAGTTCACTTATTCATGATCCCTGGGTAAACAAACCAGTACTAGACTAGAAAATGTGCCTGGCCCAAGGGCACTCCACCATGACCGTAGTGCCGCGACTGGGGACCGAACACGGGACACCCGGCTTCGAAATCCCCGACGCTAACCACTCGACCACAGTGGATTCCTTATGTGATGAAACTTCAAAAGTTAAATGTGGAAAAGTGTTGTTGTGTTTTTATTAAACATAGGAAAAATTTCAAACCATAAAAACAGTTGAAAACATCATAGTGCGAAGTTATATTATTTTCTCCTTTTGTCATACTGCTATCACATTTTAAGCCATTTGCTGTTATAGTCTGAATACGTCTGAAGATGGGTCCATGTCAAATGAATCTAAGTGTACTTTCTATAAACAGTTTATCCAAGACTTGTCTGTGGGCGCCAGAACCAAACGACCTTCTGATCTCTGCGTCCAGCCGGTGTTCATATAAGCCTGTCCAGTCTGAGCAGGGTGTTCTGTGTTTGCCATCGTTCGTAGTCACACTAGTATCTATGACTCATGGGAAGCACACTATCTTTAAAAAAAATGACTGTAGAAGCAGGGTAGAAGTATGAAATTTGATCGAAACTGTCATTGATTTTAAGGTTGGATTAATTAGACGCTGCTCAATGTACCCGGGGAAAAAATTACGTCATTCATCAAAACAAGCTCACGTGGTTGTTTCACAGCAATATAATATGTAAAATGGATTTACCAAGCTTTTATGTTTGGAACAGTCCAAATTAATTGATGTCTGTATTGAGGAAAAATAAATTTACCCTTTCTCACTTACATATATAGAATTTGACACGTCTGCTAAATATGATTTTTTTAGACTTGTTAGAAAGGGGCATGTGTTTTTGAATTAACGTTTAAAACGTTAAACTTTCAAGAAAGCAGAAATTGTTTTCCTCATATTGTTTAAGCAAAACACTCTAAAATAGCCCTTTAAACACAAAAAGACGCATTCTGCAGCAGATGACTTTTGAAAACATTGTGCAAAAAAGCACCATTAAATAAATATACTTTCATTTATTGAGACTTTAGATTAACTTTCATCAAGATATTTACTAAGAATTGAAAACATTATAGAAAATTGAGCAGTTACAATCCATTTCTCATCAAAAGCTGTTTGCTGCAGTTATGTCAAAATTCGTCTTTAAATAGGGTCACATAATTGCAAGCGTACCAACTCATAACTCATTTTCTGCAAATCATTGACACTGGATTTAGGTCAAATAATTGCATAATTTATTAGTTTACAGCTTAACGTAAAAAGAAAAATAATAGTTGGTTTGAGTACATGTACAAACAGCTTTCTGTTTCTATAATGCATTCTATGTAGTTTACATTTGTTTATCGTATAGACTATTCAAAACATTCTCTCGGCATTACTTATAAAAAATCCAAAATAAGCTTTTTTTCATTGCCTAAAAATCACCTGAAAGCATTAACGTGTTTGTTCCTTTTACCGTGGTGACTTTTGTTTACTTGTGTGCACGATATAGTGTCGTAACTGTACTTTTAAAGTGTGGAAGATATAAATGCTTTTTTTAAGAAGCCGTACACCTTCTATTTGTAGAATATCAATGAGCCGTACACACAACATGTAAGCCGCCGTACATTTAAAAAAATAAAAAAAATAAGATTTTGTCGTTGATTGGAATCAAAACTAAGAAGAAGTTACATCTACATAATTAGTAGATAATGACGGATAACAAATGACCAGACATGCACCTATTGAGCTGAAATTAAACTATTTCAAAGGGAATGAAGTTGACGGATACAATTTTTTTGCCGGTACTAGATGTCATGTTTTACGAGCGATATAAAGTATATGGCACCCTTTCGTAATAATTTTAGGTTTGATTGACGGCGGAGCTTGTTATGGATGAATACATATATGATAGGGCATGTCAGATTCTTAGAAATGTAATAATTTCGATAAAACTTACACTTTGGTCAAGTTGATTTAGCCTTTCTCTCGCCTAACTTAGTACCAATATCCGGTGTCGCTCCCATACGGTGAAATCACTCACAGGATAATATAGTTTTCAAAAAAATCATTCAACTTTCAGCAAAATCATTATTGTCCAATGGGTGACAATTTCAGTCCTACATATTCATCTGAAATGTAACTATAGAATCTACTTAGGCTAATTGTAGTTTAAAAAATGTATTTTTAAGTTTTCTGATATATATATATATATATATATATATATATATATAAGAAAAAGAGGATGAAAGGATAAATATCAAATCTATGAATGATTAATTAATGTAAATCATATTGTATACCCATGTGACACGGTTATGGCCACTAGAAACGTTGTGGGGGAAAAAAGCAGCAATTGCGCATCTTGAATATTTTCTCTTTTTCATACATTGTTAAATGAATACTTTCATTAAGATCTATTTTCTATTAAACATTTTTCTTCTTTTCCCATATAGTTTTCTACTCAATTATAACAGGGACGTAGATCTTGATGTTTTCGTTGTTGCAGATTTCTAATACATATTTATTCATATGTAAACTAAAACTAGGGATTCATTTAAACACATTGAAGTTTTGAAACATTGTGGGAAAAGGTGCACAATGAGCAGTTTCTGCTCAAACATCTCTCTGATCTATTCAAAATAATTAATTAAGTTTTAAAATAAATAACTTGGATGCTCAAGTCTTGAAGCTTCTTGTAACTGGCCAACCACAAGCTTCTAGTACTACCAGGGACGCATATCTTATCTACGTCCCTGGTACTACAGACAATAAAGAATCACTGTGGCCAACCACAAGCTTCTAGTACTACAGACAATAAAGAATCACTTTGGCCAACCACAAGCTTCTAGTACTACAGACAATAAAGAATCACTGTGGCCAACCACAAGCTTCCAGTACTACAGACAATAAAGAATCACTGTGGCCAACCACAAGCTTCTAGTACTACCAGGGACGTAGATCTTATCGACGTCCCTGGTACTACAGAAAATAAAGAATCACTTTGGCCAACCACAAGCTTCCAGTACTACAGACAATAAAGAATCACTGTGGCCAACCACAAGCTTCCAGTACTACAGACAATAAAGAATCACTGTGGCCAACCACAAGCTTCTAGTACTACAGACAATAAAGAATCACTGTAGCCAACCACACGCTTCTATAGTACTACAGACAATAAAGAATCACTGTGGCCAACCACAAGCTTCTAGTACTACAGACAATAAATAATCACTGTGGCCAACCACAAGCTTCTAGTACTACAGACAATAAAGAATCACTTTTGCCAACCACAAGCTTCTAGTACTACAGACAATAAAGAATCACTGTGGACAACCACACGCTTCTAGTACTACCAGGGACGTAGATCTTATCTACGTCCCTGGTACTACAGACAATAAAGAATCACTGTGGCCAACCACAAGCTTCTAGTACTACAGACAATAAAGAATCACTGTGGCCAACCACAAGCTTCTAGTACTACAGACAATAAAGAATCACTTTGGCCAACCACAAGCTTCTAGTACTACAGACAATAAAGAATCACTGTGGCCAACCACAAGCTTCTAGTAATACAGACAATAAAGAATCACTTTGGCCAACCACAAGCTTCTAGTACTACAGACATTAAAGAATCACTGTGGCCAACCACAAGCTTCTAGTACTACAGACAATAAAGAATCACTGTGGCCAACAACAAGCTTCTAGTACTACAGACAATACAGAATCACTGTGGCAAACCACAAGCTTCTAGTACTACATACAATAAAGAATCACTGTGGCCAACCACAAGCTTCTAGTACTACCAGGGACGTAGATCTTATCGACGTCCCTGGTACTACAGACAATAAAGAATCACTTTGGCCAACCACAAGATTCTAGTACTACAGACAATAAAGAATCACTGTGGCCAACCACAAGCTTCTAGTACTACATACAATAAAGAATCACTGTGGCCAATCACAACTTCTAGTACTACCAGGGACGTATATCTTATCTACGTCCCTGGTACTACAGACAATAAAGAATCACTGTGGCCAACCACAAGCTTCTAGTACTACAGACAATAAAGAATCACTTTGGCCAACCACAAGCTTCTAGTACTACAGACAATAAAGAATCACTGTGGCCAACCACAAGCTTCCAGTACTACAGACAATAAAGAATCACTGTGGCCAACCACAAGCTTCTAGTACTACCAGGGACGTAGATCTTATCGACGTCCCTGGTACTACAGACAATAAAGAATCACTTTGGCCAACCACAAGCTTCCAGTACTACAGACAATAAAGAATCACTGTGGCCAACCACAAGCTTCCAGTACTACAGACAATAAAGAATCACTGTGGCCAACCACAAGCTTCTAGTACTACAGACAATAAAGAATCACTGTAGCCAACCACACGCTTCTATAGTACTACAGACAATAAAGAATCACTGTGGCCAACCACAAGCTTCTAGTACTACAGACAATAAATAATCACTGTGGCCAACCACAAGCTTCTAGTACTACAGACAATAAAGAATCACTTTTGCCAACCACAAGCTTCTAGTACTACATACAATAAAGAATCACTGTGGCCAATCACAAGTTTCTAGTACTAACAGGGACGTAGATCTTATATACGTCCCTGGTACTACAGACAATAAAGAATCACTTTGGCCAACCACAAGCTTCTAGTACTACAGATAATAAAGAATCACTGTGGTGGCCAACCACATGCTTCTAGTACTACAGACAATAAAGAATCACTGTGGCCAACCACAAGCTTCTAGTACTACAGACAATAAAGAATCACTGTGGCTAACCAAAAGCTTCTAATAGTACAGACGATACAGAATCCTGTGGCCAACTGCAAGCTTCTAGTACTACTACAGACAACAAGAGTTGCTGCATCTGCGCGGGTATCAGCATTTTATGGCTTAAGAAATACAGTTTGATTCGAAAAACACGAAACCCGCTTTTAAATATATGATATAAATATATGATAACAATAGTTTTTGGGATGGGGGCTCTGTGCCCCTATCCCATTCATAGCCTGCTTTCGAAAAGTCCACTTACGGCTGAAACCATGCATTACTATTGAATTCCTCCGCGAAAATCCGATTTTTTATTGGTTATAACCAGCTTTAACACTTATTTCATTGGTTCGACCGAATCACGAACAACAATCCGCTTGCATTAATTAATGAGACAAAATAGTTCCAATGAGTGACACACACTCTGACATATGATTGACCTCAATGTCAGTGTTGTTAGTTAATTTCAACATACACACGTCAACATGTAATCTAGTCCTAGATGTCAAATAAAGTAGAAATGTAGTCTAAATAGGTTTTTGTCAATTAACCTTGTACGGGCCCTTTTCGGAGATTCAATTAAACAGCAAATACATTACAAATACCATACGCATAGAACCAGTCTTCTGTAATCAATACCAGGGTTGGCAAAGTATTGACCGCCCATGTTTTCCCGGGCTGGGCAATACTCCCTGAGATGGGCAGTACTGGGCAATACTGGGTAATAGATTGTTTAAGCTTTTTTTTTTTTACAAAGAATAGTTAAGACATGCTACGATTACATTGTATTATTGCTAAATATATACAGTATATACACAAAAACATTTAGAGCAACTAGTTCACCATGCAATTTCATCTTTGCCTCTCAACATTCTATAACAGAATACAAGTTTTGCACCTTTTTGTATGCATAGTTTGTTTCTAAGTTTTGTTTGAATTAAATCAAAATTGGAAGATATTCTCTCACTGGAAGCAGAACTTGCAGGCATGCCCAATAGTTTCCTGGCTAACTGACAAAATAAGGGATTTAGTATGATTTAGTTTTTCTGCACTCTTCCACCAAACAGTTGGTGAAAAAGTCATTGCTGTAGACTCATTTGTTAATGACTTTGGTAGGATTTTATCCTCACACATAAATTTCATTAAATCAGGCACAAGTTCTAGATTCTCCTCTTAAAGCATTTTCTGTGCAGATGTTATCTGATTAGACTTCAGTTTTTACAGAAAGAACTGTTCACAATTGTTCATGTGCATTCATGTACAAATAATGTATGATTTAGATTGTCTTGACCAATACGCACTCAGATTAATACAGTATCTACTAAGGGCCTTAGGCAGAGACTTATTAAACACTTCTTTATTGAAGTTTAAATTTTACAAAATAAGTAAAAATTTCATTTTGCCTAGTATTACCCAGTATTGCCCAGTAAAACCCAGTAAAACCCGGTTTTTCCCACTGTGCTGGGCAATACTCACAAAACGTCCGTCATGGTTTGCATTTATTGATCAAAAGTTATTTCAGTTTGGCAGATTAATTTCGAAGTAGTCACACTTATACCGTGTGATCAGAAAAACGGCAAAATACTAGGTACACAACTCTGGTCTGCTTATTTTACTAATCTCCATGTTTCCTTCTTTAGTTCAGCCATTTTCTCAATTAACTTCCATTGTATCCATTTAAAACTTGGTTTGTAGATAACATATAATCAACAGATGTGCAGTGCACCATAACCAACATTTTAGCATGCTGTATTTGGAGTGAGTATATTTTTTCTTTCCATGTTCTCACTTATTATATGACTTTTGCGTGCAACACATGCGTTCCGTGAAATGCTCGTTAATGAGTGCTTCCCCAAGCTTTGTACTTTGTCCGGAGCGACTGACTGTCTGTTCATCCATCCGTCCGTCTGTCCGTTACGGTTTGCATTAATGGGTCAAAACGTTGTTTCTGTTCGGCAGATCCATTTCAAAGTCGTCACACTTATACATTGGGATGAGGAGACAGATGCAATATTTCGAACGCAAATCTGATCTGTTATTTTAGGTATAAACTCATTTTGTTCATATATTTCTATGGTCTTTGTCTCAATAGATGTTCAATGAATCAATACAATACTTCGTGTATAGGAAACTAATAAGCTACATATGTCCAGTGCACACGGAACATAACTCTAGCATGCTTTCGATGGTCTTTCATCTATGAGCATGATTCCAATATACATTGTTGATCTTTAGTGTTTTCTTAACTGGAAATATTTTAATTACGGGTCGCAGCTCAGTTTTTTGTCAATCCTTTGTCCTTCGTGATTTATTTTGTTTATACAAGATAAGGGTCAAACTTTGATAACTGAGGTATTGGTTATTGGCAGGCAATCTGTGTTGTTTCAAAACTATTTAGTTTGGTTTGTTTAAAGGTCGATGATTTATTGTTTCAACAATGTTTGTCCCTATTAACTATGACATGTATTTTCAACTTACATATGCCCCTATACCATCAGCGCTTTGAGCGATTTGATTTAGTTAAATGCGTAAAACGAAAACAAAAATACCTTTACCCAACGTGTTGACCTCGATCTCCCATATTTATTGTAAACATTTGTCTGCCCATGCGCGTCCTTTTTCCCCCTTTAAATATTCTTAAAATCGCAAAATGTAGCACAATAACTTCGCATTTATGAAAATATTCCCTTTTTCCTAATGTAACGGAACGGAGTCTAGGTATAGGTATAAATATCACTTCTACACACAGCCTTGCTGTGAAAGCCGGCTTGTATAGCGACGTTGGTAGAGTGGTTGACTTTTGTGTAAAGTTAAGCAACGTTCATCGCGGTTAGTGCCTGGATGGGTGACCCGCGATGGCTTAACGCCGGTACACGTTACAAATGGTGGCAGCGGTGGGTGTTATTACAAAAATATGGTTTTAATTTACATTTTAATTATAAAAAGACTACTCGCATATAAATAGACTGGTTCACTAATCTTAATATGCTATTGCAAACTCTAACAAGAACCAGTCTAGTGACGAACTGCTACGGAAATATCCGAGAGCTGACGGTAAAATACGGCGCATGCGCGATCGAGACGATTAACAGTGACAGTTTTTTCACAACCAATATATACACTGGTGCTGATGCACAATAAAGGATCACTGTGGCAAACTGCAAGCTTCTAATATAACATATACTGTATACATATTCACTATGACCAACTGCAAGCTGGAATTACGACAGATTATGAGCAATTTCTACTTTTGTCATAATGTTTTAAAAAGTCGTCTGCAGCATATGTGGGAAAGGATTAAACAAGTTCCGTATACTGACCTACAGCCTTCGCCTTTGTGAAAAGTTCAAAGACTGTATTTGATGAAACAGAATCAATATCTTGATCTCCAGTTTTTATTGTTTTAAAATGTTTTCCAGATTGGCAAACCATCTCTTTGGTGTAGTTGTTTTGACATGAATAAGATCAGACCAAAGACTTCATAAATGGAAAAAACGGCTTCACTTCTGGGGGTGGGATAGTATTGTGACCGACACACATGTTTCAGGATAAAAAATACTGGTATTTCTGGTAATTTATCCCAAAAATGCTGCGATATAACTAAAATACTGTTATGTCATACAAGTTACGCTGTGTAAGAGTTTTGGTCAAATTACTGGTCAGGAAAACGAAAAACAAGAGGCCTGTGAGGGCCTATGCTCTACTGGTATGGTTCTTTGGTTCTTTTCAATCCATAGCATGTTTGTATGGTGAAGATCAGATAGTAAATGGAGGTAAATTGGTTTTCGAAAGGAAACGAGCTCTCATCAATATTTAACTACTAGCTAAGATTGGTGAAGATCAGATAGTAAATGGAGCTTCTATTGTGTTCACAAGCTGTATTATAGCAATTTTGACAATTTCAAGGGCCATAATCCAGTCATGCATGGTCGGATCTGGCTGGTTTGCGAAAGGAACCGAGCTCTCATCAATATTTAACTACTATCTAAGTTTTCTGGTCTCTATTTGAAAACGGATGACAAACATTACTAGACTGCAATTCTTTCTCAAAGTTAAAGTGCTTTGGAACAGTGAGTCTTTCCATTACAGTACTGCGCTGTCTATCTCAAAGTGTTCAGACACAGGAAGATCTGGTCTAAATATCTCGCTTGTTCGCTTTTACTTTGTCCATCTGGGATTCTTTTTCTTTTGAGAGTGACCTAAACCCTTTCCCACATACAACAAAAATGCAGCAGACGTCTTTGAAGACATTTAGTTACAAATAAGGAAAGTCCTTACAATTAAAAAAGAAAAAATATTGAATAAAGATGAAACCATAGTGACAAAAGAAGAAATTGCTCATTATGACCAATTTCTTCTTTTGATACAATGTTTTCAAAAATTCCTCTGCTGCAGAGGCATCAGAATGCAACCGAATGTGAGAATGGGTTAAACCCATCTTCGAGAATTTCATGCTGGTGTCATTTACATAATACACAAGAACTTTTCCCTCCAGATGACGGACGTTTGCAAATCAGAAATCGTGAAATTTCCTCGTCTTCAAATAACAGACATCGTAAATTAAATCAACATAAAATAGTTTTTGTACAAAAATGAACTTATGCCAGACAAACATAAACACTATTACAAAAAAAAATATTTTCTGAATTTGGAAATGACAACATCCATTTTAACTAGGTTTTCTGGCAGGTGGCGTCAGACTCACTTAAATAACTGAATATCTTTAGGTTGACTTATTGCAACCAAACTTGGTATGTAGAAAGAGTTTATGGAGACCTTTCATTGGAATGTATGTGGGAGCCCAAGAATCAAGGTCAAGTTCGCTGTTGCTAAAAAAAGAAAAAAAGTTGAAACTGAACATCTATAGTTGCGGTTTGACATATTGTAATCAAACTTGATATGTAAAAAGAATTTATGAAGACCTTTCATAGATTCCATTTGGGCCCCGTATAATGTCAAGGTTTATGTCATTTTTAATAGAAACACGGTAGAAGCTGAACATCTTTAGTTACGGGCAACATATCGTAAAAATACTTAATATGTAGAAAGAGACCTTTAATGGGGTTGCGTTTGGGGCCCTTAGGGTCATATAGTCACTGTTACTTAAAATAGAAAATAACCGGTTGTAACCGAAAATCTTTAATTAAGGTTGACATATTGTAGCAAAACCTTGAATGTAGAAAGAGTTTATGGAGACCTTTCATGGGCTTGTATTTAGGGTCAAGGTCAATTGCTCTGTTACTTATAATGGAAAAAACAGTTGACACTAAATTAGTTTGTTACAGTATACATTTATTTATAACTAAACATGGTATGTTACTATTCCTTAAATGGTATTTTTTTCTACATGGCGTTTCTTTTTCTTGAACAAATTCTATACACCATACAATATTTAATGTTCACCATCACTTCACTGGTTGATTCGTATGGTATATTACCCCACTCACACCAAACCGTACTCTAATGAAAAGGATTAAATGGATACATGATTATACTACTAATTTAACCACAACACATTATTCCCCTCACTTTACATGAACAAACACAGTTTACACTGCTAGCCTACGGTCTCATCCGCAGCTGATTCATGCTCTACATTTACTGACATGTTGAACAAATCTGATAATATAAATGATGCCAAGATCAATGATCAATGACTTACTCAGAACTACTCAACGCTACCTCTACATATGCACATATCCTCAAACTCATAGTTGCATGAATAAATAAGTGGGACTATCTCATCCTCGTCGTCAATAAAGTAACCTTTAATATTCTTGAGAATAACTGGACCTACAGGGTGATTTACCTGATAACCCTGTTATTTTCTTACTTCTTGTCCGTCTCTGACAAAGGCTAGTAATAGTTAGACTGGCTGATTGGCTTGTTCCCATGTACATTTATATTATTTGCATTATCTTTAATTGTATTGTGTTTTGGGGGTCAAGGTGAATGTTGCTGTTACAAAAAATAGAAGAACGGTAATAATTATTTACAACATTTTAAGTTACAATTGACATAATGTAACTAAAGTATTAAATGTTATACATATAAAAAAATATTTTTTATTGGGATTGTTTTAGGGGCTCATGGTGTCAAGGTCAAGGATTTTTCTTAAGATCAGCTCAAGATTTGAAGCATTTAGCCGCAGTTTCATACGTACCAATATGAGCTGCTGAAATTTACTGAGTGCACTTTATGTCCGGTTCAACATACTCATATAAATATTTCAATATGGTAAAGCCTGTAAGTCCGGTATAATTCGTCATCATCAAACTCATGTTCATATTTATTTGCCTGTGCAATGCATTTACCCATTTCAGTCATCCTATTGCATTCTTCTTTAGTGAGGTTTGAGAGACATTTTTCATGTACGCCATAACAGCTTCGTTGACCCCTGTCTTGGGCTTTTTTAACCGACTTTCACCTAGTATATGGCGGAACCTTCGCCTTAGCGGTTCTCACAGCTACGATCGATTGCATTGGATTTACACTAAATATAAAAGTTTACAATATTTATCTATGATAAATAATTAATTTTACTTCAGTGATACACAAAAACATGTCCTTCTACGAGATAGAACAATTTACTTTTGATTCATCATTCTTAAATAATGCTTCGTCAAGTTTTTTGTCTCCCAGCATTGCTCTCATTAAGCCAGATTGCATGTTGTCCATATAGGTGTGTCGTCCGAGAAGTAACTCTCAAATACTCCAGTATTAATCATTTTTTTCTCATTGGATGATAAATGATGTTTAGTTTTACTGCCTGCACTTATGGTATCTGATCTCTGAACTGAGAAAGTGTTCAGTTTCTGTCTCGAAGAGGGTTGGGACTTGAGGGTGAAGCACTTAGTTTTCTTTGACTCTGAGTTTGTTTCTTGTAGTAGATTTTGTTTCCAGTAAGGGCATCATGTAGTTTATTTCTAGGTTCTGGTTGTATCTCAATTGGAACAGACTTTCGAGCAACATGAGCTGTGATAGGTTGCACGATTATCATTGTCAGTAAATGTTGTATTGTCGTGGTTTAATGAATCAAGATCAAGTTGTTCAAGTTGTTTATCAACCTGTTTGACTGTAAAGTTGGTTACATATTCATGAATTAGTTCAAGAGTACCGTCACATTTTGATTTCTCGGTTTGTTTTCGAGCCGATTTATTTGTTCAGTTATTGAATGAATTATTTTCTCCATTTCCTCATTACGATTATCACAGTAAATAAACACAGTTAGGCATCCAGACCTTTTTTCTGACAGTTGTTTCCCCTCAATAGTTCTTCTTCCCATTTCCTGAAGTTTATTATCTTTCTGTTTCAATTGACCTAACTTAAGTTAATTGCTAGAAAAAGTGATGTTGGCTGTCTGTGGCCCAACGGATAATTTTGATGAAACTAGAAGAGTATTAGTTTGCGCAGAGACATATAAACACATGTATGAATTACGTATGTAGTGTAGTCATCACCATCTGTTTAAAGTCTACCTGTGAGAGGTTTCCACACTTGTATTGTACCGAGTTGGAGTTTGCTGCACAAAAGACCCCCTTGCTACGGCAGAACTTGTTGCAGCCCTTACAAAGTGTGTTCTCAGTAGGCACTGGTATTGTCGTGATATCGCTTAATTTACATAATGAGATTTCTGAACATATTTTCTCTTTGTCCTTTAAGTCTAACAACTTTCCTATTTCACAAACAAACTTGAGATTCATCTGATATTTCCATCCGTTGTAAAATTAACGTCCAATCTTTCTTACTGTTTTATATGCACGCTAAATTTGTTTGAATGATTTGGTCACATTTCACAGCATTTTCTGGGTAAATTGCAAGTTCTAACAGAAATATCCCCCGCTGAAGGTGGATGGGGTATTTGTTTGCCATATCTAAAGCATGGTTTGATGAATTGATTAAAATACGTGTATATGGAAATGTAAACAACCAATGGGAAATGTCAGACATCGAGTTATGACTACTTAAATTTATATTGTTAATGTACTGTATATATTTTTGAATTACATGGAAAGTGAAATAACTTTTCAACTCGCCCAGGGAGGCGTAGGCAGTTCTTAGTTTGTTTCTTGTTATCTTCCTTCAATCATTGGTTTATCTCAATAGCCTATGAACCACATTGTATATCCAATCTTCATTAAAACAAGAAGGCCATGACCCATGGATCGCTCATTTGAGAATTGAGAAAGTGCTATTTTAATTTAGTTTGTTTCTTGTTATCTTCCTTCAATCATTGGTTTATCTCAATAGCCTATGAACCACATTGTATATCCAATCTTCATTAAAACAAGAAGGCCATGACCCCTGGATCGCTCATTTGAGAATTGAGAAAGTGCTATTTAAGACTTAACAAGACATGTTTGCCCCCCTGAGCGCCATGTTGTCAGGAATATTTGGACAATTGAATTAAATATGCATGGACCGAAATGCCAGCTGATTTTTCATTTCACATTGGATGTCTATGGGTCAGTTTTAAGAGTATGACCCATGTTCATTCACAGTTTGAGGATGGTAGGAACAGTTTTTAATCACATTGAGATGATGACTGATATTTTCAGATAAAAATGTATGGGAATAAGTACATATGACGTTAATTTGACTGCGACCTTGGCCTTTGACCCGATGACCTCAAAATCAATAGGGGAATCTACTGGTCAAGCCAAACCTCCAAATCAAGTTTGAGGCCCATAACACCAGGCAGTGTTGTGTTATCACTCGGACAAGCTTTGTCACTGTGACCTCGACCATTTACCTGATGACCTCAATATCCATAGGGGTCATCTACTGGTCACCCCACCCTCCATGTTAAATTTGAGGGCCATAGGTGCAAGTAATTTCGAGTTATCACTCGGACAAGATTTCACGTTTAAGGTCAGTGACATTGGCCTTTGACCCGATGACCTTAAAATCAATAGGGGTCATCTGCTTGTCACCCTCAGCATCGATGTCGAGGGCCATTGGTGCAGGCAATTTCGAGTTATCACCCCGACAAGTTTTTCGCATTCAAGGTCACTGTGACCTTGACATTTGACCTCAAAATCGATAGGGGTCATCTACTGGTCAGGCCCAACCTCCAAGTCAAGTTTTAGGACCATAGGTCATTGTTGATTTATCACTCGGACAAGCTTTGGCCTACCGAAGGACCGACCGACCGACATGTGCAAAGCAAAATACCCCTCTTCTTCGAAGAGGGTATCATAAGAGAAGCCATGTTTTTAACGAATCATATCATCGAAATAAGTTCAATAATTCAAGGAACATTTGAGATATAATGTCTCTAGAGTGTTAGAAAGACTTTTCTCAATATTGACCTAGTGAACTTGTTTTTGAGCGGACATAACATAACAACCTTAGTCTTGTTAACACTCTTGAGGCCACTTTTATCATCCAATCTTCATGCAACTTATTCAGTTTGTATATCTTTCTGATTTCTAGAATTTGGCCTAGTGTCCCAGTTTTTGACTCGACATGACCTTGATATCATCAAGACAAACTTTCTGACAAAGTTTCAAGCTGCTCAAGTAAACAAGAGGGCCAAGATGGCCCTAAATCGATCACCTGAGTGATAGTAAATTTGTAGCAAATATATAACTGCAAGTATTGGGAAAATTTGATCAAGAGTTCAAATGAAACTGCAAGAAGTGGAGACTGTTAACGAAATAGCTTATCAGTAAAAGCCATTTGTATCTTGAAATCTAACAAGAACTTGAATAAGAATGGAATTAAAATTTATTGTCATTTAGCGCCTTTCCTGATGCTGCCGTTTTTCAACGAAATCAATATGGCTTGAACAGTTTTTGTACAGGGTCATTCATATCAATGAACATTTCTACCAAATCATCTTGCAATCTGACAAGCATATTTTTTTAATTTGTGTATTTCTTCTCTTTCTGATGCAGCAGGAACCAAAGTTCTACACAGAATGTAAGACTTTGAACAATTTTGAAAAAGGACCAACAAAGGAACATTCCTGTGAAGTCAAGTTGAAATTTGTCCAGTGGAATGGTAGTTGTCATTTGTAGCTAAAAGTTCAATTTACCCCCTTCTGTGAAGACGCCTGGTTGCTATGATTTTGTAACCTATCAATACGGCTTGAAAAAATTAAGTGGAGGATCACTGAAGTATAACTCCTATTCAATTGGAGTGCCCTTTGGCAATATTCATTTCCTAAAGATTTTTAAAGATTTTACAATGCACATCTAAGAAAAACAAGCTCGGCACCAATGCGGCCTTATTTCTCAACAATCGGAAATATTTGAACAATCTTGGTAGAGGGTGCCCCAAAGAACATTTGTGCAAAATAATTTTCAAATCGTGACAGTTTTTTTTGACACCAAGATCTTTAAAGTTTTGGGATTTTTTTTAAAGATTTTACATTGCACATCTAAGGAAAACAAGCTCCGAAAACAACTTTGAAAGGGGACCACCTAGGTTATTTTGAAACCAGTCCATTGGTTTAGTAAGAGAAGTAATTTGTAGGAAATTATTAACAGACAGACGAACGTAAAGTCTGCGACGACATCGACGGACGGTGAGTGATCACAAAAGCTCACCTTGCACTTCGTGTTTAGGTGAGCTAATAATATGGCAACTTTATAAAAGGAAGAAGAACTAGAATTGTTTTTGCAAAAAACAGATGTCTCCCCCTCAAATATCTGTCAAAATCTCTCAAAACATTCCAACCTATAAAGCAGACAAACATTTGGCCAATTCGGACAGTATTCAACTTTTAATTACTAATTTTATCTTGACCTTGCACAAAGTGGACATGATAGCAAATGGTTTACAATAACACATCTTTTTACTGCAGCTGTAACATTCAATACTGAAGTATTTCTCAAAACAGTTAACAACTGTTGCTAAACATAAGCAATGGCAAACTAGAAATATCACTGAAGATGATAAATACCCCCAAAACAGCACCTTGACCAAATATGGCTTACGACCGACCAACAAAAGGGCCATAACTCTGTAAACAAGAAAAAGTAACAAAGGGCAATAACTCTGTAATTAGATTAAATAGAGTTATGGTTTCTATACACTGCACTTCCTCTCAATGTGTTGTATCATCCTATGAAGTTTTATTAAATTCCAACAATTAGTTTTAAAGTTATGCTCCGGACAAGACTCTACGAATATGAAAAAGTAACAAAGGGCAATAACTCTGTCATTATGTAAAGTAGAGTTATGTTTCTTGTACACTGCACTTCCTCCGATTATGCTCTACCATTATATGTAGTTTTATTAGATTCCATCTATTAGTTATTAAGTAATTCTACGGACAAGAAAAAGTAACAAAGGGCAATAACTCTGTATTTAGATAAAATAGAGTTATGGTTCCTGTACACCGCACTTCCTCTCAATGTGTTGTATCATCCTATGAAGTTTAATTGAATTCCAACAATTTGTTTTAAAGTTATGCTCTGGACAAGACTCAACGAATAAGAAAAAGTAACAAAGGGCAATAACTCTGTAAATTAGAGTTATGGTTCTTGTACACTACACTACCTCTGATTATGCTCTACCATTGTATGCAGTTTTATTAGATTCCATCTGTTAGTTATTAAGTAATTCTCCGGACAAGAAAAAGTAACAAAGGGCAATAACTCGGTATTTAGATTAAATAGAGTTATGGTTCCTGTACACTGCACTTCCTCTCAATGTGTTGTATCATCCTATGAAGTTTCAATAAATTCCAAGAATCTGTTTTAAAGTTATGCTCCGGACAAGACTCTACGAATAAGAAAAAGTAACAAAGGGCAATAACTCTGTAATTATGTAAATTAGAGTTATGGTTCTTGTACACTGCACTTCCTCTGATTATGCTCCACCATTGTATGCAGATTTATTAGATTCCATCTGTTAGTTATTAAGTAATTCTCCGGACAAGAAAAAGTAACAAAGGGCAATAACTCTTTATTTAGATTAAATAGAGTTATGGTTCCTATACACTGCACTTCCTCTCAATGTGTTGTATCATCCTATGAAGTTTTATTAAATTCCAACAATTAGTTTTAAAGTTATGCTCCGGACAAGACTACGAATAAGAAAAAGTAACAAAGGGCAATAACTCTGTATTTAGATAAAATAGAGTTATGGTTCCTGTACACCGCACTTCCTCTCAATATGAAGTTTCGTTCAAATCCTATGTCGCATTGTTAAGATATGGTCCGGACAAAATATGGCTTCCGACCGACCGACCGACACAGTGACTCCTATATACCCCCCAAAACTTTGTTTTTTGGGGGTATAATAAAGAAATAAAAATGTTGCTTCCGATAAATATCATCAATTATCATTATGATATTTTCACAAACCATACCGAGTTGGCTACCTGCATATGTAAAAGGTTTGAAATATTATGTACAATGTTTCAAAATGTATCTGTATGTGCTGTAGATAAAGGTTTGCTACTGGAGAATCGAATCAGTCTGATGTAAAGGGGTTGCACTGTTCCAGTCTTGGTTCTGCATACTGACTAAAGTTACATTCTAATAACTATAGTTGAGAGTTAACTTAACATTGTTTTTTTCTCTGACAAAACATTATAAAGTTGATAGTTAACTTATCACTGTTTTCTGTCTTAGGTAAGATTCTATTGTTGACAATTAACATAAGCGTGACCTTGACCTTGAACCGGTATGGTCGAGACATGGGTTCTGCACATCGAGTTGTTTTCGAATTATCGAGCGGAAGCAGCCTCGAAATCAGGGCTCAAACATTTGACCTTAAGAGGTGACCTTGACCTTGAAGGGCCAGGACACAAGTTCTGCACATCATGTTAATGAGCTGAACATGTGACTGAACTTCGGTAAAATCCTTCGAAACATCTTGGACACGAAATAAAGCCTCAAACCTTTGACCTTCAAGCGAGACATTGAACCGGGATGGTCGAGACATTGGTTCTGCACATTGTCTTGATAAGGTGAACATGTGAGCCAAGTTTCATGAAAATCCTTCAAGCCGTCTTGGAGATATGGAGCGGACACGAAATAAAGCCTCAAACCTTTGACCTTCAAGCATGACCTTGACCTTGAACTGGGATGGTCGAGACATGGGTTCTGCACATCGCCTTGATGAGGTAAACATCGGACTCAATTTTCTTAGAAATCCTAAGCCGTCTTTGAGATATGGAGCGGAACCGAAATAAAGCCTCAAACCTTTGACCATCAAGCATGACCTTGACCTTGAACCGGTATGGTCAAGACATGGATTCTGCACATCGCCTTGATGAGGTAAACATGTGACCCAAGATTCATGAAAATCCTTCAAGCCGTTTTGGAGATATGGAGCGGACACAAAATAAAGCCTCAAACCTTTGACCTTCAAGTGTGACTTTGACCCGGGATAGTCGAGACATGGGTTCTGCACATCGCCTTGATGAGGTGAACATCTGACTCAAGTTTCTAAGAAATCCTTCAAGCAGTCTTGGAGATATGGAGCGGACACGAAATAAGGCCTCAAACCTTTGACCTTCAAGCATGACCTTGATATTGAACCGGTATGGTCGAGACATGGGTTCTGCACATCGCCTTGATGAGGTGACTCAATTTTCTTAGAAATCCTAAGCTGTCTTGGAGATATGGAGTGGAACCTAAATAAATCCTCAAACCTTTGACCGTCAAGCATGACCTTGACCTTGAACCGGTATGGTCAAGACATGGGTTCTTGCACATCGCCTTGATGAGGTAAACATGTGACCCAAGTTTCATGAAAATCCTTCATGCCGTTTTGGAGCAGACACAAAATAAAGCCTCAAACCTTTGACCTTCAAGCGTGACCTTGACCCGGGATGGTCGAGACATGGGTTCTGCACATCGCCTTGATGAGGTGAACATCTGACTCAAGTTTTTTAGAAAACCTTCAAGCCGTCTTGGAGATATGGAGTGGACACGAAATAAAGCCTCAAACCTTCAAGCATGACCTTGACCCGGTATGGTTGAGACATGGGTTCTGCACATCGCCTTGATGAGGTGAACATCCGACTCAATTTTCTTAGAAATCCTTCAAGCCGTCTTGGAGATATGGAGCGGACACGAAATAAAGCCTCAAACCTTAAGACCTTGAACCGGTATGGTCAATACATGGGTTCTGCACATCGCCTTGATGAGGTGAACATGTGACCCAAGTTTCATGAAAATCCTTCAAGCCGTCTTGGAGATATGGAGCGGACAGGAAATAAAGCCTCAAACCTTTGACCTTCAAGCATGACCTTGACCTTGAACCGGTATGGTCGAGACATGGGTTCTGCACATCGCCTTGAAGAGGTGAACATGTGACCCAAGTTTCATGAAAATCCTTCAAGTCGTCTTGGAGATATGGAGCGGTCACGATTTGGGACAGACGGACAGACAGACATCCAGGACAAAAACAATATATCTCCCCTGTATACAGGGGGAGACATAATTATTGAAAAATGTTTAAAAATTGCTCATCCAGATGCATCAAAATGTGTCTACAGGTGGGAGCGAGTTAAACAATATAGTAGTGGGCTAGTGGCTTGGGTTTGCATGAATGTGTTCCCAGTCAGAATAAGCTTACTAGCAGTATGTACCGGTAATTTACCCAGGAAACGTGTCATATGACTGATATACTGAAGAAAGCAGCGTAAACACAAGGCTTATCAATGGCTTCTTACAAAATGGTAGAAAGTACATCTTATAACAAGATGTAGATACCACCGTTTTGCACGAATTCTATGTGTAAATAGGCCACTTCTCTTTTTCTACAAATAGAAATGTGTTATGCAACAAATGATTGATGAAGAAATAAAAGCTTAAAATGTTCTTTAACCTCATTTTCGACAAAAGCCCTGCCGAGCGAACAACAAAACTCGTCTGCTTTTTCCAAGTGAAAAACTGAACAAGAGATGTTTGTCAAACAGTATGCCCCCCCTGAGCGCCATGTTGTCAGGAATATTTGGACAATTGAATAAAATTTGCATGGACCTAAATGCCAGCTGATTTGTCATTTCACGTTGGATGTCTATGAGTCAGTTTTAAGATTATGAACAATGTTCATTCAAAGTTTGAGGATGGTAGGTACAGTTCTTAATCTCATTGTGATGACGACTGATATTTGCAGATAAACATGTATCCTCCAGGTCCAGGCATTGTTGAGTTATCACTCGGACAAAGCTTAAAAAAGGTTTTTGTGTTCATGGTCACTGTGACCTTGACCTTTGACCCAATGACCTCAAAATAAATAGGGTTCATCTACTGGTCAGGCCCAACCTCCAAGTCAAGTATAAGGACCCTAGGTCCAGGCATTGTTGAGTTATCACTCCGGCAAGCTTAAAAAAAGGTTTTTGTGTTCAAGATCACTGTAAGCTTGACCTTCGACTTAATGACCTCGAAATAAATAGGGTTCATCTACTGGTCAGGCCCAACCTCCATGTCAAGTTTGAGGACCATAGGTCCAGGCATTGTTGAATTATCACTCAGACAAGCTTTGGTCTACAGACGGACCGACCAACCGACCGACAGACATGTGCAAAGCAATATACCCCTCTTCTTCGAAGGGGGCATAATAATTATTTAAGCTACATTCATATTGTTCCTAGGAACATGTGTACCAAGTTACATTTGAAAATGTAAAACCTTTTTTGAGGTAAGGTTAAAGTTTTGTGACACAAAAGACACAACAATTCTTACATGCGACAGTTATTCTGCTCATATTCTTGATATACAATGGATTTTGTCAGAAATTTCCAAGGTATTAAAAAGAAATGGGTAGCTTTTACAGAATTTTCTCTTTATTACCGGTATATGAGCCTGTCCATGGAAAAAGCTACAAGTTGGTTCTTGAAAACATTGCAGATCCAGATTCAATAACTACACTTTCATTTACAATCTTGCCTAGATGTTTTTCATTTTTCCTTTTTTCTGACTGTTCTTTTTCCCTGCTTTACTAACATTCTTTTTGGGAAATGAGGCACCAACTTGCTTCGGCTTCAACACTCGTTTTTGTTTTTGGTCTCTTGGACTACCCTTACTACCACTTTTAGCTTTGTTGGGAAACTTTGTTGGTTTAGTTTTGTAACTTTGTCTTTTTCATTTTTATCGACATTTTTATTTTAATATAACTTTTTGAGGTTTATTTATTGGTTTCGTTTCTTTAGTTCTTTTAGCCTTCTCTCCTTGGAAAGTGTCTGTGTTAGTTGTTGGTTTGGGGGTTTGAAATTGCTGCAGCAGGTGTGTTGGGTTTCCTGGAGTAAGACTGTTAAGGAGACATATTTTAACACAATGATGTTAACACAATGATATCAGAGCTCCAGAAAAGGCGCCCATTTTGTTTTATTTAAACCCCCTATTTGTCCTTAGCCCCATATGTTGTTGGTACACAAAAGCATCCTCTCAATGAGAACATTCTTTTGAGTACCCGTAAGATAGGATTTAATTGGTTAAAAAAAAGAAATATTGTGTGACAGGTAGGATCAACTTGGATAGTTTCAAGAAGATTTTATGAAAACCATTCCACTATGAGAGCACACAAGTCTATTTTCGGAAATTTTGGATAATTCAAGGGCCTTAACCAAAACAAGAGGGCCATGATAGACCTGGATCGCTCACCTTAATTATACAATGTACTGCAATGCAAAACACATCAAGACAATTATTCTGAATGCAACCTCCCCAGTGTTAACAAGATTTTCCTTCATTTGGCCTAGTGATCTATATTTTTTTACTATCATCAAGACAACATTCTGACAAAGTTTCAACTTGTTGCTCAAAGTAAAAATGCGGCCTCCGGAGCGTGAACAATATTTGAAGCAAAAAATGCGGCATCCAAAGTGTTAACAAGATTTCCTTCAATTTAGCCTAGTGACCTTGTTTTTGACCCTACATGACCCATATTCGAACTTGGCTTAGATATCATTTAGATACACATTCTCATTACATGTCAAGCTGCTGTAGCAAAAAACAAGATGTGTTTGTGAAACACTGATGCCCCCCAATAGGTCAAAGGTCAAGGTCGCCAGGTCAAAAATGTTGGTACTGACAGAAAGGTCATGTCACAAGGAATACACATGTGAAATATGGTAGCCGTACCTGTTATGGTTCAAAAGTAGTGGTCAAGGTTAAAGTTTTTTTCGAGAATGGCAACATCTAGGTCAAAGGTGAAGGTCGCAAGGTGAAAAATTTTGGTACTGACAGAAAGGTTATGTCACAAGGTATACACATGTGAAATATGGTAGCCTTACCTGTTATGGTTCAAAAGTAGTGGGGAAGGTTAAAAAAAAAATTGAGAATGGCAACATCTAGGTCAAAGGTCAAGGTCGCAAGGTCAAAAATGTTGGTACTGACAGAAAGGTCATGTCACAAGGAATACACATGTGAAATATGGTAGCCGTACCTGTTATGGTTCAAAAGTAATGGCCAAGGTTAAAGTTTTTTTCGAGAATGGCAACATCTAGGTCAAAGGTGGTCAAGGTCGCAAGGTCAAAAATGTTGGTACTGACAGAAAGGTCATGTCACAAGGAATACACATGTGAAATATGGTAGCCGTACCTGTTATGGTTCAAAAGTAATGGCCAAGGTTAAAGTTTTTTTCGAGAATGGCAACATCTAGGTCAAAGGTGAAGGTCGCAAGGTCAAAAATTTTGGTACTGACAGAAAGGTAATGTCACAAGGAATACACATGTGAAATATGGTAGCCGTACCTGTTATGGTTCAAAAGTAGTGGTCAAGGTTAAAGTTTTTTTCGTGCAGACAGGCCAAAAACTACATCTAGGTCGAAGGTCAAGGTCGCAAGGTCAAAAATTTTGGTACTGACAGAAAGGTCATGTCACAAGGAATACACATGTGAAATATGGTAGTCGTACCTGTTATGGTTCAAAAGTAGTGGTCAAGGTTAAAGTTTTTTTCGAGAATGGCAACATCTAGGTCAAAGGTGAAGGTCGCAAGGTCAAACATTTTGGTACTGACAGAAAGGTAATGTCACAAGGAATACACATGTGAAATATGGTAGCCGTACCTGTTATGGTTCAAAAGTAGTGGTCAAGGTTAAAGTTTTTTTCGTGCAGACAGGCCAAAAACTACATCTAGGTCAAAGGTCAAGGTCGCAAGGTCAAAAATTTTGGTACTGACAGAAAGGTCATGTCACAAGGAATACACATGTGAAATATGGTAGCCGTACCTGTTATGGTTCAAAAGTAGTGGTCAAGGTTAAAAAAAAAATTGTGCAGACAGACAGACAGACAGGCCAAAAACTATATGCCCCCCGAATCGGAGATTCCGGGGGGGGGCATAAAAATGCTTCTTCTATCGAGTTAACAAGATTTTCCTTCAATTTGGCCTAGTGACCTAATTTCTGATCCAATATGACCCATATTTGAACTTGACCTAGATATCTTCAAGACAAACATTCTGACAATTTCTAACTTCTGAAGCAAAAATTGTGGCATCTAGGATGATAACAAGATTTTCCTTCAATTTGACCTAGTGACCTACTTTTTGACTCACCATAACCCATGTTCGAACTTGACCTACATATCATCAAGACAAACATTCTGATAATGTTTCAACATGCTCAAGTTGAAAATGTGGCCTCTACAGTGTTAACAAGATTACCCTTCAATTTGGCCTAGTGACCTAGTTTTTAAACCGGCATGATCCATATTTATATTTGAACATGGCCTAGATATCTTTCAGCTCAACAATCTGACCAAATTCCAAGCTGCTGAAGCAAAAAATGCAGCTTCTACAGTGTTAACAAGATTTCCCTTCAATTTGGCCTATTGACCTAGTTTCTAACCCAATACGACCCATATTCAAATTTGAACTAGATATTTTTAAGACAAACATTCTGACAAAATTTCAAATTGCTGAACCAAACATTGCGGCCTCTGGAGTGTTAACAAGATTTTCCTTTAATTTAACCTAGTGACCTACTTTTTTATGCGACATGACCCATGTTCGAACTTGACCTACATATCATCAAGACAAACATTCTGATAAAGTTTCAACATGCTCAAGTTGAAAATGTAGCCTCCTGAGTGTTAACAAGATTTCCCTTCAATTTGACCTCATATGGCCCAGTTTCGAACTTGTCCAAGATTTGATGCAGATGAATGTTCTGATAAACTTTCATGAAGATTGGATGCAAAATGTAGCCTGTAGTGTGTTAACAAGCTAAAATGTTGAGGACGCACGACGGACACCGGACAAAATGTGATCACAATAGCTCACCTTGCACTTCGTGCATAGGTGAGCTAAAAAGTGCCTCATACAATATGGCTTGTTATCAAACTTGTCCGACACATGCACACACAGGTTTCGTGAAGATCAGATGAAAACTGTTGACTTAAATAGTGGACAAGTCTAATTTCGACAAATTTGGATAACTCAAGGGCCATAACCCAAAGGTGCCTCACATGATTTGGCTTATTATAAAAGATGTCCGAGTCATTATACCCTCACACATTTTCAACAAGTTTTGTAAAGATCTAATGAAAACCGTTCGACTTCAAGAACAAGACTAATTTAGGTTATTTTGGATAATGAAAGGGCCATAACCCAAAACTCACTCACTGGATATGGCTGGTTATTAAACTCAGCCGAGACATTATACATATGATCAACAAGTTTTGGGTTGACTTAAAGAGCAGACAAGTCTAATTTCGACAGTTTTGGATAAATTAAGGGCCATAACCCATAAATGCTTTGCACAATTTGGCTGGTTATCAAACTTGGCCGATACAATATGCCCTCACAAATGTTCATCAAGTTTCATGAAGATCAGATGAAAATTGTACAACTAATAGACCGGACAAGTCTAATTTAGGCAATTTTGGATAATTCAAGGGCCACAACCCAAAAGTGCCTCACAATTTGGCTTGTTATCCAACCTAGCCGAGATACTGTGCCCACAAACTTGTTCATCAAGTTTCGTGAAGATCAGATGAAAACTTTTTGACTGTGAAGGGGCAATGTTTGGACGCCGCCTTATGCCCACCTTATTTCTCCCTTGGCTACAATGTTTTCAACTTTATTTAACAATTGAGCTATCTTTTATGGAGATTTTTCAGGTTTTTGCCACTATGTTTTCAAAGCCGTCTGCTGCAGCTTTGTTGCATGTGGGAAAGGGTTTAGGTAAATTAAACATCTATATAAATATTTATGAAAGGATATTTGGTTACTGCTTTTTGGTGCAGGTGCCTTGTTATCACATGTCTGTACTTTCAGTAACTTTGTTTGAAAGGAACTACCATCTAACTTCAGGGCCAGTTGAACTGATGCAGCATCCTGGAATAAAAATTGTAAGAAAGAATGAATGACCCTGCAATTAATTAATCAACCCTTTCACACATTACAGACACATTTGAAGCAGTCAACTTACGAAAACATAGTGGCAAAAGTATAAATTGCTCATAATGAGTTTTCAAAGTTTTCTGTTGCAGAGTTGTTGTACTTGAGAAAAGGTTTGATGGCATAAAATGTCTATATTGTGCCTAACTTAACAGAAAGGGGTCAGGCTGTAGCATGCTCAGGATACGAGTGTCTGCTAAATCAGAAAGGGCCGCCCTTTTCAATTGGGCAATCTTTTCCCATTTGCAGCAGGCAGCTTTTGAAAACATTTCTTGTTTGATAATTATGATTTTATTTCTTAAGAGATTTCAAACTACACATAGATATTTTCAAAGTCGTCTGCTGCATAATTTTTGTAAGGACAACATTTAAAGTTTTGTAGAAAGCAACAGCCATAACTTACAGTAAATCTAATATAACCAAATCCTTTTCCAACGCCCGTTTTCTTGTGCCTTACAATGTGGACGTTATCAATGTCCCCACAGTCCGCAAAATGAGCCCGGACTGGTTCATCCTCTACATCTGAAATATATGTCTATTTTTATACCCCCAAAAAACAAAGTTTTAGGGGGGTATATAGGAGTCACTGTGTCGGTCGGTCGGCCGGAAGCCATATTTTGTCCGGCCTATTTCATACAAACCACTGGGTGGAATTTAATAAAATTTTACATGAAGCTTCTATACCAAGAGGAGATGTGCATATCCTAATGGGGTTACAATTGCATTTTATTTTACAGAGTTATGGCCCTTTTACATATTAAGTAAGCCATATTTTGTCCGGCCTATTTCATACAAACCACTGGGTGGAATTCAATAAAATTTTACATGAAGCTTCTATACCAAGAGGAGATGTGCATATCCTAAAGGGGTTACAATTGCATGTTATTTTACAGAGTTATGGCCCTTTTACTTATTAAGTAAGCCATATTTTGTCCGGCCTATTTCTTACAAACCACTGGGTGGAATTCAATAACATTTTACATGAAGCTTCTATACCAAGAGGAGATGTGCATACCCTACAGGTCTTACAATTGCATGTAAATTTACAGAGTTATGGCCCTTTTGTTGGTCGGTCGGAAGCCATATTTTGAATCAAGGTGCTGTTTTGGGGGTATTTATCATCTTCAATGATAGTTCTAGTTTATTTCTATTCCATGAAATAAACAAAAAATGCCGCAATGCAACGAAAACCAGGTTTTCAATGAATGACAGGAGAACTTCAGTCTTGTGTTTTGAGAATTATAATTATTAAAGCTTCTTTGTTGAATATTGTGTGTGTAAATGAACATGCCAAATGTAAAACAAATGTTTCCATTTTAGGAACAGTTACATACCTAGTTTAGTTATAATAAATGTATACTGTAACTAAAGAAGTTTCAACTATCTCTTCTTAGTTACAGGTACCGAGAATTTGACCCTAGGGGACCCAAACGCAATCCTATGAAAGGGTTCCATAAACGCTTTCTACACACCAAGTTTGGTTACAATATGTCAACCTAAACTTAACATATTCACTTTCAGCTTTCTATTTTTAGTAACAACGAGCTTGACCTTGACCCTAGAGGCCCCAAACGCAATCCCATGAAAGGTATCCATAATCTCTGTTTACATACCAAGTTTGGTTACAATATGCCAATTGTAACTAAAGATACTCAGTTTCAACTGTTTTTCTTTTTTAAGTAACAGGGACTTGACCTTGACCCTAGGGGCTCCAAGCGCTATTCCATGAAAGGTCCCAATTAACTCTTTCTACATACAAAGTTTGGTAACAATATGTCAACCGCAGCGCCTTTCCACTTAATATATTAGAGGCCTATCTTCCGCTACTTCACAATTTGTAAAAGCCATATTTGTTCACAATGTTGCGAAAAAAATTCACAAATAAAGACACATTTCACATAAAAAACGAATGAAATGTACACTTGCATTTGTGAATTTCCTTTTTATTCATGAATAAGATTGAACAATCGTAACTTTTCTGACACTCGCACCCTCATTTGTTTTGGTTGTTGTCCGTTTGCGTCGTATGAGTCATTCGCTTTCATTAAAACCTTGACTCGTGTCAGAATTTACTACCAGGATCTTAAAATTCAAAACAAACCATGTCGTGTAATGGAAAGTACTACGTCAAGCATTTAAAAAAAGGCATCCGACACATCACAGAAAAGTTTGCTTGCTTTTTTTTCAATCTAAAAATGGTCTTCGTTTATCAATACGATGACAACGCTTGATCATGGCAACGCTGATGATTCGACAGAGCAAACCCTGTCTGAATCGGCCCATAATATGCACCCTGTTGATCATCCCTTTTATACTACTTATATTTCTTTGGATCTCGCCGAGACTAGAACCAGAACCAATGGAAGTATCTACACCAACCTCTGACCCATTTCCAACATCAAACTGTTCTGATTTTAATACTGAAGGCACACAAATGGTTGAAAATAGTGAATATGTTTAAAAGTTCTATTGAATAGTTCTATACAGTATTTTATTCAAATGTTCGGCCATAGGCCTTTCTTCATGTTATATTTTACAGAGATCACCGTTTAGAATGTAATTTCCATCTTGAAAGTTTAAGAAAAAATACAAAAAATTCAAAATATGCTGATGTTTTTTGTGAATGTCGACCACTAGACTATGTATGATTAAAGCCCCTTATTGACCAAAGTTCAATTTCGCAGAATATATTGCCATGTCCTTGATATTTCATAACACTACATGTAATTTTGTCTTCATCTTTTTGTGAGCGTTGTTTTTTTCTTCATAATTTCGCGAATTAGCACATTGAATTTCACCAAAACCAATAGGCTAGGTAGGGAGTCTTCACAAAATTGAGTGGAAAGGCGCAGAACCGTAACAAAAGATATTCAGTTTCAACCGTTTTTACTTTTTTAGTAACAGCGACCTTGACTTATTTCAAATATATGAGGGGGGGAATCATGCTAATTCATACACTGTTTTGAATATTCCCCCATTAATTTGTAAGGAAGCTGGGAATATTTTACAAAGACAAAGAAGTAAAAAAGCTTCAATTTGTTCATAAAATCAATTTGCGATTTAAATTCCCCCCTTGTTTTCGAATCCTAGTTTGGATACTGCTTTGACCCTATGGCCCAAATGCAAACCCTTTGAAAAGCTCTCCACAAACTCCATTAAATAATAATGGTTTCTTTTACAGGGATATTTTATACTTTTTCTGTGATGTTTTAATAGACGTCTGCTGCAAATTTGTAGGTTAAACAAAATTTTAAATGTCTTCCCACAATCATGCTTAGTTTTGAATTGAAAATAATGACTTGTAATGCAACCATTATCAAATCTTTTTCATATAATTATTGAAAACATTATGGCAAAAGGAGAAAGTGTTTATCATGAGCACCTTCTATTTGTGCCAAAATGTTTTCAAAACTCATCTGCAGCAGATGCATGAAAACATTCAAATTGTGGGCAATTTCCCTCATACGACAATTCTGCAGCAGACGACTTTGAGTGTATTTTGTCAAAACATATAAAATCTTCATAATTGAATGGATAACTTATGACAAAAAGAGGAAAACATTGTGGCAAAAGAAGAAGTTGCACGTTTTGTGCAATTTCTTCTTTTGTCACTATGTTTTCAAAAAGCCGTCTGCTGCAGAGGCGTCAGAAAGTGTTTATATGAGGGAAAGGGTTAAAAACCATTTTAAGTCACTTACCATATGGAAGCTTTGCAACAAAGACTGTTTTCTTTGGATCTCTCTGTAACATATAGAAATCAATTTCAATCTTCATCTGCATTGTTCTCTAGTTTAACCCTTTCCCACATATATACCCTTAATGAGGGCCCTTCAGCATATGACAAATGAAAACATCATCGCAAACGGGCAATTGCTCAAAAAAAGCAATTTCTCCATTTTCTACAATGTTTTCTACTCTATTCAATAGTTATACTTTCATTTAAAGAGATATTTTATGTTTTGGCCAAGATGACTTCAATATCATCTGCTGCAATTTGTTGTATGTGGGAAAAGGTGGTGTGAGAGTTGTGATATCCAAAAGAACAATGTTCTTTAGATCATGACCCCCACGTTTGGCATTGACCCATATAAAATATGTAGCTATTTTTAAACCACACCTGTAGGATAGTTTTGGCACTTTCCCCAACCTATGACATATTGGCAACCAGTGCAGAGCCAGCCGAGATCACGGATGAAATGGCTTATCTGGCTCTATTCTGATCACAAATGCCTTATGGTTGTTTTTTCGCAGAGTGCCTTTCCTTTACTTTGTTCAATTTTATAGATGTTATATATTTTCCTCAAATAAAGGGCTTCATTCTACATCCTTTTACCATATTGTAGTTACAACCGTTTTGGGTGAATGTATGAATGAATGTTTATAATGAAGATGACTGAAATTATCATATCAGGATAACTGTTTTAAAATTCACAAAACATCTCTTACCGTCCTGGTGCCATCAGCTAATTCTACTTGAATAGGTAAGTTGAGAATCAGCTTTCCATTACTAAAAAATACAATTAAAGATAAGACAAATACAGAGTTCATTGATTGGGGTTTAAAGCTGTTTTCAATAAAAAAAATCAGTAAATCATGGCGACCAGTTCATCTACCCATGTGATTTCCGACTTTCCAAGCAACTAGCTGCTTTTTCAACATAGTGTTAATGGAAGAAGAATGACGCTTGTCACAGTCACTTATCAAACGATTGAAAGGATGTTGGCTGAGCTGAGGATCGAATTCAGTCTAGAGAGAGTATAGGAGTTTAGCGCCACTTTCAACAGTATAACAGTTATTATATCACTATGTTTCCTGGGTCAATTACCTGTCCTACCATAATGATTTATTCTGACACTGATGAATCAGACGTTCTCCTATCCCACCAAAACTGAGCACCAAGGTATAACTGGAACCCCTTCCAGAGCTTGATTCTTTCTTTCCCTCATACAACAATTCTGCAGCAGACGACTTTGAACATATTTTGTCAAATGTTTTCAAAGAGCTGTCTGCTGCAGAGGCGTCAGAAAGCGTCCATATGAGGGAAAGGGACACTTTCCGAGAAGATATTTAAATTTTCTCTATAGCCCTCTGGCGGCCATTTTTTTCAACCAATCAACATGACTTGAAAAAATCTGATAGAGGGTCTCCAAAGAAACATTACACTTAGGGAGAATGGTTTTTTAAGTTTTCATTATAGCCATATAATACAAAATTGCCCAGCCCTCTTGCGTTCATGTTTTTTGACCAATCATATTGGCTTGAAGGAATCTAATAGAGGGTCACCAAAGGAACATTTCTACAAAATTATTTGAAAATCTGACACTTTCAGAGGAAATAATTTATAAGTTTTCGCAATTTTTTCTTTCGGTTGCCATGGAACCCAGAATTTTGCATGGATCCAAAAAAATTGAAGGGATTTAGGAGAGGACATTAAGAGGATGCTTCCTGTGAAGTTTCATCCCAATTTGCCAAGTGGTTAGGGGGGAGAAGTCGTTTGAAGCAAAAAGTTAACGGACAGGCGAACGCACAACAGACAATTTGCCACGACATAAGCTGGACTAGCTAGTGGAGCTAAAAAAAGAATTTTCAAATTTTGCCATTTTGCATTTTTCTGATGCTGTTTGACTGCCATGTTTTTCGCCCAATTAGTATGGCTTGAACAGTTTTTGTAGAGGATCACCCAAGGTACATTTCTACCAAATTATATTAGAATCTGGACATCTTGCCCCCCTTCTGATGCCGCAGCAACCAAATTTCTCAATGGAATCAAAATCTTTGAACATTTTTGAAAGAGGACCACCAAAGGAACATTCTTGAGTTGTTTAACCCTTTCCCTCATATAGACGCTTTCCGACGCCTCTGCAGCAGACAGCTCTTTGAAAACATTGTGACAAAAGAAGAAATTGCACAGAACGTGCAATTTCTCCTTTTGCCACAATGTTTTCCACTTTTTGTCATAGGTTATCCATTCAATTATGGAGATTTTCTATGTTTTGACAAAATATGTTAAAAGTCGTCTGCTGCAGAATTGTCGTATGAGGGAAAGGGTTAATGGAAATCGTTCATGTGGTTATGGAGGAGATGAAGTTTAAAGCTAAAAGTTAATGACGGACAAAGAATGATCAGAATAGATAACCTTGACCCTTCGGCTAAGGATATCTAAAAATGCAGCCTCCAGTGTTAACAAGATTGTCTTTTAATTTGACCTAGTGTATTAGTTTTTGACCCAATATGGTCCAGTTTTGAACTTATCCAAGATTTGATTTAGGCTATGAGCCCCACCTCCTGGCGGCCATAGTTTTCGACAATCAACATGGCTTAAAAGAATCTGATAGAGGGTCACCTAAGGAACATTTCTAAAAAATTATTTTAAAATCGGCCTGACACTTTTAGAGAAGATGAATTTTAAGTTTTCACTTTACCAATATAAGGCAAAATAGCCCTGCCCCTGGTAGCTATGTTTTTCCTCCAATCAACATGGCTCGAAGGAAACTGATAAAGGGTCATCCAAGGAAAATTTCTATTAAATTTTTTGGAAATCTGCCCGACACTTTAGGAGAGAAGATTTTTTAAGTTTTAACTATAGCCATATAATGCAAAATAGCCCCGACCCCTGGTGGCCATGTTTTTCGACCAATCAACATGGCTTGAAGTAATCTGATAGAGGGTCATCCAAGAAACATTTCTACAAAATTGTTTGAAAATCTACCAACAAGTTTCATTGCCATGGAAACCAGAATTCTGCATGGATCCCAAACATTTGAAGGAATTCTGGTGAGGCAAGCGAGAGGCCATTGAGAGGATGCTTTCATCCCAATTGACCCACTGCTAACTGAGGAGAAGATGTTGATGGACCCACGACGCACAAATGGCGATCACAATAACTCACCTTGAGCACTTCCTGCTCAGGTGAGCTCAAAAAAACATAGCAAAATGCGACATTGCTCAATATGATCAATTTCTCCTTTTGACACATTTTTTTTAAATATTTTCAATAATTACTTTCAAATATAAATAATTTTCAAAATATTTGTCAATTTGTGTTCAAAATCATCCGCTTTAGATTTCTTGTATGTGAGAAAGGGTTAAGAACATATGAGAGGGCATATCGTTGCAGTTGACAATTTAACCAAATACGGTCCCACACTTAATGCATTCATTAGAATTATTTACCGATTTGAAAACACCGGGATTAAAAGCTTTGACTGATAAAATCAACAAAAATTAAAAACTTACTTGACAAGTGCTTGCCTAGCTGATGATTCTTTATTAAATTTCATGTAACAAATACAGGTATTCTGTTCTTCATTTTCTTCCTTTCTGTAATTATAAACATATAAAAATAAATATAACATAAACAAGATACTGTACCTTTGAAAAATAGGTCAAAGGTTAAAACATCAAACAGTTTGGTTTAACCCTTTCCCACCTGCAGGCACATTTTGATGCAATAGAAGCAGACGACTTTTGAAAACATTGTGGCCAAAGGTGAAATTGCTCATAATGAGGTTTTTTTTATGGGGATTTTTCAGGTTTTTGTCACTATGTTTTCAAAGTCGTCTGCTGCAGATTTGTTGTATGTGGGAAAGTCTTAACAAATTGTAGGTCCACGATGAGACTAATTCAGTCACCTGAGTGCAGCATAGAAGCAAAAGTGAAACTGCTAATGCTGCAGACGACTTTTGAAACACTGACAAAAAAAGAAATTGCTCACCTGAGTGATGGTACAGCTGCAAATGTATTAATGCTTCTTTCAGGATATTTGATGAACAGTGGGAATCCAACTACATGGAGTGGAAACCAGTGTAAATGAAACGGCTTACAGCCCTTTCCCTCAAACGACAATTTTGCAGCAGAAGACTTTAAACATATTTTGTCAAAAAATAGAAAATCTCTATAATTGAAGTGGAAAACATTGTGGCAAAAGGAGAAATTGCTTGTTTTGAGCAATTTCTTCTGTTGTCACCATGTTTTCAAAATGCAGTCTGCTGCAGAGGAGTCAGAAAGTGTCTATATGAGGGAAAGGGTTAACTAAAGGACATTTTTAATATTCCTGTGATGATGGTTGAAATTTGTCCAGTGATTTAGTAGGAAATGTGCATTGAAACTACAAGTTAAAGACGGACGTACGACAGACAGAGTGATCAGAATAGATCCCTTGAGCCTTTGGATCAGGTGACCTAAAAAGGAAGAAAACTCATACTTAATAGCAGCAACCTGTTTTAGCTGATCAGGATCTTTAACAGGCTGAAATACAAAAATATGTTTAACTAGAAATACTGTGAGCAAAGCTCACTGAAGAATACCCCCCGCTCCCCTCCCAAAGCATCGGATACAATGGTAAAATTTCTACTTTGCTGTTGAAATTCCAAATGTCTTTCTGATCAAATAAATATCGAATGTTACATAATATTGATTAAACTTTTAATTGTGTTCTTGGTTAGACATGTTTGTTTACCATTTGTGTTTAAAATTCAAATCCAGACACTCAAATAGAAAAATATCATGTCACAATGGTATCTACATATGATGTGTAACCTTCATGTAAAGTTTGAATCAAATCCATTGAGCCGTTTAGGAAGAGTAGTGCTTACAAGAAATGTGGAGGTATGTGCACAGAAGTCCCTCGCAGGTAACCTCTAAGTTGAATTATCTGCCCTTGGAAGAATCCGAGGCGTATGATCTTCCTTCATGCATATCTACATATGATGTGTAACCTTCATGTAAAGTTTGAACCAAATCCATTGAGCCGTTTAGGAGGAGTAGTGCTTACAAGAAATGTGGACATACGGACAGACAGACAGACAGACAGGGTGATTCCTATATACCCCCCCCCCAAACTTTGTTAGCGGGGGTATAAAAATATAATTAAACAAGAGGGCCATGAGGCCCTGGATCGCTCACCTGAGAATGGGCTTTTTAAGACTTAACTCTTTCAGTGCCAATGGCAATAATATATCATCAAGACAATCTTTCTGACATTTGGCCTAGATATCTTTAAGGCAAATAGTCTTATAAAGATTCAAAATGACCCATAATTGAACTTGGCCTAGATATCATCAAGACAAACTTTCTAACAAAAATCAACATGCTCAAGTTTAAAATGCGGCTTTTAGAGTGTTAACAAGATTTTCTTTATATTAAGCCTAGTAACCTACTTTTTAACCAAACATGACCTACATTCGATCTTGGCCTAGAAATCACTAAGACAAACATTCTGACAAAAATGTGGCTTGCAGAGTGTTTACAAGATTTTTCATAAACTTGACCTAGTGACCTCGTTTTTGACCGGACATGACCCAGTTTCGAACTTGGCCTAGAAATCACTAAGACAAACATTCTGACAAAGTTTCAACATGCTCAAAAATGTGGCTTCCAGAGTGTTAACAATTATCCTTAAATCTGACCTAGTGACCTAGTTTTTAACCAGACAGTTTCGAACTTGGCCTAGATATCACTAAGACAAACATTCTGACAAAGATCCAACATGCTCAAGCCATAAATGTGGCTTTCAGAGTGTTAACAAGATTTTCCTTAAATTTGACTTAGTGACCTAGTTTTTAACCGGACATGACCCAGTTTCGAACTTGACCTAGATATTACTTAGACAAACATTCTGACAAAGTTTCAACATGCTCGAGCCATAAATTTGGCTTCCAGAGTGTTAACAAGATTGTCCTTAAATTTGACATAGTGACCTATTTTTAACCACATGACCCAGTTTCGTACTTGGCCTAGATATTACTTAGACAAACATTCTGACAAAGTTTCAACATGCTCAAGCCAAAAATGTGGCTTCCAGAGTGTTAACAAGATATTCTTTAAATTTGACCCAGTGACCTAGTTTTTGACCCCACATGACCCAGTTTTGAACTAAGCCGAGTGTTGATGGAGATATATGTTCTGATATACTTTCATAAAGATTAGATGCAAGATGTTGCCTCTAGAGTGTTAACAACAAATGTTAGAAAAAGTAACAAAGGAAAATAACTCTGTAATTAGCTAAATTAGAGTTATGGTTCATGCACATCACACTTCCTCTAAATGTGTTGTATCATCGTATGAAGTTTTATTAAATTCCAACAATTAGTTTTAAGTTAAGATCCGGTCAAGACTCTACGAACAAGAAAAAGTAACAAAGGGCAATAAATCTGTAATTATACAAATTAGTTCTTGTACACTGCACTTCCTCTCATTGTGCTCTACCATTGTACGAAGTTTTATTAGATTCCATTAATTAGTTATTAAGTTATTCTCCGGACAAGAAAAAGTAACAAAGGGCAATTACTCTGTAATGAGGTAAAATAAGACTTATAGTTCCTGTACACTGCACTCCCCCTCAATGTGTTGTATCACCGTATGAAGTTTTATTAAATTCCATCTTGTAGTTTTAAAGTTATTCTCTGGACAAGAATAAGTAACAAAGGGGAATAACTCTGTAACTAGCTAAATAAGAGTTATAGTTCATGTACACTGCAATTCCTCTCAATGTGTTGTATCATCATATGAAGTTTTATTAAATTCCATCCTTTAGTTTTAAAGTAATTCTAAGAAACACTGATGCCCCCCCGAATGGCATCATCTAGGTCAAAGGTCAAGGTCGCAAGGTCAAAAATGTTCAAGGAATACACATGTGAAATATGGTAGCCATACCTGTTATGGTTCAAAAGTAGTGGTCAAGGTTAAAGTTTTTTTCGACAGACAGACAAAGAGACAGACAGACAGACAGACAGACAGACAGACAGATTCCGGGGGCATAAAAAAGGGTAAAGACTCTGTTATAAGCTAAATTAGAGTTTATAAGCTAAATTAGAGTAACGGTTCTTGTACACTGCACTTTCTCTTATTGTGCTTTACTATTGTATGAAGTTTTATTATATTCCATCTGGTAGTTATTAAGTAATTCTCCGGACAAGAAAAAGTAACAAATGTTGATTGATTGATTGGGGTTTAACGCCATTTTCAAACATTTTTCAGTCATATCACGGCGACCAGTTCACCTACTCATGGTTTTCCCACACCAGTACACCACACAACATACTTTACAAGCAACTGGCTACTTTTCCACATAGACTGTTAAACAGCCCATTGGTGAAAGACGAATGTCACAGGGAAAAGTAACAAATGGCAACAACTCTGTAATTCAATAAAATAGAGTTATGGTTCCTGTATACTGCACTTCCTCTCAATGTGTTGTATCATCATATTAAGTTTTATTAAATTCCATATTGTTGTTTTAAAGTTATTCTCCGGACAAGAAAAAAGAAAGAAAGGGCAATAAAAGTTATTCTATGCATACGAAAAAGCAGGGCCTGCTCTGGGTTGAATTTTTCTTTCGCCACCACTTTCGCCACATTGAAATAAAGTTCGCCACTTTTAAATTTTAGGAGCCACTTTTAATTTTTAGGAGCCATTCATTTTCGCCAATCTCATCAATGGGTCCAATAATTGTTTGTACTCGCCCATAATTAAATAGATTTTTCCCAATCAAAAATGACAAACTTACATTGTCATTAAATCATGAAAGGCCTACGTTGATCGTCGAAACTTGCTTCAAAAAGCGTGTTGATATATTTAATGCATCTATAATTGCCAATTATTGCCAATTATCATATGTACGGCCTTTAATGTATCAATATCGCTCAGAGTTGATGGTCAGTAGGATTAAAAGGCTGAATTAACACTTCACAACAATAACACAAGTGTGAAATACACAAGCTGTCAAAATGATAAAAACGGGTGTCGTAAAAAATTAAAAATGTCGTAAAGTGGTCACTGGTTCCCGACATTGAATCAAATGGCAGTGCATTATCTTAGATTAACGGAAACAGTCACTGTATGTCATAAACTGATATCCAAATCAGGTAAATGTTGATGATAAAAACCTTTCGCCACTTACATTCGCCACTCATGAAATAACTTCGCCACTTTAAAATAATCTTCGCATTTGGCGAAAGTGGCGAACGACAGCGCGGGCCCTGCGAAAAAGTAACAAAGGGCAACAACTTTGTAATTAGCTAAATTAGTTCTTGTACACTGCACTTCCTCTCATTGTGCTCTTCCATTGTATGAAGTTTTATTAGATTCCATCTTGTAGTTATTCATCGGACAAGAAAATAAAAATAGTAAAATAGTGTTATGATTCCTGTACACCGCACTTCCTCTGAATGTGTTGTACCATCATATGAAGTTTTAAAGTTATTTTCCAGACAAGAAAATGTAACAAAGGGCAATAACTCAGTAATTAGGTAAAGTAGAGTTGTTGTTCTTGTACACTGCACTTCCTCTCACTGTGTTGTATCATCTTATGAAGTTTTATTAAATTCAATCTAGTAGTTTTAAAGTTATACTCCGGACAAGGACAATTGCAACGGACCAACCGACCTACCACAGGGTGACTCAAATATACCCCCTTCACACTTTGTTTGTCGGGGGTATAAATATCGCATTTAACATTATTTTGTCCATTTGTGAATCAAATTTGCAATATCATTAATATCATTAATATCATAGTAAATGGATACATGAGGCCCAAGAAATCTAATAGCACTCAACTGCAATTAGGCAATAAGTAAATCCCTTTAACAATATAAGACAAAGCCACCCAGTGCCCTAGTGTTTGACCCGATATGACCCATAATCAAACTTAGCCTATACATCATCAAGACAAAGTGTCTGACAAAGTTTCAAGCTGCTTAAGTCAAATATGTGTAAACAAGATTGTTCTACAACTTAGTCTAGTGACCTAGTTTAAGACTGGACCTGGACATTCCTTCAATTTGGCCAAGTGCCGTAGTGTTTGATCGGACATGATCCATATTCATCTTTCATTTATAGGCTTTCTATATTTTTACCAAGATATTTTCAAAGTCGTCCCGCTGTAGATTTATTGTATGTGGGAAAGGGTAAGAGTACTTACAACACGTATTTGTCTCACTGAGTCAATCCTGCCAAATTTACCAAACATTTTCACTAGTTTCTGAAATCAGAATACATGTAGTTCATTTTATTTAATGCCAAGAGATATATGCTGCAATAAATGAAGGATTTTCATAATGGACTTGTTGAGCTTTGCATTAAGAAGAGTCCTAAGCCACGTCTAGTAATATCCAGATAAATGTTGAATTGGGCAGCCAACAGTTAACCCTTTCTCTTATATAGACGCTTTCTGATGCCTCTGCAGCAGACGGCTTTTTGAAAACATAGTGACAAAAGAAGAAATTGCTCAAACTGAGCAATTTCTCCTTTTTGTCACATTGTTTTTTTCAACTTTTAGCCATAGGTTATCCATTCAATTATAGAGATTTTCTACTTTTTGATAAAATATGTTCTATGTCGTCTATTGCAGAATTATCATATGTGGGAAAGGGTTAAGAGTCTGGTCAGAAAGCACGTTCCAGTAGTCAGAATACTTATATATCTGAAGAAAATATCACATTACAAACAAGACATCTACACAAAATAATTTCATGCAAAGGGTTAGCCTTCTCACTAGGGTCAGCAGGCGATGTGGCAAAATGTAGAAATTACTTAGTAAGAGTAATTTCAACTTTGCAAGGATGTGTTAAAAGTCATCTGCTACAAATTTGCCATATGTAGGATAGAGGGGTTAGAAAAAATTTGGTACCATAAGTATGAATCCCGGAGAAAGATTTCCGATAAATACGATTCTCTTGTCTACCTCAGGAGTATGGGATAGTTCGTTATTTTTATGTTTCTTCCTTGGCATATCAGCATTGTCATGATTGCCTTGTTCATCTTCATAATCACTAACAACATCTTCATCATCAGCTTCACATAATTCTCTGAAAAAAATATTTGGATGAAAAATACCGTTACCCTTTTCATCGTACATCGTGTAAAGAATTTGTGTGGAAGACAGAAGTGCTAAAGTAGAGCATCGGCCTCACGTTCCAAAGGTCACAGGTTTGAATCCTGTGATGAGCGGGTTCTGCCTTTAGGATTTTTCCACACAAATCGTTATGTCCTAGGAAGCAGACATTGAGCATGATTAATATAAGCTTAAAGGTTGTTTCTCAATCGATGTAAAATAAATAAAATTTAACTAAATTACCAATTTCCTCAACTTTTCAAAACTATGGATTGGTGCTAACCCTTGCACTGATAAAGACAACTTTTTCACCTCTTTTTCAAATTACATCAAAATTATATTTTTGTGAAAAAAAGGAGAACTTGGTAAAAAATATTATATTTAGCAATTTGTATCTTTCATAGCTGAATCTAAACTTCATTATCAAATTTCATTATGTTAACCCTTTCCCTTATATAGAAGCTTTCTGATGCCTCTGCAGCAGACGTCTTTTTGAAAACATAGTGACAAAAGAAAAATTGCACAAAACGTGCAATTTCTCCTTTTGCCACAATGTTTTCCACTTTTAGTCATAGGTTATCCTTTCAGTTATAGAGATTTTCTATCTTTTGACAAAATATGTTCAAAGTCGTCTGCTGCAAAATTGTCGTATGAGGGAAAGGGTTAAATGTTTCCAACATTCTTCTTCAAAACCGACAAATCAAAATGGCATTACATGTAATATTGCCAGACCAAGTAGAATTCATTGTAGGAATTCTATACCACCTCAAAAAAGCCAATTTTGCCATACCTCAAGAAACAAGAGGGCCAAGATGGCCCTATATGGATCACCTGATTGATAGTAAATTAGTAGCAAATATTTAACTGCAAATATCTGGGAATCAAGGAGTGCAAATGAAACTGCAAAGAGTGGACATTGTTAAAGAAAAAGCTTATCAGCAAAGGCCATTTGTATCTTGAAATCTAACAAGAACTTTAATAAGAATAGTACATGAATTATGAAGTTTTGCCATTTTTCACCTTTCCTGATGTCGCCATGCTGCCCTGTTTTTCAACAAAATCATTTAAGGAACATTTCTACTAAATTATGGAGGAAAAGGATTTTAAAGTTCGGGTATTTTTGTCACTTTCTGATGCCGCATAAAATTAAAGTTTTACACAGAATGTAAGTCTTTGAAAATTTTGAAAAAGGACCAACAAAGGAACATTCCTGTGAAGTTAAGTTGAAATTCGTCCATTGGAATGGTAGGAGTTGGTTGTCATTTGTAGCTAAAAGTTCAATTTACCCCTTTTGTGATGACGCCTGGTTGCTATGATTTTGTAACCAGTTAATACAGCTTAAACAAATTAAGTAGAGGGTCACTGAAGTAAGATTCCTATTATATTTTCTTAAAATCAGACAAGCAATTTCATAACAATGGAATTTTCAAATGTTGTCATTTTGCCCCTTTTCTGATGCTGCCTGACTGCCATCTTTTTCAACCAATCAATATTGCTTGAACAATTTTTGTAAAGGGTCACCCAAGTAACATTTATACAAAATTATATTGGAATCTAACAAGCAGATTCGGAGGAGAAGATTTTTAAAGTTTTGACGTTTTGTCCCCTTTCTGATGACGGAGCAACCAAAGTTCTCAATGGAAGTTAAATCTTTGAACAAATTTGATAGAGGACCACCATAGGAACATTCCTTTGAAGTTTGGTTGAAATTAGTCTTGTGGTTTATGAGGAGATGATATTTAAAGCTAAAATTTAACGACGGACGACGACAGATAACGGACAATGGACGGAAATCGATCAGAATAGATCACCTTGAGCCTTCGGCTCAGTTGATCTAAAAAGAGAGTGACATAAGTTTTTTAATTGAGCCCATCTGTACTATACATGTGTATAGGAGTTGACTTCTGTGAACAGTTTAGAGCCTGATCAGCCTGTTGAACTGCAGTCTAGTCATGATCTACACTGTTCACATATTTATTACATAAGCTTGTTAGAAGCTTCTTCAACTTGTGCAAGTTCTGATAAGACAGGGGAAAATTGCACATCTTATCTATAGATTTGATGTATATGTGGAATATAACTTGTTTTAACCCTTTCCCTGATACGACAATTCTGCAGCAGACGACTTTGAACATATTTTGTCAAAAAAAAGAAAATCTCTTAGTCTATAATTGAATGGATAACCTATGACAAAAAGTTTTGTCACTATGTTTTCGAAAAGCCTTCTGCTGCAGAGGTGTCAGAAAGCGTCTATATGAGAAAAAGGGTTAATTACCTTTTCTTTCCTCTCTGTAACAAAGATTCATGCACAATTCCTAGTGAGGGATCATTCTGTAGCCTAGATTCCTTTGATTCTTTATTAACATTGTTTACTTCTGTTTGTTTCTTTACATTTTTTCCTTTCTTTAAGAATGGCTCACTATCTGCTGCTGGTGAATTAGAAGTGACTGACTTTCTATTCAGATTCTGTTGAGTTTGGTTTTTTAACGATGGAGAATCTTGAGATCCTGTATTTGAGTCCTGCTCTTGGTTTACTGAACCAGGAGATTTAGCCTGTAACTACAAAAGAAATATCCTGTCCCATAAACAACAAATCTGCAGCAAACAACATTGTTTTAACCCTTTCCCTCATATAGATGCTTTCTGATGCCTCTGCAGCAGACAGCTTATAGAAAACATAGTGACAAAAGTAGAAATTGCTCAAAACAAGCAATTTCTCCTTTTGCCACAATGTTTTCAACTTATCGTCATAGGTTATCCATTCAATTATAAAGATTTTCTATGTTTTGACAAAATATGTTTAATGTCGTCTGCTGCAGAATTGTTGTATGAGGGAAAGGGTTAATACAAAAAAAAAACAAGAGCACCGCGTACGGCACAGACGCTCGACTGATAGAAAACAGAAGAAAAGCTGAGCTGAACAAAAAACCTTAACCGGACGACCACGCCGCCGCCAGAAAAAAAAGGTTGAGCTGAACAAAAAACCTTAACCGGACAACCACGCGGTCGCCAGAAAAAAAGCTGAGCTGAACAAAAAACCTAACCGGCCGCCGACGATGATGCCAGGGTCATGACAATATCGTTTTTTCAAAAGTCGAGCTAATAATGAAAATCTTAACAAACGAAAGTGTAATTATTTCATAGAGTTGTAAACATTATGGCAAAAGGAGAAATTTCTGCAGATCATAAGCTTCCTAAAAACCAGGTTCTAAATAAAAACATTAAAAATCAATTGAGACAAATGTCGAGCAAACAAACCAAAAATTTCCTACTCTCCTGACCACAATGTTTAATTAAGTGCTTTAACTTTGAAGTGAATCTGCTGCACAGAAGCAAACTTAATGGCACAACTAGAACATGAAACAGTGGGGAAAAACTCTTAAAAAGAACTAGGTTACAGTTATATTACTTGTAGTGTTCAATTCTCTTGATCTAAAGGTATAAGTGTTGCAACTTTGAAGTAAATCTGCCAAACAGTGTTTCTAGGCTTGAACTCAAAACTGATTGACCAATTTGATCCATTAGCAGTCAAAACAGGGGGATATTTGGGAAATGAGGCATCAAGTGGTTAGGACGCCTACTACATATAATCAAGCACTTAATATATAATAATAGAAAACAATTCAAAACCAGTCTTAAGTTATCATTTAGTTGCTTTCACAGCAATTAAGTGTATATAAAATAACCAGACTTCCATCAAGAGCTATCTTTAAGCATTGTGAAATTCCTGATTGTCAGGTTTTCTAACGAAAGGTCTAACACAACAACAAACGATCCAATCTTTTTGTGAACATTTTTATTTTCTAATGTCAAGCCTAAACACTGGAAACAGTTATGACCAATTAAAACATCAAACCTTTCCCACATACATGTTTCCTGATGCCTCTTCAGCAGACGACTTTCTAAAAATCAAAGCGCCAATGGCACTGTAGTGGCGATCGTATGGAAAATTCTGCAAAGTAACAAGCAGTATATCGGTGTAGGGCTTGCGCTTTTCAATAATAGTGCACTCTGGTGCGGATCAATTTGAGAATTTATCAACCCTGCATCTTTTGACAGTAGAATAATGTTAGTTTGCAAGAATGTTTTCTTGGTGATTGTTTAGTTACGTTCTGAAACTGGTCATGATGTGTTCAAAATAAGGCCATTCCAAATTTATGAAAAATCTAGTTGGTACTCGATAGACTAGCTACCGTTTTAGCTCATTAGAATGGCTATTTGTAATCTAAATTGTTCGGGTAATCACATGTTCATCACCAGGTCGCTAGGCCATATTAAGATAAAATATTGTGTACACTTTAGAAATGACAAAATTATCAAGAAAGGAGAGAAAACAGTATCCATTAGTTTGGTGTTTGTTTCAATGATGTCCGATATTAAACAGGTCTGTTTAATTTAGTCCCTTCACATTGCATGATTGAGGGTTGTCAGAGACATATAAACACAATGTATTTATATGTCTCTGAGGTTGTTAAACTGCTTCGAAATATTTGAGTGCAATAACAAACACAAAACATGCACAAAAAGCACAATTTCACTATTTGCCAAACTGTTCAATTTATAAAAATTTAGGCATATATTATAATGCTCGATCTCCAAAGTAAATAAGGCTACACTTTCAGCATTGATTGCTAATTGACTCTAGAACGTGCAGAGTGTATACATAACGTGTGTACACACTGACATCGTGTGTCCTTTAAACCTGTGTAAACCAGTCTTATCATCTAGATGCTTTCATATATTTAAACAGCTACAAAATGAAGCTTTTATAATATTGAGATTTAAGAACACCAGTATCGCGAGCTATTTATAGCCTTTTGGAATTTCCAGATTTGAGTATTATCAGAGTTATTTGCCGTTATTTGCAAGGCAGAACGCGCAATGATATTTATTATCTGCCAAATCATGACGAAGATAATATTTAAATATGTTTACTCTATGTAGATAATGTCTCGATAAAACTCAAATATTAGTAACAATCCTGTACCAAAGTAGCACTGACATAATTATTATTAATCGCGTATCTGCATCAATGATGGAACTATAACGGATGTGAGTAAATTAGTTTGCATTAAGGAAAATAAATATCAACCGATTTTTCAAAACCGACTATGTAAATATTGTTCGTTGTTGTTGTTTCTGTTAGCATTGTGGCGATTGTCAAACCAATTGCCACAACAACGTGGCAAAAGGACAAAATTGCTCATTATAGCAATTACTCCTTTTGTCACAATGTTTTAATTTTTCTTCAATAACTGATCTTTCATTTACAGAGAGTTTCCATATTTTTTAAATAATTGTTTGCAATGTCGTCTATGGCAGATCAGTTGTATGAGGGAAAGGGTTAACACAATGTGTGACTGACAGAGAGACAACTGAGAAGTGATCTCCAAGTGTCTTTCTACCTTACACACACACACACACAAAATATCTTAAAGTTCTTCTAAAAAGTTTAACCCTTTCTGACACCTCTGCAGCAGATGACTTTTAAAAACTTTGTGACAAAAAAAGAAATTGCTCAAAACAAGCAATTTCTTCTTTGGCCACAACTTTTTCACCTATTTTCTGTAAATATACCCTCATTTATAGTAATTTTCTATATTTTTGTCCACATGTTTCCAAAATCGTCTGCTGCAGATTTTTTGTATGTGGGAAAGGAATAAAAAGGGTTTTCCAGAAACTGGCCATATGACCTACCAGTAATTTCAAACATAATAAACATGAATTTACCATGAAGTCAGAACTTTCAGGAAGATAATAAGATTGTATAAAAAATGTGGCATCTGGAGTGTTGACAGGGTTTTTCTAGGTCAAACTAGTAACCTAGTTTATGATTCCCACAGGAGTTTTGAGCATTACCAAGATTTGATGGTGATGAAAGCTCTGGTGGTTTTTATCATGATTGAATAAAAAACAAATTTTTTAAATGTGATTCAGTTTCAAATTTGATATCATATTTGAAGGAAGATGAATACTTTGATGAACTTTTATGATGATTAGATAATAAATGTGGCCTCCAGAGTGTTCCAGATATCTTCGTAAAATCCATCACCTGAGTGATGGTCTAGTAGTAAATGTGTTAACCCTTTCCCACCTACAGACGCTTTCTGACGCCTCTGCAGCAAACGACTTTTGAAAACATTGTGACAAAAGAACGAATTGCTCAAAACAAGCAATTTCTCCATATCCCAAATGTTTTCAACTCTACTTAAAAATCATACTATCATTTGTATAGATTTCGATACTTGGCAGTTGATAATTTCAAAGTCGTCTGCTGCAAATTTGTTGTATGTGGGAAAGTGTTAAATGGGCAAAGTTTGATCAAGAATGGGAATGAAAATGCATGGAGTCACTGTAAATGAAACAGCATATCAGTAAAGGACACACACTGTAAATGAAACAGCATATCAGTAAAGGACACACACTGTAAATGAAACGGCATATCAGTAAAGGACACACACTGTAAATGAAACAGCCTATCAGTAAAGGACACACATTTTGTAATAAGGCATTCCAATCTCATTAAAACCAGACATAATCTTTGCTGCATTAGGAAATGCTCGTATAAATCTGACAGACAAACACTTAGGGGACAGTGAGCCTAGTCTCAGGTGATGTAGCCTCTAATGTGTTCGCAAGGGTTTTCAACATTTGGCTTCATGACCTACTTTTTGACTTCATGTGACCCATCTTTAACCCTTTCCATCATACGACAATTCTGCAGCAGACGACTTCAAACATATTTTGTTAGACAATGAAAAATCTCTTCAATTGAATGGATAACCTATGACAAAAAGTGGAAAACATTGTGGCAAAAGGAGAAATTGCACGTTTTGTGCAATTTCTTCTTTTGTCACTATGTTTTCAAAAAGCTGTCTGCTGCAGAGGCGTCAGAAAGCGTCTATATGAGGGAAAGGGTTAACAGTGACTGGGATTTAAAGCAGATGAATGTTCTGATGAATCCTTAAGATTTGATAACAAAAATGAGTCTTTAAAGGGTTCACAAGGTTTTTCTAAAACTTGATCTTGTTCTTCACCTGACATGACCGAATTTGGAGCTGAACGAGATATAGTGGTGATGATTTCTGGAAGCTTTAAATGTGTTGATAAGATTAATTTGGTACTTACATAGTAATATGTCATTTAATTTTGATTGAAATTATTTTATTATTTCAAACAAATGATAAAATACAAAAATGTAAATTAATTGTGATTCTCTCTTTAATAGTTAAAGTATGCGGAAAAGAAGCCAAATAATATTTTACAATATAATTCAGATCAGCAATTAACCTTGTTCCATTTAAATAAAATGAATGGATATGGAGCAATCAAAATGCATGTTGTGATTCCAATCATGACGCATTTAATGGTTGCAGCTAAATGTATGCAAGCACTGCCTTTGAATCAAATTGGATGATTTCAACAAATTTGTTGAAATGTATACTTTGTATACTATTTATACAAAACTTTCAGAATTCTGACCAGATTTCCTGAAACTTGGGTGTGAAATTTCAAAACTACTGGAATTGGCTATTATTGAAAGAACTACATCTAAACTGTATTTCTCTGACAATTTTTTGTTGTTTTACTTACAGCGTCATTTCTAGATGCTATTATTTGTTCCTTGGTCCGACCTGCAGTAAATAGTTCAGACAATTCTTCAACTTTGTGACCCGACATTCTGAAATAAGAAAAAATATACTAAAATATTTGAAAATAATGTTATAGGAACAAAAATAAGCGAGAAATGTTACGGGAATCGGATTAAGGTACAAATACCACTTCTACCACCCTTGATGTGGAAGCCACTAGCTTCATAGCAACATTGGTAGAATGATGTTTTTTTTCACAAAGTAAAGCAACAAAGATTAAGGGCCTGGATTGGTGACCCGCGATGCCTTAAATCCCTGAAGAAACTGGTACACGTTACAATAAATCAACTCCCTAGGAATTCTGTGAATTTTTTTCCATAAATTTGTCAATGAATACTATAGGTTATCGTATCTTTATTCGAAAATATTGTGTTGGTCGAAAGCTCAGGCAGAACGAGTCCCAACATAATAGATTTCCATAATCATGCAATAACCTTTTTATTGTATAATTTGATATTGGCTATTTAAAATATGTCATTTTGATTGTTTTAAACACTTCACCATTTAAAATATTAACACTCGTTTTGGATTGTTTATATAAATAAACATTAACAATCTAGCATGCAATTATAAAGTTCTTTCCGATGGTTGCAAGGGTTTGGATTCAACTTGAAATGGAACCGTCCACAAAATGTGTAACGCTTTTTCTAAAAGATTTTCATTAAGAACTTGTATATTATATTATTCTGATATTTATGCCCGGATATTTGTGTTCTTTATTATGATTAAGATGCCCCTTTTGACATCACAGTATGTTCAGTAAAGTGAACACACCGCTTCTATACTGCGTTGATAAACTTCACATCGGAGGATACCAAAGAAAAATTCTGAAGACCTACCTTTAAAACAATCATATGCTTATTCATCCCTCTTTATTTTTTGTTCATGTGTAATTGAGATACACTTATAATAAATTGTCAATGACAATCAAAACAACTTTATAGTGAACATCCTTATAATCAAGCAATATTATTGATCTACACAAGTTTCACAGTATTACTTCAGAAACTACGTAGATAATTACAAACATAGCTAACGCTATGAATAGACCAGATTGGGTTTTTTGTATGTGTATTGATTTTTCACTACGTGTCATTTATAAAAGATGTACCAAACAGTGTACACAAACAGAATAAGCAGTTTTTTCTGAGGACGATCAGCGACTTGAACCCTATTCCAGATCATGTCTGATTCAAGTCCCGTCTGCAGTCTTTCTTACACAGCCTTATCCAACACAGATGTTTTTTATTTCCTTTTTTATTTGTAAATATGTCTAATTGGTGGTTTTTACAATATTCTATATATTTGATATATATTGTAGAATGTATTTTTTAAAAATGATACGTTTGTTGATAACAAATATTTCGTAACTTGTTTTAATACAAGTTTAACTAATATGGGATAAATAATGATATATTTATTAATCTTACGCATTATTCTTATTGCAATTAATAATATCTTATTTGATGTGTGAGGTGTGATAATCCTAGATAATTGATTATCAATTAAAGATGTTGAATTATATACTAACAGTTTGTGAAAAAACATGAATATTTAATCTGAATGTCTGACTAACAGTTTTAATTGCCTTCATCAATTCACATGATTAGCAGCGTAATTAATATTATCTTTTAAATGTAAAGGATTATAATTATTTCATTTGTCAATATATCGCGAATATTTGTTTGATGCAAAGGAAAATTATGTTTGATATCGCTTATCGGCATAGAGAAAATTCCTGTCAAAACGGATCGGCAATTTTGTTATTAGCATGGAAACACCGGTTGTCAAACCTCTTAACATTTATCAGGGCTCATGGGAATACTTATAAATTCATGTCAAAAACCAACAATACTGACAAATAAATTCAATTACTTATGTGTAAGTAAACAAAACACCGGTTCACATACAATTTATTACCTATAAAAATAAATAACAGTCCTTAAACTCAAGGTTCAAAATATGTATGGTTCGAAAACAGGGGCCTGTACAATACAAGATGGCTAGACATAGGATTTATTGAGGATGAAAACATGCAACGTACATTATTCCTACAAACGTTATCATTTTTAAAAAAAAATATTCTACAATATATATCCAATATAGTACATTGTTTCAATAGGTTATGAATTCACTGATACCAGGTTACGAATTCACTGATACCAGGTTAAGATTTCACTGATACCAGGTTACGAATTCCTTTACCGCAGGTTACGAATTCACCAAAACCCAAAATATGGAAAACGCCAAAATATACCAAATATACAGGTTACGAATTCACCGGAGGCATTAAAGTGTATTTTCAAGTAAAATAACTACAAATTTGAGAATGCGATTATCATTACTTACGTCGAATTCACTTTGTTTTCGACACGTAGTTTTGGTCTGAAAATCGAATGTAAAAAACGTGGAATAATTGGGAAATTGCGTTAATCGTTTCGTTTTGCACGCGAATTCTGATGACACGGTGTTGTGGATAAATTATTACTTTAGTATTTCGTCCCCCCCTTTTTTATTGTGTAACTATAGAATCTACTTAATTGTAGTTTAAACATTTCTGATGTAAAATAAAAATAGGATATCAAAACTATGAATGATTAATTAATGTAAATCATCATGTATACCCTTGAGACACGGTTATGGCTACTAGAAACGTTGTGGGGAAAGCAGCGATTGCGCATCTTGAATATTTTCTCTCTTTCATACATTGTTTTATTCTCTTTCATAAATGAATACTTTCATTAAGACCTATTTTCTATCAAACATTTTTCTTCTTTGCCCATATAGTTTTCTACTCAATTATAACATGGACCAGGGACAATGTTATACACGGTCGGTCCCTGCATGGACGTAGATCTTATCTGCTTCCCTGATTATAAATAAATTATTTCATTTAGATATATTTTCTATATTTCTTACGGTATGTTTTCCATATCGTAGTTGCAGATTCCTAATACATATTTATTCATATGTAAACTAAAACTAATGATTCATTTAAACACATTGAAGTTTTGAAACATTGTGAGAAAAGGAGCATAATGAGCAGTTTCTGCTGCGCAAACATCTCTTTGATCTACTCGAAATAATTAATTAAGTTTTAAAATAAATAACTTGGATGCTCACGTCTTGAAGCATCTTGTAAAAAGTGTTGTACTACTGATTATGATTAATCACTGTGACCAACCACAAGCTTCTAGTACTACAGACAATAAAGAATCACTGTAGCAAACCACAAGCTTCTAGTACTACAGACAATAAAGAATCACTGTGGCCAACCACAAGCTTCTAGTACTACAGACAATAAAGAATCACTGTAGCCATCCACAAACTTCTAGTACTACAGACAATAAAGAATCACTGTGGCCAACCACAAGCTTCTAGTACTACAGACAATAAAGAATCACTGTGGCCAACCACAAGCTTCTAGTACTACATACAATAAAGAATCACTGTGGTCAACCACAAGCTTCTAGTACTACAGACAATAAAGAATCACTGTGGCTAACCACAAGCTTCTAGTACTACAGACAATAAAGAATCACTGTGGCCAACTACAAGCTTCTAGTACTACAGACAATAAAGAATCACTGTGGCCAACCACAAGCTTCTAGTACTACAAACAATAAAGAATCACTGTGGCAAACCACAAGCTTCTAGTACTACAGACAATAAAGAATCACTGTGGCTAGCCAAAAGCTTGTAATAGTACAGACGATGCAGAATCCTGTGGCCAACTGCAAGCTTTTAGTACTACTACAGACAACAAGAGTTGCTGCAAGATGCAGCAATTGGCGCGGGAATCAGCATGTTATGGCTTAAGAAATACTGTTTGATTCGAAAAACACGAAACCCGCTTTTAAAATATGTTATAAATATAGGATAACAATAGTTTTTGGGATGGGGGCTCTTTGCCCTTAACCCATGCCTAGTCTGCTTTCGAAAAGTCCACTTACGGCTGAAACCATGCAATACTATTGAACTCCTCCGCGAAAATCCGAGTTTTTATTGGTTATAACCAGCTTTAACATTTATTTCATTGGTTCGACCGAATCACGAAGAACAATCCGCTTGCATTAATTAATGAGACAAAATAGTTCTAATGAGTGAAACACACTCCGACATATGATTGACCTCAATGTCAGTGTTGTTAGTTAATTTCAACATACACACGTCAAAGTGTAACCTAGTCCTAGATGTCAAATAAACTAAAAATGTAGTCTAAATAGTTTTTTTGTCAATTAACCTTGTAAGGGCCTTTTCCGGGATTCAATTAAACTGCAAATACATTATAAATACCATAACATGTTAACCCTTTCCTAAACACAGACGTGATTTGACGCATAGAACCAGTCTTCTGTAATCAATACCAGGGTTGGCAAAGTATTGACTGCCCAGGTTTTTCCTGGCTGGGCAATACTCCCTGAGATGGGCAGTACTGGGCAATACTGGGTAATAGATTGTTTAAGCTTTTATTCTTAAAAAGAATAGTTAAGACATGCTATGATTACATTGTATTATTGCTAAATATTATATACAGTATATACACAAAAACATTCAGAGCAACTAGTTCACCATTCAATTTCATCTTTTCCTCTCAACATTCTATAACAGAATACAAGTTTTGCACCTTTTTGTATGTCTAGTTTGTTTCTAAGTTGTGTTTGAATTAAACAAAAATTGGAAGATATTCTCTCATTGGAAGCAGAACTTGCAGGAATGCCCATTAGTTTCCTGGCTAACTGACAAAATAAGGGATTTAGTATGATTTAGTTTTTCTGCACGTTTCCACCAAACAGTTGGTGAAAAAGTCATTGCTGTAGACTCATTTGTTAATGACTTTGGTAGGATTTTATTCTCACACGTAAATTTCATTAAATCAGGTACAAGTTCTAGATTTTCCTCTTGAAGCATTCTCTGTGCAGATGTTATCTGATTAGACTTCAGTTTTTACAGAAAGAACTGTTCACAATTGTTCATAAGCGTTCATGTACAAATAATGTATCATTTAGATTTTCTTAACCAATACTCACTCAGAGTATCTAATAAGGGCCTTAGGCAGAGACTTATAAAACACTTCTTTATTGAAGTTTTAACTTTACAAAATAAGTAAAAATTACTAGTATTTCATATTGCCCAGTATTACCCGGTATTGCCCAGTAAAACTCAGTAAAACCCGGTGTTTTCCAGTACTGCCCACTGGGCTGGGCAATACTCATAAAACCCAGGGTTTTCCCAACCCGGATCAATATTTTATGTGTTGTCTCTGTCTGTAAAGCTTGGAGGCATTATCCGGAGCCCGGCCGGCTGTCTGCCTGAATGTGCATTCGTCCGTCCGTCATGGTTTGCATTTATTGGTCAAAAGTTGTTTCTGTTTGGCAGATTAATTTCGAAGTAGTCACACTTATACCATGTGATCAGGAGAACGGCAAAATACTAGGTACACAACTCTGGTCTGCTTATTTTAGTAATCTCCATGTTTCTTTATTTAGTGCAGCCATTTTCTCAATTAATTTCCATTTTATCCATTCAAAACTTGGTTTGTAGGTAACTTATAATCAACAGATGTGCAGTGCACCATTACCAACACTTTAGCATGCTGTATTTGGAGTGTGTTTATTTTTTCTTTCCATGTTCTCACTTATTATATGACTTTCGCGTGCAACACATGCTTTCCGTGAAATGCTCTTGTTCGTTAATGAGTGCTTCCCTAAGCTTTGTACTTTGTCCGGAGCGACTGACTGTCTGTTCATCCATCCGTCCGTCTGTCCGTTACGGTTCGTATTAATGGGTCAAAACGTTGTTTCTGTTTGGCAGATCCATTTCAAAGTCGTCACACTTATACATTGGGATGAGGAGACGGATGCAATATTTCGAACGCAAATCTGATCTGTTATTTTAGGTATAAACTCATTTTGTTCATATATTTCTATGGTCTTTGTCTCAATAGATGTTCAATGAATCAATTCAATACTTTGTGTATAGGAAACTAATAAGCTACATATGTCCAGTGCACACGAGACATAACTCTAGCATGCTTTCGATTGTCTTTCTATGAGCATGATTCCAATATACATTGTGGATCTTTAGTGTTTTCTTAACTTGAAATATTTTAATTGAGGGTCGCTGCTCAGTTTTTTGTCAATCTTTTGTCTTTCGTGATTTATTTTGTTTATACAAGATAAGGGTCAACCTTTAATAAATGAGGTATTGGTTATTGGCAGGCAATCTGTGCTGTTTCAAAAATATTTGGTTTGGTTTGTTTAAAGGTCGATGATTTATTGTCCCTATACCATCAGCGATCAGCGCTTTGATTTAGTTAAATACGTAAAACGAAAACAAATATACCTTTTCCCAACGTGTTGACCTCGATCTCCCAAAGTTATTGTAAATATTTGTCTGCGCATGCGCGTCCCCCCCCCCCCTTTATATATTCTTAAAATCGCAAAATTTAGCATAATAACTTCGCATTTATGAAAATATTCCCATTTTCCTAATGTACGGAGTCTAGGTATAAGTATAAATATCACTTCTACAGCCTTGCTGTGAAAGCTGGCTTGTATAGCGACGTTGGTTGAGTATTTGACTTTTGTGTAAAGTTAAGCAACGTTCATCGCGGTTAGTGCCTGGATGGGTGACCCTCAATGGATTAACGCCGGTACACGTTACAAATGGTGGCAGCGGTGGGTGTTATTAAAAAAATATGGTTTTAATTTACATTTTAATTATAAAAAGACTACTCGCATATAAATAGACTGGTTGACTAATCTTAATATTCTATTGCAAACTCTAACAAGAACCAGTCTAGTGACGAACTGCTACGGAAATATCCGAGAGCTGACGGTAAAAAACGGCGCATGCGCGATCAAGACGATTAACACAGCGCATGCGCAAGCCCATTGCACCAGTGACAGTATTTTTACAACCAATATATACACTGGTGCTGATGCACCCACGCAATAAAGGATCACTGTGGCAAACTGCAAGCTTCTAAGAGAACAGACTGTATACATATTCACTACAAGAGAAAGTTGATGCAGCGCATCAATGTCGCCGGAAATCCATATTGCAGTTATGCATAACACTAACATTATAGTAGTTAAATAAACAGTTATCAACTGAGGGGCATATTGGAACATCAGGGGTGGGGTCAAGTGAGTGAAGCCTTTCATTGTTTATGATCAATCTCCATTCCAAAGAAGGTTGACCATACACAAAGCCAACTAATTATTGATCATAAACAGTAATGGAAATGAGTAATCTTGCCAATCATTAGTCTTAGTATGTATACAGTGCTTTCATTAAGGAATAATTATAAGATTTGTGAATTCCACATACACTTTTCAAGATGTTTGTCAGAATATTTGAATTTTATTATTTATCAATAAAACCACAAAACAGACAATTAAGGATTTGCATGCAATAGCACGTCATTTTACCTTTCCCCTATTAAAGTCAACATTGGACACCTTTGCAGCAATCTACTTTTAAAACAATGAGATAATATAAGGGTTAAATCGCTGAAGACATGAGTTTTCTCTTTTTCTCAAAATGATATTAGCTTGGCATCCTAATTATATCATACTTTAACAAATGTTGAAATGTAGTCCAATATTTATAAATTAGACCACCTTCGAAATCTAATATCAGCTAAACAGTTAAATCTCATTGAAATTGTTGTATGATTTAAACTTAATTTCGAACATAAACTGCCTACAACATGTTAATTTATTGTAATTCTTTCCTTCCTTTTTCATAATGAAAATAACAAACTACTCATGTTTTAAAATTATATTATGATGATCGCCATTGTGTCAATGATGCATAACAATATGCAGATCGGAAGCAATATGCCTTTAGGGAATTTAATGACACATTTAAAATTGTCAAGGACGAAATAATTTTGTACAAAAGACCCGATTCGTGACCCACATTCTTCTTCGCAGAGGTGTCGTTCTTGAAACTTTCTTTATAGGCAGAGATTGTTCGTTCAAAGTCATTTTTCTATTAAAACCAGTTTTATCTCGGTTTGTTCTTTTCTTCATTTGTTTCGAACCAAATCAACATTTTAAATCACCTATAATTTACTATTTGTAAGTGAGTGTAAAGAGCGGCTCTCTCCGAAGGAGATTGATCTACGCTGTTGGTATTCGCGAGTCACGCGATCAACAGTTTTAGCTTAGAAACAGTTCATATTTTAGATATACATGGATAAACATTATAAAATGTATTCTTCACAAATCAAGACCTCTCTTTGAACATGAAAATAACATTCAGTAAGTTAAAATTGCTATTTTAAAGGAGAACTCGACATGATTTTTATCTCGATATTAACACATAACAGTCTGCTGCAATTAAGTCTCATAGGGACGGTTTTGTCTTCGTAAATAAAACCCAGAAAAAGAAATGAGAGTCAAGATAAAGAAACTGCAATTACTTAAAACATCGGAATATTTATTTCATTTTAGATGTGTCATAACTTAGTGTTTTTAAACAAACGCAATTGTAATATGTTCAAGACATTTAAATTTGTTTTTTTCTAATAATAACTCCTCTTCCCATGTGATTTCCGAAAAGCTATTAAAAATAGAAGTCGCGGGCTTCTGCCCGGCGACTAATGACCAACTGCAAGCTGGAATTACGACAGATTATAAGGAATAACTGTGGCCAACCACAAGCTTCTAGTTATTCAGACAAAAAAGAATCACTGTGGCAAACTGCAAACTTCGCTTTGAAACTTACAACATTTATTCACCATCATTTCCTCCACCAACAGACACGAGTACATAACTCTGTCAGGTTTTTGTAAGAATTATTGCTCTTTTTCGACTTAGACTTTTGGTTAAATTTTGTGTAATAATTCACTTTTTTTCCAACACCATTACAGATATTGCTTTGAAACTTACACCACTTTTCCATCGTCATTACCTCCATCAACAGACACAAGAGTACATAACTCTCTCCATGTTTTAGTAATAATTATGGCCCTTTTTCGATTTAGAATTTTGGTTAAGTTTCGATCCAACCCAATTTGTTTCAAAACCATTAGAGATATAGCTTATATATATATACACTTACAATACTTATTTACCATCATTAACTCCATCAACAGACAGCAGTTAATTTCATAAATCTGTCAAGTTAATTTTATAGAATTATGGCCCTTCTTCGATTTAGAATTTTGGTAAAGTTATTCATACCAAATCTTTTTTTTTTTTTCAAAACAATTAGAGATATAGCTTAAACATTTACAACAATCTTTTTACCATCATTTCTTCGTATAAAGTACTTTGCTTATAAATAATATGATAAAGTACCTGGTTATGTTTTCTGTACCAGCCAAAACGTTTTGTTTCATTGGCAAACACAACAAAGTTGATCGCGCTGTCCTCCGACAGCTCTTATTTGTTTACCTCCATAAACAGACACGAGTACATAATTCTGTCAAGGTTTTTGTAAGAATTATTGCTCTTTTTCGACTTAGACTTCTGGTTAAGTTTTGTGTACAAATTCACTTTTTTTCAACACCATTACAGATATTGCTTTGAAACTTACAACACTTTTCCATCGTCATTACCTCCATCCACAGAAAAGAGTACATAACTCTGTCCATGATTTAGTTAGAATTATGACCCTTTTTCGATTTAGAATTTTGGTTAAGTTTCGTTCCACCCCACTTTTTTTCAAAACCATTAGAGATATAGCTTATATATATATATATATACACTTACAATACTTATTTACCATAATTAACTCCATCAACAGACAACAGTTCATAACTCTGTCAAGTTATTTTTATAGAATTATGGCCCTTCTTCGATTTAGAATTTTGGTAAAGTTATTCATACCAAATCAATTTTTTTCAAAACAATTAGAGATATAGCTTAAACACTTACAACAATCGTTTTACCATCATTACCTCCACCAACAGCCAAAAGTGCATAACTTAGTAAAGTTTTTTTGTAAGAATTATGACCCTCTTTCGACTTATAAAGTACTTTGCTTATAAATAATTTGATAAAGTACCTGGTTATGTTACCTCCGTGAAGTTCATTCCCTATTCCTTATTCCTTATTCCTTATTCAAATGTGAAGTTGATTACTTGTTCCTTGTTCCTTATTCCTTATTCGAATGTGAAGTTGGTTACTTGTTCCTTGTTCCTTATTCCTTATTCAAATGTAAAATTGGTTCCTTGTTCCTTTGTTGTTGCTTAATCAGATTTGATCTAAGGTACTGCATATGTTGATGTTGCCAACAACACGTGTTGATGATGTTGTTGTTGTTGTAGATGATGAGAGAGACCCATTGGAACATTTTAAATAACCTGTTACTTATTCAAAATCTGGTTACTTATTCGGCCTTTTTCAAGAAAAGATGACTTTGCTATCCCAAATATCATTCCAATTGCATATGATGATGTTGCAAACCACAATTGTGATATTTTTATTGTTGTAGATGCTGCCGGAGACCCATTAGTACATTTCAAATCACCTGTTACTTATTCAAAAAACCTGTTACTTATTCGTTACTTATTCAGAAAATCAATTCAAACGTCTAACGTTGATATTGCCAACAGCAAATGGGATGTTGTTGTTGTTGTAGATGCTGAGGGAGACCCATACGTACCTTTAAAATGACCTGTTATTCAAAAACCCTGTTACTTATTCGGCCGTATTCATTGAAAGAAACCTTTTCTATCCAAAACATTACTTAAACTGCATATACTGATGTTGAAAATCATAATGTTGATGCTGTTGTTGCTGTTTGTGATAACAGAAACCAATTGGTACATTTTAAATCACCTAGCTGTTACTTATTCAAAAACCTGTTACTTATTCGACCGTGTTCAAGAAAAGAAGCTATTGCTGTCCCAAATATCTTTCAAAATGCATTTGTTTATGTTGCCAGCAACAATATTGAGGTTGTTGTTGTTGTAAATTAAGAAAGTGAACCATTGGTACATATTAAATCACCTGTTACTTATTCAAAAACCTGTTACTTATTCGGCCGTTCCCTGTTCCTTGTTCCTCATTCCTTAATCGAATGTGAAGTTCGTTGTTTGTTCCTTGTTCCTTATTTAAATGTACTGCCAACAGCAAATTGGATGTTGTTGTTGTTGTAGATGCTGACGGAGATATATAGGTACCTTTTAAATGACCTGTTACTTATTCAAAACTCTGTTACTTATTCGGCCGTTTTAATTCAAAGAAGACTTTTCTATCCAAAACATTACTTAAACTGCATATGCTGATGTTGAAAATCACATTGTTGATGATGTTGTTCCTGTAGATGATAACAGAAACCAATAGGTACATTTTATGGATTACGATGGATTTATTGATTGATTGGGGCTTAAAGTCAGTCTTACAGTCATATCTCGGCGGACATTTCACATACTCATGGTTTTCCTGGCTGTATCAGTCCAGTTCTCCACAAAACAAACTTTCTAAGCAACTTTTTGTTTAACACTTTAAGCACATTGGTCGAAAACGAATGACGCTTGTCAAAGTAACTTTCGTCAAACGTCAGAAAGAATGTTGACCGAGCTGGAAAAACACCGAATAATTTTGATAAACTAACAGGTGCCTAAATATTAAGATGTAACAAGAAGTCCGTGTTAACATCTACAATAACAGCAATATCTCAATTGCCGTTGGTAATATCAGCATCTGCAGTTTGAAAAGGTTTGTAGATATCATACGCTTTTTTCTTCAAATGCAAATGATAAGTTACGAATAGGTAACAGGTGTCTGAACAAGTAACAGATGAATTAATATGTAACAAGAAGTGTATGTTTGCATGTGCCTCATCAACATCACCATAGGCAGTTTGAAAGTTTTGTGAAATAAAGAAAAGCTTCTTCGTTTTAAACCACCGAATAAATAACGAATAAGTATTCGATCTTACAATAACAAAAACGTGCTTTAAACAACAACATCAACATTTGGAGTTTGAATGGATTTTCTGGACATCAAACGCTCATATCTTGATAACTGTTGAATAAGTTACAGGTGATTCGAAATGTTCCAATATGTCTCTGTCAGCTTCTACAACAACAATAATATCAAAAGTGTGGATAGCAACATAAACATATGCAGCTTATAATTCGGACAGCAAAGGCTTCTTTTCTTGAAAAGAGTCGAACAAATAACGAATAAGTACCAAGTTTTTGAATAAATAACAATGATTAAATATGTTCCGTCAGCATCTATAAAAACAACAACAACAACAACAACAACAACAACAACAACAACAACATTACTTTTGTGGAGTTGGAACGGATTTTCAGGACACCAAACGCTAATATCTTGATAGCCGCCTAATAAGTTATAAATAAGTAAAATGATTTTGAAAAAGTAACAGGTGATTTAATATGTACCAATAGGTCTTTGTCAGAATCTACATCAATAACACATCAAAATTGTGGTTGGCAAAATCAACATATGGAGTTTCGATGAAAATTCTGAATATCAAACGCTCATATCTTGATACCCGTCGAATAAATGACGAATAAGTAACAGGTTTTTGAATATGCAGTTTGAATGATATTCTGTATAGCAAAAGCTTCTTTGAAAATGGCCGAATAAGTAACAGGTTTTTTGAATAAGTAACAGGTTTTTTGAATAAGTAACAGGTTATTTTAAAGGTTCTTATATATCAACATCTTCAAAAACAACATCAAATTTGTGGTTGCAACATCAACATATGCAATTCGAATTATATTTGTGATAGCAAAGGCTTCTTTTCTTGAAAAATGCCGAATAAATAAGTAACAGATTTTTGAATAAGTAACAGGTGAACAAATATGTTCCAATATGTATCTGTCAGGTTCTAAAACAACTAGGGCATCCCATTTGCTGTTGTCAACATTAACATATACAATTTGAATGATATTTGGGAGAGAATAGACTTCTTTTCATGAACACGGCCGAAAAAAGTAACAGTTTTGAATAAGTACCAGGAGATTTAAAATCTACCAATTAGTCTCTATCAGCATCTTCAACAACAACAGCATCAATATTGTGATTTTTAACACTAATATATGCAGTTTGAATGGTGTTTTGGATAGCAAAGGCTTCTTTTCTTGGAAACGGATGTATGAGTAACAGGGTGTTTGTATAAGTAACAGGTTATTTAACAGGTACTTAAAATCATCGTCAATATCTACAACAACAATAACATCACAATAGTGGTTTCTACATCATAATATGCAATTTGAATTATATTTGTGATAGCAAAGGCTTCTAATCTTAAAAAAGGCCGAATAAGTAATGAATAAGTAACATATTCTTGAATAAGTAACAGGTTCTTGAATAAGTGACAGGTTCTTGAATAAGTAATGCTCCAATAGCTCACTTTCATCATTTACAACAATAACAACCTCAATATTGTTGCTGGCAACATTAACAAATGCAATGGCTTCTTTACTTGAATACGGTCGAATAAGTAACAGGTTTTTGAATATGTAACAGGTGATTTCAAATGTAACAACGGGTTTCTGTCGTCATCTAAAGCAACAACAGCATCAACATTGTGATTTTCAACATCAACATATGCAGTTTAAGCAATGTTTTGGATAGAAAAAAGCTTCTTTTCACGAAAACGGCTGAATAAGTAACAGGGGTTTTGTATAAGTAACAGGTCATTTTAAAGGTACTTATAGATCATCGTCAGCATATATAACAACAACAACAACAACAACATAACATTTGCTGTTGGCAACATCAAGTAACGAATAAGTAACAGGTTTTTTTAATAAGTAACAGGTGATTTGAAATGTTCTAATGGGTCTATGGCGGCATCTACAACAACAACAATACCACAATTGTGGTTTGCAATATCAACACATGCATTTGGAATGGTATTTGTGATAGCAGAGGCATCATTTCTTGAAAATGGCCGAAAAAGTAACCAGATTTTGAATAAGTAACAGGTTATTTAAAATGTTCCAATGAGTCTCTCTCATCATCTACAACAACAACAACATCATCATCAACAGTGTTGTTGGCAACATCAACATATGCAGTACGTTAGATCAAATCTTATGGCTCACCTTCATAATTTACAACAACAACAACCTCAATATTGTTGCTGGCAACATAAACAAATGCATTTTGAAAGATATTTGGGACAGCAATAGCTTCTTTTCTTGAACACGGTCGAATAAGTAACAGGTTTTTGAAAAAGTAACAGGTGATTTAATATGTACCAATGGCTCACCTTCATAATTTACAACAACAACAACCTCAATATTGTTGCTGGCAACATAAACAAATGCATTTTGAAAGATATTTGGGACAGCAATAGCTTCTTTTCTTGAACACGGTCGAATAAGTAACAGGTTTTTGAAAAAGTAACAGGTGATTTAATATGTACCAATGGCTCACCTTCATAATTTACAACAACAACAACAACCTCAATATTGTTGCTGGCAACATAAACAAATGCATTTTGAAAGATATTTGGGACAGCAATAGCTTCTTTTCTTGAACACGGTCGAATAAGTAACAGGTTTTTGAATAAGTAACAGGTGATTTAAAATGTACCAATTGGTTTCTGTTATCACCAACAGCTACAACAGCATTAACATTATGATTTTCATCATCAGTATATGCAGTTTAAGTAATGTTTTGGATAGAAAAAGTTTCTTTTAATGAAAACGGCCGAATAAGTAACAGAGTTTTTGAATAAGTAACAGGTCATTTTAAAGGTACGTATAGGTCTACCTCAGCATCTACAACAACAACAACATCCCATTTGCTGTTGGCAATATCAACGTATGCAGTTTGAATTGATTTTCTGAATATAAGTAACGAATAAGTAACAGGTTTTTTGAATAAGTAACAGGTGATTTGAAATGTACTAATGGGTCTCCGGCAGCTTCTACAACAACAACAATATCACAATTGTGGTTTGCAACATCATCATATGCAATTGGAATGATATTTGGGATAGCAAAGTCATCTTTTCTTGAAAAAGGCCGAATAAGTAACCAGATTTTGAATAAGTAACAGGTTATTTAAAATGTTCCAATGGGTCTCTCTCATCATCTACAACAACAACAACATCATCAACAGTGTTGTTGGCAACATCAACATATGCAGTACCTTAGATCAAATCTGATTAAGCAACAACACAGGAACAAGGAACATATAACCAATTTTACATTTGAATAAGGAACAAGGAACAAGGAACCAACTTCACATTCGAATAAGGAATGAGGAACAAGGAACAGGGAATAGCCGAATAAGTAACAGGTTTTTGAATAAGTAACAGGTGATTTAATATGTACCAATGGCTCACCTCCATAATTTACAACAACAGCAACCTCAATATTGTTGCTGGCAACATAAACAAATGCATTTTAAATGATATTTGGGACAGCAATAGCTTCTTTTCTTGAACACGGTCGAATAAGTAACAGGTTTTTGAATAAGTAACAGGTGATTTAAGATATACCAATTGGTTTCTGTTATCACCAACAGCAACAACAGCATCAACATTATGATTTTCAACATCAGTATATGCAGTTTAAGTAATGTTTTGGATAGAAAAGGTTTCTTTAATGAAAACGGCCGAATAAGTAACAGGGTTTTTGAATAAGTAACAGGTCATTTTAAAGGTACGTATAGGTCTACCTCAGCATCTACAAGAACAACAACATCCCATTTGCTATTGGCAATATCAACGTATGCAGTTTGAAATGATTTTCTGAATAAGTAACGAATAAGTAACAGGTTTTTTGAATAAGTAACAGGTGATTTGAAATGTACTAATAGGTCTCCGGCAGCTTCTACAACAACAACAATATCACAATTGTGGTTTGCAACATCATCATATGCAATTGGAATGATATTTGGGATAGCAAAGACATCTTTTCTTGAAAAAGGCCGAATAAGTAACCTGGTGAATAAGTAACCAGATTTTGAATAAGTAACAGGTTATTTAAAATGTTCCAATGGGTCTCTCTCATCATCTACAACAACAACATCATCAACAGTGTTGTTGGCAACATCAACATATGCAGTACCTTAGATCAAATCTGATTAAGCAACAACAAAGGAACAAGGAACATATAACCAATTTTACATTTGAATAAGGAACAAGGAACAAGGAACCAACTTCACATTCGAATAAGGAATGAGGAACAAGGAACAGGGAACGGCCGAATAAGTAACAGGTTTTTTGAATAAGTAACAGGTGATTTAATATGTACCAATGGCTCACTTTCATCATTTACAACAACAACAACCTCAATATTCTTGCTGGCAACATAAACAATGCATTTTGAAAGAAATTTGTGACAGCAATAGCTTCTTCTCTTGAACACGGTCGAATAAGTAACAGGTCTTTGAATAAGTAACAGGTTTTATAAAATGTACCAATTGGTTTCTGTTATCATCAACAGCAACAACAGCATCTACATTATGATTTTCAACATCAACATATGCAGTTTAAGATATGTTTTGGATAGCAAAGGTTTCTTTTAATGAAAACGGCCGAATAAGTAACAGGGTTTTTGAATAAGTAACAGGTCATGTTAAAGGTACTTATAGATCTCCGTCAGCATCTACAACAACAACAACATCCCATTTGCTGTTGGCAACATCAACGTATGCAGTTTGAATTGATTTTCTGAATAAGTAACGAATAAGTAACAGGTTTTTTGAATAAGTAACAGGTGATTTGAAATGTGCCAATGGGTCACCGGCAGCATCTACAACAACAAAAATATCACAATTGTGGTTTATAACATCAACATATGCAATTGGAATGGTATTTGGGATAGCAGAGGCATCTTTTCTTGAAAAAGGCCGAATAAGTAACCAGATTTTGAATAAGTAACAGGTTATTTAAAAAGTTCCAATGGGTCTCTCTCATCATCTACAACAACAACAACATCATCAACAGTATTGTTGGCAATATCAACATATGCAGTACCTTAGATCAAATCTGATTAAGCAACAAAAAAGGAACAAGGAACATATAACCAACTTTACATTTGAAAAAGGAACAAGGAACAAGTAACCAACTTCACATTCGAATAAGGAATGAGGAACAAGGAACAGGGAACGGCCGAATAAGTAACAGGTTTTTGAATAAGTAACAGGTGATTTAATATGTACCAATGGCTCACTTTCATCATTTACAACAACAACAACCTAAATATTGTTGCTGGCAACATAAACAAATGCATTTTGAAAAAAATGTGTGACAGCAATAGCTTCTTTTCTTGAACACGGTCGAATAAGTAACAGGTCTTTGAATAAGTAACAGGTTTTATAAAATGTACCAATTGGTTTCTGTTATCTTCAACAGCAACAACAGCATCTACATTATGATTTTCAACATCAACATATGCAGTTTAAGTAATGTTTGGATAGAAAAGGTCTTTTAATGAAAACGGTCGAATACGTAACAGGGTTTTTGAATAAGTAACAGGTCATTTTAAAGGTACTTATAGATCTCCGTCAACATCTACAACAACAACAACATCCCATTTGCTGTTGGCAACATCAACGTATGCAGTTTGAATTGATTTTCTGAATAAGTAACGAATAAGTAACAGGTTTTTTGAATAAGTAACAGGTGATTTGAAATGTGCCAATGGGTCACCGGCATCATCTACAACAACAACAATATCACAATTGTGGTTTACAACATCAACATATGCAATTGGAATGGTATTTGGGATAGCAGAGACATCTTTTCTTGAAAAAGGCCGAATAAGTAACCAGATTTTGAATAAGTAACAGGTCATTTAAAATGTTCCAATGGGTCTCTCTCATCATCTACAACAACAACAACATCATCAACAGTATTGTTGACAATATCAACATATGCAGTACCTTAGATCAAATCTGATTAAGCAACACAAAAGGAATATCATCATATGCAATTGGAATGATATTTGGGATAGCAAAGTCATCTTTTCTTGAAAAAGGCCGAATAAGTAACCAGATTTTGAATAAGTAACAGGTTATTTAAAATGTTCCAATGGGTCTCTCTCATCATCTACAACAACAACAACATCATCAACAGTATTGTTGGCAATATCAACATATGCAGTACCTTAGATCAAATCTGATTAAGCAACACAAAAGGAACAAGGAACATATAACCAACTTTACATTTGAATAAGGAACAAGGAACAAGTAACCAACTTCACATTCGAATAAGGAATGAGGAACAAGGAACAGGGAACGGCCGAATAAGTAACAGGTTTTTGAATAAGTAACAGGTGATTTAATATGTACCAATGGCTCACCTTCATAATTTACAACAACAACAACCTCAATATTGTTGCTGGCAACATAAACAAATGCATTTTGAAAGAAATTTGTGACAGCAATAGCTTCTTTTCTTGAACACGGTCGAATAAGTAACAGGTCTTTGAATAAGTAACAGGTTATTTAAAATGTACCAATTGGTTTCTGTTATCATCAACAGCAACAACAGCATCTACATTATGATTTTCAACATCAACATATGCAGTTTAAGTAATGTTTTGGATAGAAAAGGTTTCTTTTAATTAAAACGGCCGAATAAGTAAACAGGGTATTTGAATAAGTAACAGGTCATTTAAACGGTACTTATAGATCTCCGTCAGCATCTACAACAACAACAACTTCCCATTTGCTGTTGGCAACATCAACGTGGGTCAGTTTGAATTGATTTTCTAGAATAAGTAACGAATAAGTTACAGGTTTTTTGAATAAGTAACGGGTGATTTGAAATGTGCTAATGGGTCACCGGCAGCTTCTACAACAACAACAATATCACAATTGTGGTTTACAACATCAACATATGCAATTGGAATGGTATTTGGGATAGCAGAGGCGTCTTTTATTGAAAAAGGCCGAATAAGTAACCAGATTTTGAATAAGTAACAGGTTATTTAAAATGTTCAAATGGGTCTCTCTCATCATTTACAACAACAACAATATCATCAACAGTGTTGTTGGCAATATCAACATATGCAGTACCTTAGATCAAATCTGAATAAGGAATAAGGAACAAGGAACAAGTAACCAACTTCACATTCGAATAAGGAATAAGGAACAAGGAACAAGTAATCAACTTCACATTTGAATAAGGAATAAGGAATAAGGAATAGGGAATGAACTTCACGGAGGTGGTTATGTTTTCTGTACCAGCCAAAAAGTTTTGTTTTATTGGCAAGCACAACAAAGTTGATCGCGCTGTCCTCCGACAGCTCTTATTTGTGTTCCTTGCCTGTAAGTCAGGGAGACACTTTTAGATCAGTAAAGCCGCAGACTAATCTCGTCTTTACCCTTTCCCACATACAACAAACTGCAGCATATATAGTTGAAAACATTGTGGCAAAAGGAGAAATTGCTTGTTTTGACCAATATCTACTCTTGTCATAATGTTTTAAAACGTCGTCTGCAGCACATGTGGGAAAGGGTAAAACTAGTTCAGTATACTGATCTACAGCCTTCGCCTTTGTGAAAAGTTCAAAGACAGTATTTGCTGAAACAGAATCAATATCTTTATCTCCAGTTTCTATTGTTTTAAAATGTTTTCCAGATTGGCAAACCATCTCCATGGTGTCGTGGTTTTGACCTGAATAAGATCAGACCAAAGACTTCATCAATGGAAAAAATGGCTTCAATTCTGGGGGTGGGATAGCATTGTGACCAAAACACTTGTTTCAGGAAAAAGAATACTGGTATAACTGGTAATTTACCCCAAAAATGCTGCGATATAACTAAAATACTGTTATGTCATACAAGTTACGCTGTGTAACAGTTTTGTCAAATTACTGGTCAGGAAAATGAAAAACAAGAGGCCCGTGAGGGCCTATGCTCTACTGGTATGGTTCTTTGGTCATTTTCAATCTAGAGCATGTATGTATGGTGAATATCAGATAGTAAATGGAGGCTCTATTGTGTTCACAAGCTGTATATTAGCAATTTTGACAATTTCAAGGGCCATAATCCAGTCTTGCATGGGCGGATCTGGCTGGTTTGCGAAAGTAATCGAGCTCTCATCAATATTTAACTACTATCTAAGTTTGGTGAATATCGGATAGTAAATGGAAGCTCTATTGTGTTCACAAGCTGTATTATAGCAATTTTGACAATTTCAAGGGCCATAATCCAGTCATACAAGGGCAACTCTGGCTGGTTTTCGAAAAGAACCGAGCTCTCATCAAAATAATGATAAACAAAAGGGCCATGATGGCCTTATATCGCTCACCTGATTTAATAGAACTTCAATACTTTTCAAAGTTTTAACTCTATACATATAAGGAAAACAAGCAACCCCCTAATCCGATACTTACGCTCGATAATTTGTGGACAGAGTTCTGTCTGTTTCCTAAGAGGTATGTTTAGAGCCCATTTGGCACAACACCTCCAAGCAATCTGAAAGTATTGTGATGTTTGTTCTCACTCCATGTTAGATTTTCAGCAGTCGGTAAGCTCGGCTTCTCACAAAATAATTATGTAACTTCAATGAGAATTGCGGACCTGAGGCATGTCAGTGAAGCAGGACGGACGATTTGCGCTAATCTGTTCTCTTGTTGGCCATGGGTTTACAGCTTTCTTGTGGTATAATATATGAAGTAGATCCATGTGTTCATCACTAGTGACACTGACATAACTGAGACACCAAACATGTCTTTTAAATGTCCTTGTAAAAGGCCAAGCCTTAGACGTACACACACCATGTAAAATTCATCAGTCGGTCTTAATGTTCTTTTTCTTTATGGCTTTTCAACAGACACCATTGTCTTATAATCTGTCCTCTCATTAAGCGATAATTTTTTACCCTCCCAGTATGTTTTGTTTTTTTCAGCCACATGTCTCATTAATGTTTTGAACAACAGAAGAAATGTGCCGTAATTTGGAAAGCCAGTGTAAAATCGAGTCCTTTCATCATCCTTTTCAATATCCTTAGGTTTCATTAATGGCCTAGATGTTTGCAAATCAGCATCAACTATGTTCATTTTTATGTACATCTGAAAAGGAGATGTAGGTATTGAAGCGATATATTAGTTTCATGTCAATCTATACGGTTGTACAAGTCTCCAAATTATCTACCAACATATCACACGAATTTGCTTCATCAACATTTTCTTTGTCATTCAAAGATGTCACTGTCATACTCACTATTTGTAAGACGCTGTTCAAATGGCTGGTCTCTATTTGAAAATGGATGACAAACATTACTAAACTGCAATTCTTTCTCAAAGTTAAAGTGCATTGGAACAGTGAGTCTTTCCATGACAGTACTGCACTGTCTATCTCAAAATGTAGAATACACACTCTGGTACTGTCAGACACAGGAAGATCTGGTCTAAATATCTCGGCCAAAACGTTCTCCTCGCTTGTTCGCTTTTACTTTGTCCATCTGGGATTCTTTTTCTTTGAAGAGTGACCTAAACCCTTTACCACATACAACAAAAATGCAGCAGACGTATTTGAAGACATTTAGTTACAAATAAGGAAAGTCCTTACAATTAAAAAAGAAAAAATATTGAATAAAGATGAAACCATAGTGACAAAAGAAGAAATTATTATGACCAATTTCTTCTTTCGATACAATGTTTTAAAAATTCCTCTGCTGCAGAGGCATCAGAAAGCAACCGAATGTGAGAATGGGTTAAACCCATCTTCGAGAATTTCATGCTGGTGTCGTTTACATAATACACAAGAACTTTTCCCTCCAGATGACGGACGTTTGCAAATCAGAAATCGTGAAATTTCCTCGTCTTCAATAACAGACATCGTAAATTAAATCAACATAAAATAGTTTTTGTACAAAAATGAACTTATGCCGGACAAACATAAACACTATTACAAAACATATTTTCTGAATTTGGAAATGACAACATCCATTTTAACTAGGTTTTCTGGCAGGTGGCGTCAGACTCACTTTAATAACTGAATATCTTTAGGTTGACATATTGTAACCAAACTTGGTATGTAGAAAGAGTTTATGGAGACCTTTCATTGGAATGTATGTGGGAGCCCAAGAATCAAGGTCAAGTTCGCTGTTGCTAAAAAAAGAAAAACATTTGAAACTGAACATCTATAGTTGCGGTTTGACATATTGTAATCAAACTTGATATGTAGAAAGAGTTTACGAAGACCTTTCATGGATTCCATTTGGGGCCCGTACGGTCAAGGTTTAGGTATTTTTTAATAGAAACACGGTAGAAGCTGAACATCTTACGGGCAACATATCGTAAAAACACTTAATATGTAGAAAGAGACCTTTAATGGGATTGCGTTTTGGGGCCCTTAGGGTCATGTTCACTGTTACTTAAAATAGAAAATAACCGGTTGTAACCGAATATCTTTAATTACGGTTGGCATATTGTAGCAACACCTTGAATGTAGAAAGAGTTTATTGAGACCTTTCATGGGCTTGCGTTAAGGGTCAAGGTCAATTTCTATGTTACTTAGAATAGAAAAAACAGTTGACACTCAATTATTTTGTTACAGTATACATTTATTTATTGGAAGCCGCCAGGAGGCGGCTTCCTGTAGGGATGCTTTTAATTTTTCGGTCAAGGAGAATATTTAGACCTGCCAGCGTGACCACATATCTTGATTTCTCTTTGTCCTTTCTAAGTACATTAATTTAAGGTAATGACTTTTAAAACATCCCTTTTACACTCTATATACATGTGTGAGTTTTACCAATTAAAAACAAAAGACAAAGGCCAGTATATTAATTGAATGTATGTACCTTTTTATTTAAGCGAAATTCATACTGTATCTACTCTAGACAGTAAAATAGAGAACCCTTCTATTGAATTTGTAAATGTAGTCTGGTTCCTTAAAATTACATGCTATGATATATTACGCAGTAATTAGACGAAGAAGCCTCGTCCCGTATTCACTAAACTTTTTAATTTAGGTATTTGTCTAAATCTAAATCTTAATATTTAGTCCACGTTTTAGATTTAATCCGTATTCACCAACGCGTTTTAAACCGATCTCAATTTGGTCTAGTTTGAAATGTCGTAAGCGGCCAAGCAGCGACTCTGGTTCCCGAATCAAGTTAAGAACTAAAATAAAAGACAGTACCATTCATCTATAGTCTATTTATAGATTTTCATTTTTATCGTAATTTCACATACATTTTTCATTTGCTTTGCTTTTAATAATCTGACTTTCATGTTCAGTACATACTGGATTCAAAGTTAACTTTGAGTACAATTGTCATCGCAAAATGCAGACATGAAAAGATTTAAACCACAGAAATATCTGTTTCCAAGTTGCAGTTGCACATTTCATGAATATCGCGGTAAACACGATATCGGTGTATTTTGCCTAGCCAACAACATGTTTTATCACGGATGCGATGTGAACATCCAGAATACTTAAATGAAATGAAATCTTCTGGTTCTTACAAACAAAGTGTGATCGGATTAACTGAACTGTATTTAACTTATTACTGTAAATGTAGACAGCATTTCAACTCTTATATCAACTTGTAAATTTACAGTTTGAGAAATAAATTCAAGTAAATTTTCAAGCACTGGTTTAACATTTTCAAAAAAAATGAAACTAGTTTCTATGTTAAGCCTTTCCCTTATATGTAGCACATTAAGTAAAAATTGGAACATCTTGCTAAATGAAGGTATACTTTATGGACATAAAGTAGAACACATTGTCGCAAAAGGATAAATTCCTCGTGATCAATTTCTCTTTTTGTCACAATGTTTTCAAAAGTCGCTGCAGCTATTGTCAGTCTTTCGGATTACGTATACATAGAAATACGTTTACTTGATTTTCTGAATGCTAATCACGACACGAGTTCACATCAGTTTCGTCAACTCGAGATTGTGCGTTTGTAATCCGACAGCTTTGATTTTCAATTGCTCAATTTGCCACAATAATTTCAACTCTTTTCAATTATCTTACTATCATTTATAGAGATTTTCTATGTTTTGTACTTGATGATTTTAAAGTCTGTCAGAGTAAACATCATTGAAATCATTGTGGCAAAAGGAGAAATTGCTCATAATGAGCAATATCTGCATTTGCCACAATAATTCAACACTTTTCAATTATCATACGATCATTTATAGAGATTTTTTTTTACTTCATAATTTCAAAGTCGTCTACTGCAAATTTGTTTTATGTGGGAAACCCTTATCCATTATCATGACTTACCGATACAAACGAAAGACAGATTTTCTGTGTGTCAGCATTATTTGATAAAACATTATCATAACAGGGCGTGTTTTCAATACAAATAGTTGATTGTTTTTGGTACTAATTTAAATTTATCATAACCTCTTGTCCATTTATCTTTAGTATTATATGTCACTTTTTATGATCAGATTAACTCTAAATTATCTCATTCACTTAAAACACAGACCCTGCCAGGTTAAATATCCTACATAAAACTTATATCTTCAATAATCGATATCAGCATTACGGACTACAGATTACATTGTTCTAATGTTTGTGGATTTAAATAATCTTTTTTCTTATTTCTTCATGTGAAACGAAATATTGCGGCTTCTCTTTGATGCTTTGCATCAAACATCCGTCTTGTAACTAAAAATGGTATGTTAATATTTCTTAAATGGATTTTTTTTTCTACATGGCGTTTCTTTTTCTTTTTCTTGAACAAGCATGGAAGCGCGGCGTCAGTATGGGATAGGTTTTAATTTTGTACCATGGGGTGACGTAATCGAAAAGGGAGCAACCAACACATATTATTGTAAAGAAAAACTCTGTAATATGTTTGAAAAAACAGCCTTTATGATTGAATAAATTGTATTAACTGATTTAAGAAACAACAAGATACAAAATATGTCCATCTTTTACCGTTGTTACAAAACTTTAGACACATTTAAGTTGTTTTTAATAACTGTTCCCCAACTAACTAGGCTAAGCTTTTTTTGTGAGTTTGTTTACGGAGTTCACATGGCTACGCTTTTTTAATTGTTTGGTTTACTGCTCTGACGACTCGATTCATCAAAACTCAGAAAAAAGATTCGGGTGATGTTTTTTCCTGTTTATTTCTGTTGTATTACTAAACTTAAAACGTTCCTCCCCATACAGTTGTTCATCCAGACCATTCTATTCTTGCTATACATAAGAACCTTTTCTTTTAATTTCATAAATGCTTAATTTTGATATTAAATCTCTTTAAACTTGTTAGAATTATTTGTACTTTTTGTTTATATACTCTCGTTTTTTTTTATCATACTTCTGCTTAACTGGAAGGAGAATAGACTTCCCTCTCTCCTTCCAAAGCTTCTGTCACACTTAACTTATAACTAGAGGTATTAACACTTAAGTTACTATCTGTTAATATTTCAGTATCTATGTCTTTTGTTTATCTAATTGATCTTGATAGAGCAGATTTTAAATTAAGAAACTTCAGCTTGTATGACACTTTATTGTTAATGTTAAGCAAACGGTAAACCAAATAGTTTGAAGACTTAACTTGTCTTTTCAGGACTAAACTTTACATGCTGAATATTACAAAGATCGTAGCATATAAAGTGTATGATCCCTACGTCAAAGTGGACCCTTTTTGCTCTTGATAACATTTTATTATAGGCTATGGTATCCAGGTGAGCAATAAAGGAACATCTTGGCCTTCTTGTTTAAGATACAAGTACATTTGGCCATCTTGTTCAACATATTTACATCTTGTCCGTTTGCACAGGTTATTTAAATGTATTGAACTGCATAGATCTGCTTCCCTTAAAGTCATGCTCAAAAATCATGAACGGCGTCTTTGATGCTTAGCATCAAAATTCGTCTTGTGGTATATTACCCCACTCTTACAAAACCGTACTCTTATGAAAAATGATTAAATGAACCCGACATAATAATTTAACCACAAAACATTATTCCCGTCAATTTAGGTCAGTGAAGTTAGGTTGACGAGTGACGAACTGTGACATTTTTTTAGGTCCGTGATGTTAGGTTGACGAGTGACGAATTGACGAGTGACGAACTGGGACATTTTTTCTAAAAACTTTATTTCTTTCTTTTAGATAATGTATCTGGACCTATTGAATGCAAATTAGGCCCTATTTCATGTTTCATGGCGATCAGTCAATCAGGAGAGCTTCGTCAAGTTCGCCAACTCGTCAATTTTGTTGACGAAATTGACGAACAAAATATTTTTCTAAAACTTTATTGCTTTCCTTTAGATAATATATCTGGAATAAGATTAAAATGATATTTCTCAAAACTATATTTAAATTATATTTATTGTAAATAGATTGAAAAGATATTTATTGAACTTACATTTAAACGGTATTTATTGATTTTTATTCATGTGTTAAAATAACTCTCAGTGCATTCTTTAATTGGTCATTATAACTCATGATTAACTATTGCTACACTGCCATATTTATTTATATATTGATAAAGGATAGAGAAAGCTGCTGAGCACAAGGTGAACAATATCATTTAAATTAACAAATAATGTTTTTGCCGTATAAGAATTACTTGAGTATACAGAAATTTGAAATTAATTATAATCGCTTTTATTTCATATACATGTATAATGGACTATGGTGCTGTCGATAGCAGCAGAGATGACGTTATGTTTCAAATATCTTGTTCATTTTGTAACTGGTAACCTTGCTGAGTTACAGACAGGTTTTCACTATCAAGATTCATGGACTTTTCATTTCAGTCGAGGATTCCCGATAAATTCATCTAGATGAAAGACACTACAGATATATTGATTTTGAACATATGGAAAGCATAATTTAATTGTTTTCTGTATCGGAAAAGACTTAATAACCGCATATTAATAATCCTGCCCTAGAAACAGACATATTTATATACCTCTATAGCAACCAGAGTTTGTAAACATTATGGAACAAAATAATGTACTATCAGAATGTAGCCCTTTTCCCGCATACAGCAAATATGCAGCAGTCGACTTTGAAAACATGTAACCAAAAATATGGAACATCTCTATAAGTAAAAGTATAAATATTGAATAGAGTTGAAAATAGTGTGGCAAAATGTAAAGTTGCTTAATATGATCAATTTCTCGTTTTGTCGCAATGTATTCCAAAGTCGTTTGCTGCGGAGGCGTAGGTCCACCAAGCGTTTGAATGTGTGGAAGGAGGGGCCATAACACTAGAATAAACAAGGTTATCTGGGCTAAACTTAAACGTTATTGAGAGTTGATCGGTTTAAAGGGATATGCTCCCAAATGAAATTTAAATAAGATTTTACTGAAATTTTGTTAAAGTGACCTTTAAACCTTAATTAACAAAATAACAAAAAGAAAATATAGGGTCACCAGTTTTTTTGTTTTTTTTTACAGGCTCTTGAAAATATGAGGTTTTATATATTTTTCTACATTTTGGTCGAGAAAAATGAAATGTTCTATTAAGTCTAGAGATGTCTACTTTCAGATATATTTTGCAATTTGCCATTGTCTGACCACTATGATATAACATTAACATCATATCTCGGTCTAACAAAATATATTTTGAAACAAAACCTTGAAGAAATTGAAAAAAAATAAGCAAATGAACAACTATAACAAGCAGTCCACTGACACGTAAATTTTGGATTTTTTAAACAAATTATGCATAAAAACATAAAAAAAAAAAAAAAAAAATACCTATAACAACTTGTTCTTACTTTATATTGAGCAAGATTATTTCATTAGCTATCCATAAATGCAAAGAAATATATGTGTCACCGTGCTTATTTTCAAAATAATCACAAAAATATACATGTATGTTACAAACAATTTTTACAAAAAATGATTAAAAATCAAGATAAAATTCAATGGCAATACTTTGACTTGTCATGGCTGTCTATAGCTGGCAAAGAATAATGAAATCAAGGCTCATATTTGTAAATTTGATCAATTTCAACATTAAATCACATGAGACGATTCTTAAATGTACCCACAAAATAGGGTTTAGTGAAGCAATAAGTGAGATATTGAGGGAAAAAGAGTAGTTCACCCCTTCTTATCTGCACCTGATGAAGGAAAATTTTTCTCATTGTTTTACCCTCTGTTTTTGCCTGGTACAACCACATATTGACAGGATGTGGCAAATATGTTGTCCCTTTTCCCCCATATAAACAAGAGATGTTTGTCAAACATTATGCCCCCTCTGAGCGTCATGTTGTCAGGAATATTAGGACAATTGAGTAAAATTTGCATGGACCGAAATGCCAGTTAATTTGACATTTCACATTGGATGTCTATGAGTCAGTTTTAAGATTATGAACAATGTTCATTCAAAGTTTGAGGATAGTAGGTACAGTTCTTAATCCCATTGTGATGATGACTGATATTTGCAGATAGTATGTATCCTCCAGGTTAGGCACTGTTGAGTTATCACTCAGACAAGCTTAAAAAAGGTTTTTGTGTTCAAGGTCACTGTGACCTTGACCTTTGACCAAATGACCTCAAAATAAATAGGGTTCATCTACTGGTCAGGCCCAACATTCAAGTCAAGATTGAGGACCATAGGTCTAGGCAATCTTGAGTTATCACTCGGACAAGCTTAAAAAGGGTTTTTGTGTTCAAGGTCACTGTGACCTTGACCTTTGACCCAATGACCTCAAAATAAATAGGGTTCATCTCCTGGTCAGGCCCAACTGCCAAGTCAAGTTTGAGGACCATAGGTCCAGGCATTGTTGAGTTATCACTCGGACAAGCTTTGGTCTACAGACGGACCGACGGACCTACCGACCGACCGACCGACAGACATGTGCAAAGCAATATACCCGTCTTCTTCGAAGGGGGTATAAAAATAGTTGATACATCATGGCTTTTAAAAACATAGTGAAGCAATAAGTGAGATATTGAGGGAAAAAGAATAGTTCACCCCTTCTTATCTGCACCTCATGGTGGAATATTTTTTCTCATTGTTTTACCCTCTGTTCTTGCCTGGTACAACCACATCTTGACAGGATGTGGCAAATATTTTGACCCTTTTCCCCATATAAACGACATTTGATACATCATGGCTTTTGAAAACATAGTGAGAAAAGGTAAAATTGTTCATAATGAGCAATTTTACCTTTTCCGAAATCTTACAGTCTGTTAAACGAATGAACGCCTGACCTTATAAAAAATAAAACAAGATATATACTTATTGAACTTAAATACATGATATGTTTGGGTTATTTCAATAAATGTTTTTCAAAATTCTTATAACTTTCTACAATTTGCCTATTAATTAACCCTTCCCCTCATATAGACGCTTTCTGACGTCTCTGCAGCAGATGGCTTTTTGAAAACATTGTGACAAACGATGAAATTGCTCAAAACGAGGAATTTCTCCTTATGTCAGAATGTTTTCAACTTTTAGTCATAGGTTATCCATTCAATTATAGAGATTTTCCAATTTTTTACAAAATATGTTCAAAGTCGTCTGCTGCAAAATTGTTGTATGACTATGTGGGAAAGGGTTAACTTGTTTCTTGTTTGGGGACTGACACTGCTTAATTAATTGTTCTTGCTTTCACACAACCTAGGCTTTGTCTATTAACAATTACATATGTATTAATATCACTCCATTTTGTAACTGTATGGTCCAGGTCCTTTCTAATTTTAGACAGTGTTGTTGTGTTGTCATTCATTATTAATGTTTATACTCTTTCACCCTCTTTCTTTGATTAAATCTACACCAACATCTGATTCCATAGCGTTAGCACAACCTGACCATTTTTTTTAACACATTTGAGATGGAGTTTTTTCATATTCAGATTTACTGCAGGTTTGGCAGTCAGATACCTGTACAGCAAATATGCAGACTTTCTCAGAGGTTTTGCCGAAGAGTGTCCCCACACCTGATTTACTGTCATAAGCTCTACTGCTGCCGCGCTTCTTCTAACCCATGTCATACTTGAAAGTGACCTCCCTGGAGATTTCTGAATTATCCGTGGGCACCCTGAAACAAATATAACTTTTATGTCAACACTCATATGAAGGGGAAAATATCAGGGAGTAAAGCCCCTATTCAAGACAACAGAGATAGAGAAAAAAACAAGAGGGCCTAGATGGCTCTAAATCTATTATTTGAGTTATAGTATAGTAGCAAATGCTACTGCTTATAAAGGTAAAAATTTGACAAAGAATGGGAACGAACTGCAAACTAGACAGCTAAACTATCTTGAAATCAGACGAAAACATTAATTGGAATTAAATTTTAAAGTTTTGCCAGAAAACGCCATGATATAACTGAACCATTGTTGAAAGCGGCATTAACCCTTTCCCTCAAATACAAGCTTTCTGACGCCTCTGCAGCAGACAGCCTTTTGAAAACATAGTATTTTCTCCTTTTGCTACAATGTTTTCCAGTTTTAGTCATAGGTTATCCATTCAATTATAGACATTTTCTATTTTTTGACAAAATATGTTCAGTCGTTGGATGTAACTAAAATAAATATATGAGCCGTCCCGCGAGAAAACCAACATTGTGGACTCTGCGTAAGTTATCGACCATGATTAGCCTAAAAGCATGCCGCGCAGGCTTACCCAGATAGAAACTTTTCGCCTCCTGTGGATTTTCTGTTTCAGGAATCATAACTCTATACCGCTATTCCCCGGAGACGGAATGTGTCGGCCCGGATTAGTCTGCGCGGACTACCTAGGCTGATCTGGGTCGATACATTACGCAGAGGCTATTATGTCGGTTTTCTCGCGAGACGGCTCATATATTTATTTTAGTCCAATTGTGGAAGAAGAATGATGATTTTCGTCACCAACAAAAATCAATGGCCTGGCCAGAGTTTGAATTCACGGCCCCGCGATTTATACATGTCATTACAATTACACAGACAATACTATACACAATTGGACGGCGCTCTGCGAATACCAACCGTAAGCAATTTGCGATCAGTGAAGATCTTAATCAGTCTGATCTGGATCCACAAAGTTCGACAATTAGTCAGAGGGTTTTAAGAAATCTATTCTTCATAATGTTGTCAGGATGCTTTAAAAGATGTGTGCTGCATACAATCACATACAAAACCTTTCCTATATTTGAATCTCTTCACTTTAATGTTACGCATATGAAATTATTATGTATATGTACATTTGTATAATGGGCCGTAAGCCTCAATTACTTAATACATATATTATATTGTATTGTAAAGCAATTTACATTCGGATCCTTAGCATGAATGCGTAAACTGGCATTTGTTCACACATGTGCTAATTAAGCTAAGGTTGGCTTTCCTGGAGCACCGCTCAATTAATTGTTTCCTTTCTCAACTTGTTTTCAAAGCAGATATCTGTAACTCCAAGAGTTAAAGAATCATTAAAATGTATTCTTTGCTGTATAAATAAAAGTTATATAACCTTTAATAATCATTAGCTGTAACTTAAATGGTATTAATTGAAATGATAAATATTGCAATAAGATTTAAATTATATTCATTGAAATATGGTTTAAATGATATTTCTTGAACATAAATTTAAATCGTATTTCACGAAAAGAGATTTAAAAGATATTTATAGAAGTTACATTTACATGATATGTATTGATATTTATTCATGTGCTAAGATTACTCTCAGCACAGTCTTTAATTGGGCATTATATATATAACACATGACGAAATTATTCTAAAATGCCATACATCTATACATTTTTAAAGGATAAAGAATGCTCAGCACAAGATGAGCATTATTATGAAAATCAACGAATAACGTTTCTTGCCGTTTAAGTATTATTTGTGTATACGGTAATTTGAAATTAATTATTAACGCGTTTCTTTTACATACATGTATAACGGACTAGGGTGCTGTCAGAGGCACAGATCATATCATTTTTATTTTCATTTTGTAACTGATAACCTTCCTGAGTTACAGACAGATTTTCACTACCACGATCCATGGAATTTTCATTTCAGTCGAGGATGTCTGATTTAAAGTAGCCAAAATATTTAAATTCATCTGAATGAAAGACATTACAGATACATAGATGTAACTAAATTTTGACCAAATAGTAAGCATATTTTAATTGTTTTCTGAAAATGAAATGACCGCATATCACTTAATCCTGCCCTAGAAACACACATATTTATATACTTATACAGCAGCCATAGTTTGAAAACATCACGGAACACAAGTGCTGAACTATTACAATGTAGCCCTAACCCACATGCAAGAAATATGCAGTAGACGACTTTTTGAAACATTTGTATTTAACGCCGTCTTTAACAGGTTTTGTTCACCTAACTTATATATATCCTGTCTTAGTCGCACAAGGACTCCGCATTACATTCTTACCTGGAAATGTGTGTTGCTTATAATCGCATACAGAATCCCTTCACTGTGATATGGCGCATATGATAGGGTTGGTTTAATAAATGTGTGTTGCTTATAATCGCATACAGAATCTTTTCTATACTTGAATCCCTTCACTGTGATATGACGCATATGATAGGGTTGGTTTAATCAATGTGTGTTGCTTATAATCGCATACAGAATCTTTTTTATATTTGAATCCCTTCACCGTCATATGATGCATATGATAGGGTTGGTTTAATAAATGTGTGTTGCTTATAATCGCATACAGAGCCTTTTTTATATTTGAATCCATTCATTGTGAGATGACGCATATGAACTTATTATGCATATGTAAATTTGTATAAAAGAACAAAGGCTCTTATTACTGAACAAACGCATTGTACATGCAGTATCCATTCTGATCCTTAGCATAAATGCGTAGTCTTGCATTTGTTCACACATGTGATAATTACGCTAACGATGGTTTCCTGGAGCACCGCGCAATTGTTTGTTTCCCTTTTCAACTTGTTTTCAAAGCAGATATCTGTACTAAGGAGTATTATACTCCAAGAATTAAAGGATCGTGATGTATATTTACAGCCCAGTAACATGAGTTTCAAGTTTTCAAGTTTTATTCAAAATATCACCAGAAGGTCATAGACCCATGTGGTTAGTAAAGCATACAACAGTGAGACATACAAAATAGTACAACAAAATAATGGTATATACAATTCATCACATATACATGCTTGTTTAGATGTACCTAACTACATACATATAAAGATGCTTGTATGTAAGCAAGACACGAGATGCAAACTGAATTTACTATAACAAACAAATATAGAGAAATATAGAGATATTACACCCATTTAGACCAATCTTGTCCGAAACGAAAAGACAAGTTTGTCATTAGGTGTTCTTATACATGCAATGCTAAATTATAATTATAACATTTATAATTTAATAATTAATCTCTTTAAATTTACACTCACAATCAATTATATACATGTGTATCCCTTATATACATTGCCTTTTCAATATACATACCTAAATTTAGTATGTCTTTCTTGTTTTCAGATTTAAGGAGCTGCACTAATTTAAACATGTTTGGTCTTTCCCTATAATATTTACGAATAAATTGTTGCCTTAGATCAGTATATATGTTATTCCAAAATGAAATGAAATTCATCTTCTAACCACTTACATGAAAAACAAACCCTTGCAAAAATTGGCTTACTAATTGGTTTTGCCCATCTTCCTGTTTCAATAGCTAGTCTATGTGATGAGGTACGCAAACGCGAAAGAGAATTTCGATATTTATTTATAGTTAGCGTATCTAAATAAGGCTGAAAACGGAAATCACAAATTGATCTGTAAAATATAGCTCTACTTGAATCATTTAATCTACTATGCCAGTCTTGAATGAATTGATCTTTGATTCTTTGTTTAACAACTTTTAAAAACATCTTTACATCTCCTATACTTTGATAAAGCCAAACGTCTCCAAAACCAAGATTATAAAGAGCATCTCTAATTAATGAACACCAGTTTATCCTATTCATGAATGTTTCGCAATCATTCTTTAACATTAGATAGATTTTCTTGATATATTTATTTTCACCTGATTGTAATATTTTAATCCAATATTTTATATAATAATAAATAATCTGTACTTTTGTAAACACATTCTATCCATTTCACCATAAATAAAATCATTTTGCGTCGATTTTTTATTATTCACTAGTCTTTTACAAAATTGCAAATGTATCCTTTCTACTGCCATACCATGATTAAAACCTCAAAACTTCACTACCGTAGTTTAATATTGGTAATACTAATTTATCAAATAATTCTAATTTATGAGAAACCGACAGATTTGTAAATTTACATAAGTATTTATTTATTGCGTAAATTGCCTTGAGAGATTGACCGGATAATGTTTGTTGTGCTTCAGAAAAGGAGCCGCCCGTTGTGAAAACGATTCCAAGATAAACAAATTAATCCACAATTTCTAGACAACCGTTATCATAATTGAATCGTAGATTTGCAGGTGTTCGGCCACCTTTTTTGAAAATCATAATTTTTGTTTTTGAGACATTTATTTTTAATTTCCACCTGTTACAGTACTCATGCATCAAATTTAAACTTTTTGGTAATTCGTCAGCACTATTTGCGAAGATGACAATATCATCAGCATATAATATCAAAAACAGTTTAAAAGTACTAACATCTAAGCCACATAGACCCTCATTTATAAAAACATCTTCAATGTCATTTAGGAACATCGAAAATAGGAACGGAGATAAGCATTCTCCCTGTCTGACACCCAGATTACATTCAAAACTGTCACTAATTTGATTTTGATATTTGATTTTTGATTTAACTGATGAGTACATAGAACGAATTATGTTCAGTATGTTTCCACGTAAACCGAGTTTTATTAATTTATACCACAAATTATCCCTCGTAACATAGTCAAATTGATCAATAACATTTTAAAAGGTACAGTTATATCATCAGAACAACCATTTTCTTCATGCTTTAGCATCTCTTATTGAGAAAATGCAAACCCGTTACACAATGTTTTATTTCTTCTTCTAAAGATGATACATTAAGCTTTTGATCAAATTTGGTGTTTGCTGTTATGTTCTCTTCGCCGTTTAACCCTGTTCCACCTGCAGACGCATTTTGACGAAATAGCAGCAGACAACTTTTGAAAACATTGTGGCCAAAGGGGAAATTGCTCATGATAAGCAATTTCTCCTTTGGCTACAATGTTTTCAACTTTATTTAATAATTAAGGTATCTTTTGTGGAGATTTTTCAGGTCTTTAATATGCCGGCTTAGCTTGCGCGACGTCTGTACGAAAAGTAGAAATTGCGAATTTGATCAATTGTTCTTTTCCAACCACGATTTCACAACTTGTCAGTTTTAAACTGAAACCAAACATAGTCATTACAGAAGTACTATCATTTTCAAAATCCGTATTTTTCAGGATGTTGTCTGTCGAGCTCTAATAGGCCCAATCGGAACTTTATAAAAACCGTGATGTGACAAATATGATTATGTGAATAAACAATTAGACAGACAATAATATATGTTTCTGTGAATAAACAAATAGACAGACTATCATCAGTAATATAATAACCTTCCATCTGGGATATAAGATGAGTTTTGTTTTGAAAGGAGCTTTACGCAAATAACAAGCATAACAAGGAAGAACAAGAAAGAATAACAAGAAAGCATAACAAGGAAGAACAAGAAAGCATAACAAGGAAGAACAAGAAAGAACAAGAAAGAACAAGAAAGCATAACAAGGAAGAACAAGAAAGCATAACAAGGAAGAACAAGAAAGAACAAGAAAGCATAACAAGTTAGAACAAGAAAGAAAAACAAGGAAGAACAAGAAAGAATAACAAGTTAGAACAAGAAAGAAAAACATGGAAGAACAAGAAAGAAAAACATGGAAGAACAAGAAAGAACAAGAAAGCATAACAAGGAAGAACAAGAAAGCATAACAAGAAAGAACAAGAAAGCATAACAAGAAAGAACAAGAAAGCATAACAAGGAAGAACAAGAAAGCATAACAAGGAAGAACAAGAAAGCATAACAAGGAAGAACAAGAAAGCATAACAAGGAAGAACAAGAAAGCATAACAAGTTAGAACAAGAAAGAAAAACATGGAAGAACAAGGGAGAATAACAAGAAAGTACAAAGAAAGAATAACAAGGAAGAACAAGGGAGAATAACAAGAAAGAACAAGAAGGCATAACAAGGAAGAACAAGGGAGAATAACAAGAAAGAACAAGAAGGCATAACAAGGAAGAACAAGGGAGAATAACAAGAAAGTACAAAGAAAGAATAACAAGGAAGAACAAGGGAGAATAACAAGAAAGAACAAGAAAGCATAACAAGAAAGCATAACATGGAAGAACAAGAAAGAACAAGAAAGCATAACAAGGAAGAACAAGAAAGCATAACAAGGAAGAACAAGAAAGCATAACAAGAAAGAACAAGAAAGCATAACAAGTTAGAACAAGAAAGAAAAAACAAGGAAGAACAAGAAAGAATAACAAGTTAGAACAAGAAAGAAAAACATGGAAGAACAAGAAAGAAAAACATGGAAGAACAAGAAAGAACAAGAAAGCATAACAAGGAAGAACAAGAAAGCATAACAAGAAAGAACAAGAAAGCATAACAAGGAAGAACAAGAAAGCATAACAAGAAAGAACAAGAAAGCATAACAAGTTAGAACAAGAAAGAAAAACAAGGAAGAACAAGAAAGAATAACAAGTTAGAACAAGAAAGAAAAACATGGAAGAACAAGAAAGAAAAACATGGAAGAACAAGAAAGAACAAGAAAGCATAACAAGGAAGAACAAGAAAGCATAACAAGAAAGAACAAGAAAGCATAACAAGGAAGAACAAGAAAGCATAACAAGAAAGAACAAGAAAGCATAACAAGTTAGAACAAGAAAGAAAAACAAGGAAGAACAAGAAAGAATAACAAGAAAGTACAAAGAAAGAATAACAAGGAAGAACAAGGGAGAATAACAAGAAAGAACAAGAAGGCATAACAAGGAAGAACAAGGGAGAATAACAAGAAAGTACAAAGAAAGAATAACAAGGAAGAACAAGGGAGAATAACAAGAAAGAACAAGAAAGCATAACAAGAAAGCATAACAAGAAAGAACAAGGAAGAACAAGAAAGCATAACAAGGAAGAACAAGAAAGCATAACAAGGAAGAACAAGAAAGAATAACAAGGAAGAGCAAGAAAGCATAACAAGGAATAACAAGAACGAATAACAAGGAAGAATAACAAGAAAGAACAAGGGAGAATAACAAGAAAGTACAAAGAAAGAATAACAAGGAAGAACAAGAAAGCATAACAAGAAAGAACAAGGAAGAACAAGAAAGCATAACAAGAAAGAACAAGAAAGCATAACAAGAAAGAACAAGAAAGAATAACAAGGAAGAACAAGGACAATGAAGAACAAGAAAGCATAACAAGGAAGAACAAGAAAGAATAACAAGGACAATGAAGAACAAGGAAGAACAAGAAAGAATAACAAGGAAGAACAAGAAAGCATAACAAGGAAGAACAAGAAATGAAGGACAATGAAGAACAAGGAAGAACAAGAAAGAATAACAAGTTAGAACAAGAAAGAAAAACAAGTTAGAACAAGGTTTCTTCAACAAGAAAGAATAACAAGAAAGCATAACAAGGAAGAACAAGGGAGAATAACAAGAACGAATAACAAGGAAGAATAACAAGAAAGAACAAGAAAGCATAACAAGGAAGAACAAGAGAGAATAACAAGAAAGAACAAGAAAGAATAACAAGGAAGAACAAGGGAGAATTACAAGAAAGAACAAGGGACAAGGAAGAACAAGAAAGCATAACAAGGAAGAACAAGGGACAAGGAAGAACAAGAAAGAATAACACGGAAGAACAATAAAAAATAACACGGAAGAACAAGATAGAACAAGAAAGATGAAAGGAAGAACAAGAAAGATTCTTCCTTGTTCTTCTTTGTTATTCTTCCTTTCATATTTCTTGTTCTTACTTTCAAGTAAAAAAGAAGAAGAAAAAAGAAAGCAGAAGACGTATATTGTTTTAAAGATGCAGCGACAGACAAGGCTAGAAAATGTGCCTTGCCCAAGGGCACTCCACCATGACCGAATTGCCGCGACTGGGGATCGAACCCGGGACACCCGGTTTCGAAATCCCCGACTAACCACTAACGCTAACCACAGTGGATTCCTACAAGAAAGACGTAGGAAGAAAAAAAATCAAAAAGGAAGGAAGAAAAAAGAGGAAGAAGAAAGAAGAAGTATGGAAAAGCAGATAGGAGAAGAAGAAGGAAGAAGAAGGAAGAAATGAGAAGGAAGATGGAAGAAAAAAGAAGAAAGAAGAAAAGAAAAAAAGAAAGAAGAAAGAAGAAGAAGAAAGAAGAAATATGAAGAAGGAAGAAAGGAAGAAGATGAAGAAGGTAGAAGAGGAACAAATAAAGAAGAAGAAGAAAGAGGAAGAATGAATGAATGTATATTGTTTTATGGCGCATCGACAGCTAAGGTCATTTAGCGCGCATTTAAATTTTATTATTCATGTTCCCTGGGTGAACAAACCAGTACTAGGCTAGAAAATGTGCCTTGCCCAAGGGCACTCCACCATGACCGAATTGCCGCGACTGGGGATCGAACCCGGGACACCCGGTTTCGAAATCCCCGACGCCAACCACTCGACCACAGCGGATTGAAAGAGGAAGATAAGAGGAAGAAAGAAGGAAGAAGAAAAAATAAGAAAAGAAAAGAAAAAGAAAGAAGAAAGCAGGTAGGAGAAGAAGGAAGAAATGAGAAGGAAGATGGAAGAAAAAAAAAGAAGGAAGAAGAAAGTAAGAAAGATGAAGAGATGAAGAAGGAAGAAGAATGAAGAAGAGGAACGAAGAAGAAGAAGAAAGAAGAACAAGAAATAAGAAGGAAGAAGAACAAGAAAGAAGAAGTAGAAGAAAAAACATGAAAGAGGAAGAAATACGGAAGAAGGAAGGAAGAAAGAAGAAGGAATAAGGATTAAGAAGAAAAATGAAGATGAACAAAGAAAACAAAGACCAAGAAAACGAGGAGAGAAGAAGAAGATAAAAGGAAAAGAACATTGAATGATTGAAAAAGAATAAGAGAATCAGATAAGCAAGAAGCGGAGTAAAAAGAAGAAGAAGAAGTAGAAATAAGAAGAAAGGAAGAGGGAAGAAAGAAGGAAGAAAAGAGATGAGGAAGAAGAAGAAAGAAGAACACGAAATAAGAAGGAAGAAGAAGAACAAGAAAGAAGAAGTAGAAGAAGAAACATGAAAGAGGAAGAAGAAAGAAGAGGGAAGAAGAAGAAAGTAAACAGAAGGAAGAAAGAAAGAAGAAGGAATAAGGATTAAGAATAAACATGAAGAAGAAGAAAGAAAAAAAAGAAAAAGAAAACGAGGAGAGAAGAAGAAGTTAAAAGGAAAAGAACATTGAATGATTGAAAAAGAATAAGAATAAGAAGAAAGAGAAGAAGAAAGAGGAAGATAAGAGGAAGAAAGGAATGAAGAAGAAAAAAGAAGAAAGCAGGAAGGAAGAAGAGGAACGAAGAAAGAAGAAGAAGAAAGAGGAAGATAAGAAGAAGAAATAAGAAAGAAGAAGAAGAAAGGATGATGAAGAAGAACAAGAAAGAAGAAGTAGAAGAAAAATGAAATAGGAAGAAGAAAGAAGAGGGAAGAAGAAGACTGAAGAAAGTAAACAGAAGGAAGAAATACGGAAGAAGGAAGGAAGAAAGAAGGAATAAGGAATAAGAAGAAAAATGAAGAAGAAGAAAGAAAAAAAAGAAAAAGAAAACGAGGAGAGAAGAAGAAGATAAAAGGAAAAGAACATTGAATGATTGAAAAAGAGTAAGAGAATAAGATGAGCAAGAAACGGAGTAAGAAGAAGAAGAAGAAAAAGAAGAAGAATATGAAGGAGAAGAATGAAGAAGATAAGAGGAATAAAGGAGAAATAAGAAAAAAGGAAGATAAAAAGAACAAATATGAAGAGGGAAGAAAAAAGGAAGAAGATGAAAGAAGAAGAAGAAAGGAGGAAGAAGGAAGAAGAACGAACAAGAAATAAGAAAGTAGGAGGAACAAGAAAGAAAAAGAAGATAAAAGGAAAAGAATATGAAGGAGAAGAAAGAAGAAAGAAGAAGAAAGAAGAAAGTAGGAAGAAGGAAGAAGAAGAAAGAGGAAGATAAGAGGAATAAAGGAGAAATAAGAAAAAAGGAAGATAAAAAGAACAAAGATGAAGAGGGAAGAAAAAAGGAAGAAGATGAAAGAAGAAGAAGAAAGAAGAACGAACAAGAAATAAGAAAGTAGGAGGAACAAGAAAGAAGAAGAAGATAAAAGGAAAAGAACATTGAATGATTGAAAAAGAATAAGAGAATAAGAAGAATATGAAGGAGAAGAAAGAAGAATGAAGAAGAAAGAAGAAAGTAGGAAGGAGAAAAAGGAAGGAGAAGAAAAAGAAGAAGAAAGAGGAAGATAAGAAGGAGAAGAAAGAATGAAGAAGAAAGAAGAAAGTAGGAAAAAGGAAGAAGAAGAAGAAAGAGGAAGATAAGAGGAATAAAGGAGAAATAAGAAAAAAGGAAGAAAAAGAACAAAGATGAAGAGGGAAGAAAAAAGGAAGAAGATGAAAGAAGAAGAAGAAAGAAGGAGGAAGAAGAAAGAAGAACGAACAAGAAATAAGAAAGTAGGAGGAACAAGAAAGAAGAAGAAGAAAAAAGAAAGAGGAAGAAGAAAGAAGAGGGCAGAAGAAGAAGGAAGAAAGTATAAAGAAGAAGGAAAAAGGAAGATGGAAGAAAGAAGAAAGAAGAAGGAAGAAGGAATAAGTAGGAAGAAGAAAGAAAAAGAAAAAGAGGAAGAGAAAGGAGAGAAGAAGAAGATAAAAGATTAAGAAGATTGAATGATTGAAGAAATAAATAAAAAGAGGACGTAGATGAGCAAGCAGAGGAGTAAGAAGAAGAAGGAGAAAATGAAGAAGAAGAAGAAGAAGAAGAAGAAGAAGAAGAAGAAGATGAAAATAACCGATATATATACTGAAGCCATTTCAGTGCAATCTCTATGAAGGATAATTGTCAAATAGTTACAATGAGCAATTTCTCCATTTCTCACAATGATTTCAACTGTATTCATTAATCATTCTATAATTTATATAGATTTATTATATTTTTGACTCGATATGTCCCTTGCTGCAGATTTGTTGTATGTGGGAAATGATTTATAACCATTATATTCTTGAATTTCAGACTGTTTAAAGGGCTGTTTTGAAAACGTTATTGAAGACTAGATCACAAGAAATATCTTGAACATTGGTAAATAAGTCTCTAGCGACCCGCCTCTTTACTACAAATGAACTGGTTGGATTTCAAATAATGTTGAAGAACCGTTCAAACATTGAAACCAAAACAAAGTAAACACTGCGAGTGTGTGTGAACAGGCAGTTCAGTTATGACTGAAAATTGTTTCAAGTATATTTTTCGGCATATAAAGTTTATATTGCATTGCCATAAACATATCTATATACATGTTTAACAAATGAACTGGCCCAGGGAAAAAAAAAAAGATAAACATATTTTATGACAAAAGCATTTAATGAAAAGACTGGAAACCTGTGCAGTCAAATCGCATATTAACCATTCCATACGATTCATCAATTTTGATGAATCGCACAACATTAGTGAAATACATAAATATATATTAAACCGACATATTGAATTCGGATCTATAGAAATTGTAACTTTGGTAAAAAATTCGATGAAACGTCAAATATACATTAACAGTTGATTCAATGAACATACATAAAAAATAAAATTCTTAAACCTTTCACCAATTCGACTTTTATTGTAAAGTTGTTCTTTTCAAGAAATTGTCGCAAAAGAAGCAATCGCTCATATTGAACCATTCCTGCTGTTCACACAACAAAGCGCTGTACATATTTCGCTGTACATATTTCACTCGATAGATTAAAGTTCATACTTGCACCATATTTATAATGTGGAGTAAAAATCTTGTATTCTGCAGAGGTGGAAAGGGGAAGAGCTTTAAAGTGCAAGCAAAACAAGGAAATTAGCTTTGAACTACAATTGAACAGTATCAACTAAACTAAAAACAAGAGCACCGCGTACGGCACAGACGCTCGACTGATAACAAAAAACCTTAACCGGACGACCACGCCGCCGCCGACGCCAGTGTCATGACAATAGATCTCGTTTTTTTCAAAAGTCGAGCAAAAATAGCAAGATAAAATTGCAAAAAGTGAGAGTGAGCATTCTAAAATTCTTCTTTTGTTCTTTTGCTGCAATGGTTTCACTCATAAATTACATTACTATTTTCAATGAATTCGTGAATGTTCTTCAATAGGAGATTGACAGAAATTGACATTGCATTATATACATAATTGACATTGCATTATATACATAATTGACATTGCATTATATACATAAACTTACGGACGTTTTTTAACACCTATGCAGTGGACAACTTTTGACAACACTATGGTAGCAGGAAGAATGGATGAGCAATTTATAAGAAGAATGCTACATGTGTTCTCTTTAGGCAGTATCACACAAATAAAGAAATCGAAATTGAATAATAGTCATTGTGAAAGGGGTTAAATTATCATAACATAACAAGAATTAAACATAACATGAAATTTAAGAACCGTTAACATATTTATTAAAATGTATGGCGCATCGACAGCTAAGGTATATTATTTAAAATCATTAGAAAGATACACTATTCATAATACAGTTACAAATGATTGCAGACGTATTTGACAGTAGACAACTTTTGAAAACACTTGTAGCAGTAAAAATGGATAAACAATTTATAAGAAAAAAGCTATATGTGTTCTCTTTAGCGAGTGCTTCATATCAAACACATAAATAAATCGAAATTAAATAATAGTCATTGTATGGATAGCATGGAACTGTTTACGCACTTGTTAACAATGCTGAATGAAGTTTACCGTTACACCCGGTGTCACAAGTTTGTATACATTCAACATACAATGGCATTTATTCAAAGACTTGTTCAAGAAATAAGAATATTACCAGCTCTACATATGGGAAAGAGGGGTCAAATTATCATTAGAAAGATACAATATACATAAGACATTAATTAAATTTACAAATGATTGTAGACGTATTTAACACCTAAGTAGTGGACAACTTTTGAAAACACTGGTAGCAGGAAAAATGGATGAGCAATTTATAAGAATAATGCTATATGTGTTCTCTTTGGGCAGTGTTCCATATCACACACATAAAGAAATCGAATTTAAATAAAGAGTCATTGTATGGATAGTATGGAACTGTTTACGCACTTGTTAACAATGCTGAATGAAGCTAACCGTTAAACCTGGAGTCACAAGTTTGTATACATTCAACATACATAACATTTATTCAAAGACTGCTGTTCTAGAAATAAGAAAATGACAAGCTCTACATATGGGAAAGAGGGGTTAAGTTATCATTTATCGTAATATAACAATAACTAAACCTAAAATTAAATTGAAGAACCGTCAACACATTTATTCAAATCATTAGAAATAGATACTTTGTTTGTTTGGAGTTTAACGCCGCTTTCAACAGCGTTGGTCATATCACGGCGGTCAGTGCACCTACCCATGTTTTCCTGGCTTTCCCACACCAGTACTTGCACAACATTCTTTCGAAGCCACTGACTACTTTCTCACATAAATCAGGTGAGAGGCAATGGGAAAAATCGCCCGAAAGAATGTTCGCCTCAACCGGGTATCGAACCCGTGACCTACAGATCACAAGTCAGATACGTTACCAACTGAGCTCAGTGGACGACTTTTGAAAACACTAAGAAGATTACTATATGTTTTCTCTTTGGCGAGTGTTTCATATCACACAAATAAACAAATCGAAATTAAATTATTGGTCATTGTATGGATAGCATGGAACTGTTTACGCACTTGTTAACAATGCTAAATGAAGTTTACCGTTACACCCGGTGTCACAAGTTTGTATACATTCAACATACAATGGCATTTATTCAAAGACTGCTATTCAGTAAATAAGAAAATGACAAGCTCTACATATGGGAAATAGGGGTCAAATTATCATTTATCGTAACATAACAAGACTTAAATTAAATTAAAATGAAATTAAAGAACCGTCAACATAGTTATTAAAATCATTAGAAATAGATACAATATACATAAGACATTAAACTACATTTACAAATGATTGCAAACGTATTTTGACAACTATGCAGCGGACAACTTTTGAAAACACTGGTAACAGGAAAAATGGATGAGCAATTTATAAGAGGAATGCTATATGTGTTCTCTTTGGAGGGCGTTTCATATCACACAAATAAACAAGAGCACCGCGTACGGCACAGACGCTCGACAGAAAAAAAGCTAAGCTGAACAAAAAACCTTAACCGGACGACGACGACGCCGCCATCAAAAACCCTTAACCGGACGCCGCCGCCAGGGTCATGACAATAGCTCTCGTTTTTTCAAAAGTCGAGCTAAAAATCGAAATTAAATAAATAGTAATTGTATGGATAGCATGGAACTGTTTACGCACTTGTTAACAATGCTGCATGAAGTTTACCGTTACACCTGGTGTCACAAGTGTGTATACATTCAACATACCATGACATTTATTCAAAGACTGCTGTTCAAGAAGTAAGGAAATGACATGCTCTACATATGGGAAAGAGGGGTTAAATTATCATTTAACGTAACATAACAAGAATTAAACATGAAACTATATTTAAGAAGCGTCAACACATTTATTAAAATCATTAGAAATAGATACAATACACATAAGACATTTACAAATGATTGCAGACGTATTGCCACCTATGCAGTGAACAACTTTTGAAAACGCTGGTAGCAGCAAAAATGGATGAGCAGTAAGAAGTAAGAAGATTACTATATTTGTTCTCTTTGGCGAGTGTTTCATATCACACAAATAAACAAATCGAAATTAAATAATTGGTCATCGTATGGATAGCAAAGAACTGTTTACGCACTTGTTAACAATGCTAAATGAAGTTTACCGTTACACCCGGTGTCACAAGTGTGTATACATTCAACATACAATGGCATTTATTCAAAGACTACTGTTCACTAAATAAGAAAATGACAAGCTCTACATATGGGAAATAGGGGTCAAATTATCATTTATCGTAACATAACAAGAATTAATCATAAAATGACATTAAAGAACCGTCAACATATTTATTAAAATCATTAGAAATAGATACAATATACATAAGACATTAAACTACATTTACAAATGATTGCAGATGTATTTTGACAACTATGCAGCGGACAACTTTTGAAAACACTGGTAGCAGGAAAAATGGATGAGCAATTTATTAGAAGAATGTTATATGTGATCTCTTTGGCCAGTGTTCCATATCACACAAATAAAGAAATCTAATTTAAATAAATATTCATTGTACGGATAGCATGGAACTGTTTACGCACTTGTTACCAATGCTGCATGAAGTTTACCGTTACAACTGGTGTCACAAGTGTGTATACATTCAACATACCATGACATTTATTCAAAGAATGCTGTTCAAGAAGTAAGGAAATGACACTCTACATATGGGAAAGAGGGGTTAAATTATCATTTAACGTAATATAACAATAATTAAACATAAAATTATATTTAAGAACCGTCAACACATTTATTCAAACCATTAGAAATAGATACAATATACATAAGACATTTACAAATGGTTGCAGACGTATTGACACCTATGCAGTGGACAACTTTTGAAAACACTGGTAGCAGGAAAAATGGATGAGCAATTTATAAGAAGAATACTATATGCGTTCTCTTTGGCGAGTTTCATATTACAGAAATCGCTTTCATCTTGATATTTTTTAACCTGATATCTGCTATCAATAGGAGACGGACAGAAATTGTCATTGTATACATAAACATTTACAAATGATTGCGGACGTTTTTTGACACCTATGCAGTGGACGACTTTTGAAAACACTGTAAGAAGATAACTATATGTTTTCTCTCTGAAAACACTGTGGTAGCAGGAAAAATGGATGAGCAGTAAAAAGTAAGAATATTACTATATTTGTTCTCTTTGTAGAGTGTTTTATATCACACAAATAAAGAAATCGAATTTAAATAAATAGGCATCGTATGGACTGTTTACGCACTTGTTAACACTGCTAAATTAAGTTTACCGTTACACCCGGTGTCACAAGTGTGTATACATTCAACATACAATGACATTTATTCAAAGACTGCGGTTTAAGAAATAAGAAAATTACAAGCTCTGCATATATGGGAAAGAGGAGTTAATTTATCATTTATAACATAACAAGAATTGAACATAACATTACATTCAAGAACCTTTAACATATTTATTAAAATCATTAGAAATAGATACAATATACATAAGACATAAACTACATTTTTAAATGAGTGCAGACGTATTTTGACACCTATGCAGTGGACAACTTTTGAAAACACTATGGTAGCAGGAAAAATGGATGTTCTTGTAGTCCCTGAATTTGTTTGAGGCAGAGTCGATGTGACCTTTCCAGGGTCAGACGATCCCGGTCAGAAAGATCCTGTAACAGCTCACAGCCAAAAAGGGCCCTGGGGAGAACTACAGCGTTATATTTTTGTTAGATTAGTCATACTATGTAATCCCTCTATAATCATACCGAAAAAGGTACATGTTTAATTATCGAGGTTGAACTGCTGTATTTGTTTCAAAGAATGCCTAAGAAGACGAACTCGCCTTTCTCTTGAACTTCTTCGTTACCAACAAACCAGGACCGTGATCTGCGTGCAAATGCTCGCTTAAGTTCGTTAAAAGTGACAATGGTGCACTTAGTTGGATTATATTGGAATCTCTATACACAAGAATACTGATGTCACATGTTGATCATATCTTGTAAGGATTTACTATTCTAGACAACGTTAAAAGTGAAATATCATCTGCAAAGGACGGGTCACAAAAACTAGACCTTACTATCGCTTTCATTTTGATATTTTTTAACATAATATCCGATCTCAGATCCCATAATCTAATTAATCATATTGTCAATTCTATATTATCATTAGATACACTAGTACCCACTTCCTCGAATTTCAGATTTTTTTCCAGATGGATAATATTGCTGACTAATGTTATTAATCTCGTTATTTCTTCTTGTTTTTAATTGTCCTGGGAATCCATCGGTTTATCATGTAGGTTACTGTACTTCGGACGTTTGATCTTCGTTGAATTGGTGAATACAAAGCGGGTACAACACCAGGTTTGGGTAGCATTGTTGGGTGTTTAATCATCCAAGCCAAACTGAAAGTACATAAGTATCTCGTCTTAATGATATTATTTAAATAAGAAAAGAAGGTACCATACGTCCACATGACTCGAATTTATCGACATTTGAAACGTTAAGAGCTTCCACTAGCTTTTGAAATGAAGTTATTTTGAAACAAAATGGTCACAAGATAATCATTCTACTTTAAAAACTTGTCCCACAATGACAACATATCTGTGGAATACAACCTTAAAACATCTGGGTAAGAATATGGACAGCCTTTTGAAAATGCCAATTGAATAGAGTTGAAAACATTATTGTAAAAAGAAATTGCTGATGCTGAGCATTTCTCCATTTACCACAGTATTTAAAATGTCATTTTTATCAGTCACGAAAACCCATGACATTTTGGTGACCAACATTAGCGAACCTATCCTAGTTTACCATGCAGTTGTCTGACGTCTGATCTTGAGATGTAGTATGGATACACAAGGTGGATTTGTACGTAGGTTGACTTTCTTGGTAGCTTTGGACTATTGCAGTACATGTATATATCCTCTAGATGTCACTCAACATAAGGAAGAAAATGAATTTTCATCTGATTCGATGAAAACGACATTGGACATACGCATTGTATGAGAACCATAAGTCAGAGTTTATTACAGAGTTATTGCCCTTAATTACTTTTTCTCGTCCTCAGTATAACTGCTCAATTACCCAATGGGTTTTAATAAAACAAAATTGATTGCCATTAAACACAATTAAAAAAAGCTCTATTTGCTAGTTTTAACCAAGACAGTCCAAAAATGAATAAAACAATAATAACCCGATCCATAACATTGTTGACATATATATGTATTAAAGTGCCATTTCTAAATGACACCTAAATATGACAAGCTACCACCATTTACGATCAGGGCGGCTTTCAGGGTATTAATCACATTCAGTGATAGTTGTAGTTTATTATTGTAATGTACCTACCTACTAGACTTTTGTTAGATCTGTAAATTGACACTTTTTCTTCCGAGTAGATTCACCGACTTGTAGAACCCCAGGTTTATGAAATAAAAAAAATAAGGCAGCAGACGACCGAAACCAAATACATGGGGGAATATCATTTACCAGTATTACTGGTCCATTTAACAGACACCAGCGAGTCGGTCGTAATGCTCACTTCACAACACTGAATGTCAAAGAAAGTTTGCCATTACCTATTTGTAAAGGTATTCGGCATGACCTGAGCGGGGATTGAACCTGCAATCTACTGCACCACAGACAATGCTCGTTGTTGTTTGTGATTATTTGGTCGATTTAAATCCTTTAGTTATGGGCTAACCATTTAAAATCACTTTGAATGTCACTATGGTCAATGTTATTGAGGGTGTCACTATGTAACGCATGAATCGCACACTATTCTCAAGCCAATAACCTATAAATGTTAGCTATCATACTCTCAACCTTATTCAATAATTATGTTTTAAAGGGCAAGTATTAATGTATCTGAAAGGGGTTAACCCTATCCATCATGCAGACGACTTTTGAAAGTAATGCTTATCCTAAAATTATAAATACCAATGAGGGAGTACCATTGTTAAGGACTGTAGTGACCAGGCATAGAGATCAGACCCCGTTGTTTGGCGTTTCTCGCTGCTTACTCTGAGATATGTGCGATAACAATTACAAAGTTATCCGATTATTAATTTCACATTGATAGACATTCTATTGTACTTCATTTAAACAAACCGGTGTAACTGACATACAGAAAATTAACTTTATGTCACCGTAGAAATGCATGCATGTACCATTTAAAGGATAACTTCGCAAATGAATCGCACAATATCTTCAAGCAAGGCCGTAGGAATTTCAGTTATTTCACAGCGCTTCCTGGGTAATTTACCAGAATTACTACTGTTACTACTCCTTATGATCCATGTTATGATGTCACTCTGGTCAATGTTATGTTTAACACCAAGTTTAAACAGTATTTCGATTTTATCTGGGAATGCTTATTCATGATAACTGCAGGGTTAACAGTACTGATCTTTCCACAATGATTTCAAAGTTCCTCTTGTACAATGCATCACAAATCTTTTATTTCGGGGATAGGGTCAGTATGTAAGTTGTTGCTTGAATTTTAGGGTAATTACATTTGGTGTACCCTTTCCGACTTGTAGACACATGTGCAGCAGGCGACTTTTGAAAACAGTGTAGCCAAAAGGCCACAATGTTTTCAACTTTATTAAATACCTACACTTCCAATAGAAGATATTTTTATTTATATGTTTTCAAAGCCGTCTGCTGCAGATGGTCAAAACGCGTCTGTTACAGGGAAAGGGATAAGCAATTTTGATTCAGTGGATGTAAAAATCATAATAGAGACAAAGTGTTAAAGAAGATCAATGCATCAGTATTACTGTTAAGTGTTTAATTGAACATCATGTAGCATTATCTTCTTCAATAACTATAGATATCCAGCGTGAAAGCAACATTCAGATGTTCTATAATCCTTGTTTGACCCTCTAACCCTATGTTGTGGGGACTCGAAAAGAAATGTATTTATTGACACAAATCTTTTGAGTACCCAAACCATATGGTTCGGTTAGATAATAGGAGAAATCTTGTTTGGAAAAACATGATTTGAGCAATTTAACCTTGTCTCGCACCATATTTCACAAGTCATACAAGAGAAATTATTCATCAGTATTACAGAAAGGTGTTTTTAGAATCTGCAGCCGATGACTTTAAAAAACATCGAGGCAAACATAAGGAATCTCTAGAAATGAAAGCATATTCATGTGGAAGAATTGTTTCACCCGGCACTCGCTATTGGTCCGGACACATCTTCCACTCAAAATGCGCAATTGCTAGTCATTTATTCTGAAGTCGTTTTATGTTGTTTTGAACATAATATCTATCATGGCCAGACCTTTCTTCAAGGCTGTAAGATATTTCTATAGGTCTCCACAAACACATCTCTAAAGTAGCAGTTCAATACAGTTGAACACATTGTTGCATAAGGAGCAATTGTTTTCAGAAGTTATTTAGTTTGTTTTATTGAGGGTTACTGCTGTTTTGATCACTATTTCAGTCATATCACAGCTAAACATTTTTCCATTTTGCTGTTATAGATTTCCTCTTACCCTTCCTACATACAGAAATATATGAATACATTATTCAATAGAGTGGAAAGCATTGTAGCAAACGGAGCAATTGATCATGTTTTCAGAAGTAGTTATGGTTTTATAATGTTTTGAACATGACTTCAATCATCCAACGGCAACTGTTTACTTATTTCTTTCAAAAATCCCTCGACTGGCTGCCGAGTTTTCAGAAAGTGTCTGTATCTGGGAAATGGCTAAGGTCGTTAAATCTTTGACTTAATAGTTGTGGAAAGTGGCATAAAACAATATGCATGATGGAAATGGGTAACTGTGTTCACCGGGTTTCACACCCGTGCAGGCTACATTCTCAAATCAATAACTTTCATATAATCTTTTTCTCACATCCTCAAATCTCTTAAAATAACTATTCAATAGAGTTGAAAATATTTTGGCAAAAGGAGCAATTGTTTATCATGTTTTTCAAAGTTGTGTTTGAATTGTTTGGATTTAGGCTGTTTGAAATGATCACATCACATCCACACCCTTCTCCAGTGCTGTAATAACCTTCATGTAATATAATTTAATATAGAGTTGAAAACATTGTGGCAAATGGAGCAATTGCTCATGTTTTTGGAAGTTGTTTTGCTTGTTTTGTTCGGTTTCAATGTCGGTTTGAACATTATTTTGGTCATCTCAAGACACACTTCTGAAATAATTTTATAACTGTCCTCTAATACTTTCCCACTTACAAAAATATCTATGAATGAACTATACAATAGCCAATCGAGTTTTGAAAACATCGTGTCAAAAAGAGCCGTTGTTCCTAATGATTTCAGAAGTGGTTTCTACTCCCAACAAACAAGACTTCTACCCAAAGGCAAAAGGACAAATTGCTCATGGTCGCATAGTAATCTTGTGTATAGTTCAGACATGTACATGCTTGTAGCACTCATGTCAAGATCAATAGCTTTGAAACACTGTAATGCCTGACGTCAGGTTTTGAATGCCATTAACTATCAATCTGTTTTCCTAGCCTAGTACTGTTAGTTACCCCTGCAGTTATCATGAATAAGCACATTAATCATGCCCAGATAAAAGACTCAAAAATACAAGAAATTAAAAAAAAAAATACAAGCACAAAGTTCAAAAATACAAGAAATTAAACTAAACGCAAAATTAAAAAAAAAAATAAGGACTGTAGTGACCAGGCATAAAGATCAGACCCTGTTGTTTGGTGTTACTCGCCGAGATATGTGCGATAACAATCAAAGTTATCTGCTGATTATTAATTTCACTTCGAATTTACATTTATAAAGAGACTATTAAAGCTAACTTTCTATTGTACTTCATTTAAACCAGTGTAACTGACAAATGGAAAATTAACTTTATGTCACTGTAGAAATGCATGCATGTAACATTTAAAGGATCACTTCGCAAATGAATCGCACAATATCTCCAAGCCAAAACCATAGGAGTTTCAGTTATTTCACAGCGCTTCCTGGGTAATTTACCAGAATTACTACTGTTACTACTCCTTTTGATCCATATAATGAAGTCACTCTGGTCAATGTTATGTTTAACATCAAATTTAAACAGTATTTCGCCTTTATCTGGGCATAAGTAATGCTTATTCATGATAACTGCAGATTAACTAAAAGTACTAGGCTAGGAAAACAGATTAATATTTAGTGGCATTCAAAGTCTTCCTTGCATAATTAACTATATCCCACATGTAGATCTCGAGGCTTTCTGAAACCTCTGCAGCAATCGACTTTTGACATTGTGTCAAAAGGAAATGTCGCACAATATCTTCAAGCCAATAACCTATGAATTCCAGCTATCAAACTCCAAACCCTATTCAATCTATATGTTTTAAAGGGCAATTATTAACCCTATCCATCATGCAGACGACTTTTGAAAGTAATGCTTACCCCCAAAACCATAATCACCAAGGAGGGAATACTATTGTTAAGGACTGTAGTGACCAGGCATAACGATCAGACCCTGTTGTTTGGTGTTTGTTGCCGAGATATGTGCGAAAACAATCACAAAGTGATCTGCTGATTATTAATTTCACTTTGAATTTACATTTAAAAAGAGACATTTTAAGCTAACTTTCTATTGTACTTCATTCAAACGGGTGTAACTGACAAATAGAAAATTAACTTTATGTCACCGTAGAAATGCACGCATGTAACATTTAAAGGATAACTTCGCAAATGAATCGCACAATATCTTCAAGCAAGACCGTAGGAATTTCAGTTATTTCACAGCGCTTCCTGGGTAATTTACCAGAATTACAACTGTTACTACTCCTTATGATCCATGTTATGATGTCACTCGGGTCAATGTTATGTTTAACACCAAATATTAACAGTATTTCGCTTCTATCTGGGCATAAGTAATGCGTATTCATGATAACTGCAGGGGTAACTAACAGTACTAGGCTAGGAAAACCGATTAAGATTTAGTGGCATTAAAGCCTTCCTTGCATAATTAACTATATCCCACATGTAGATCTCGAGGCTTTCTGAAGCCTCTGCAGCAATCGACTTTTGACATTGTGGCAAAATGAAAAGTCTCACAATATCTTCTTATGATGTCATTCTGGTCAATGTTATGTTTAACACAAATTTAAACAGTATTTCGCTTTTATCTGGGCATGATTAATGTGCTTATTCATGATAACTGCAGGGGTAACTAACAGTACTAGGCTAGGAAAACAGATTGATAGTTAATGGCATTCAAAACCTGACGTCAGGCATTACACAGTGTTTCAAAGCTATTGATCTTGACATGAGTGCTACAAGCATGTACAGGTCTGAAATATAAACAAGATTACTATGCGACCATGAGCAATTTGTCATTTTGCATTTGGGTTGAAATCTTGTTTGTTGAGAGTAAATACCACTTCTGAAATCATTAGGAACAACGGCTCTATTTGAAACAATGTTTTCAACTCGATTGACTATTGTATAGTTCATTCATAGATAGTTTTGTAAGTGGGAAAGTATTAGGACAGTTATAAAATTATTTCAGAAGTGTGTCTGAGATGACCAAAATAATGTTCAAACCGACATTGAAACCCAACAAAACAAGCAAAACAATTTACAAAAACATGAGCAATTGCTTCATTTGCCACAATGTTTTCAACTCTATATTGAATTATATTACACGAAGGTTATTACAGCACTGGAGAAGGGTGTGGACGTGATGTGGACATTAAAAACAGCCTAAAACCCAAACAATTAAAACACAACTTTGGAAAACATGATAAACAATTGCTCCTTTTGCCAAAATATTTTCAACTCGATTGAATAGTTATTTTAAGAGATTTGAGGATGTGAGAAAAAGATTACATGAAAGTTATTGATTTGAGAATGTAGCCTGCACGGGTGTGAAACCCGGTGAACACAGCTACCCATTTCCATCATGCATACAACTTTGAAAACATATAAACAAAAATATCTTTTTTTTTTTAAGTGTAAGTATTTAATAAAGTTGAAAAAATTCATTCCCCTGAATAAAACGCGCTTCATATAATTTCAACAAAGACGAACAAAGGGTAATGGCTGGATAACTATTCGAATTACTGTTTGGTGTACCTCCACTTGTATATAAGGTCAAAATTATACCAGGTTTAAGAACTGTAGGAATATAAGCATAACAATGCACCAAATCAAATAAAAATAGTACGTAATGTTTTAACATTAGCCGATCATGTATAACATGTTAGGTGTATAAAACACACATGTTGCCAGTTGTTAATGATGAAACGGCAGATAACAGTTCATTTTAGGAAATGTGATCCCCATCCACACTAATAGACCCTTTCTTAATGTTATTAGCACAATCTGTGACGGACAAGTAGTACATTCGGTCATAATGTGTGCTCAGTACCGGAATAAAGGGTTGCAAATTGACTCGCCCATTCACGGCAAAATGTTTCAGGGTCACGGAAAAGAGCATCATCAAATTCAATTTCATTAGAAGCAAATAGAACAGGTTTTTCAGGAATGCAAAAATTGTGGATTGTGGGTTCCACCATTGAGGGAATACCATTGTTAAGGAATGTAGTGACCAGGCATAACGATCAGACCCTGTTGTTTGGTGTTTGTTGCCGAGATATGTGCGAAAACAATTACAAAGTGATCTGCTGATTATTAATTTCACTTTGAATTTACATTTAAAAAGAGACATTTTAAGCTAACTTTCTATTGTACTTCATTCAAACGGGTGTAACTGACAACTAGAAAATTAACTTTATGTCACCGTAGAAATGCACGCATGTAACATTTAAATGATAACTTCGCAAATGAATCGCACAATATCTTCAAGCAAGACCGTAGGAATTTCAGTTATTTCACAGCGCTTCCTGGGTAATTTACCAGAATTACTACTGTCACTACTCCTTATGATCCATGTTATGATGTCACTCTGGTCAATGTTATGTTTAACACCAAATATTAACAGTATTTCGCTTCTATCTGGGCATAAGTAATGCGTATTCATGATAACTGCAGGGGTAACTAACAGTACTAGGCTAGGAAAACCGATTAAGATTTAGTGGCATTCAAAGCCTTCCTTGCATAATTAACTAGATCCCACATGTAGATCTCGAGGCTTTCTGAAGCCTCTGCAGCAATCGACTTTTGACATTGTGGCAAAATGAAAAGTCGCACAATATCTTCTTATGATGTCATTCTGGTCAATGTTATGTTTAACACAAATTTAAACAGTATTTCGCTTTTATCTGGGCATGATTAATGTGCTTATTCATGATAACTGCAGGGGTAACTAACAGTACTAGGCTAGGAAAACAGATTGATAGTTAATGGCATTCAAAACCTGACGTCAGGCATTACACAGTGTTTCAAAGCTATTGATCTTGACATGAGTGCTACAAGCATGTACAGGTCTGAAATATAAACAAGATTACTATGCGACCATGAGCAATTTGTCTTTTTGCCTTTGGGTAGAAATCTTGTTTGTTGAGAGTAAAAACCACTTCTGAAATCATTAGGAACAACGGCTCTATTTGAAACAATGTTTTCAACTCGATTGACTATTGTATAGTTCATTCATAGATATTTTTGTAAGTGGGAAAGTATTAGAGGACAGTTATAAAATTATTTCAGAAGTGTGTCTGAGATGACCAAAATAATGTTCAAACCGACATTGAAACCCAACAAAACAAGCAAAACAATTTACAAAAACATGAGCAATTGCTTCATTTGCCACAATGTTTTCAACTCTATATTGAATTATATTACACGAAGGTTATTACAGCACTGGAGAAGGGTGTGGACGTGATGTGGACATTAAAAACAGCCTAAAACCCAAACAATTAAAACACAACTTTGGAAAACATGATAAACAATTGCTCCTTTTGCCAAAATATTTTCAACTCTATTGAATCGTTATTTTAAGAGATTTGAGGATGTGAGAAAAAGATTACATGAAAGTTATTGATTTGAGAATGTAGCCTGCACGGGTGTGAAACCCGGTGAACACAGTTACCCATTTCCATCATGCATATTGTTTTATGCCACTTTCCACAACTATTAAGTCAAAGATTTAACGACCTTAGCCATTTTCCAGATACAGACACTTTCTAAAAACTCGGCAGCCAGTGGAGGGATTTTCAAAACGACATAAAACTCCAACAAAACGACTTCAGAATAAATGACTAGCAATTGTACCTTTTGAGTGGAAGATGTGTCGGGACCGATAGTGAGTACCGGGTGAAACATTTCTTCCACATGAATATGCTTTCATTTCTAGAGATTCCTTATGTTTGCCTCGATGTTTTTTTAAGTCATCGGCTGCAGATTCTAAACACACCTTTCTGTAATACAGATGTATGACTTGTGAAATATGGTGTGAGACAAGGTGAAATTACTCAAATTTTGTTTTTCCAAACAAGATTTCTCCTATTATCTAACCGAACCATATGGTTTGGGTACCCATAGATTTGTGTCAATAAAGACATTTCTTTTCGAGTCCCCACAACATAGGGTTAGAGGGTCAAACAAGGATTATAGAACATCAGAATGTTGCCTTCACATTGAAGGAGATAATGCTACATGATGTTCAATTAAACACTTAAACAGTAATACTGATGCATTGATCTTCTTTAACACTATTATGATTTTTACATCCACTGAATCGAAATTGCTTAACCCTTTCCCTCAAACAGACGCATTTTCACCCTCTGCAGCAGACAACTTTGAAAACATATAAACAAAAATATCTTTTTTGGAAGTGTAAGTATTTAATAAAGTTGAAAAAATTGAAATTGTGGCCGTTTGGCTACACTGTTTTCAAAAGTCGTCTGCTGCAGATGTGTCTACAAGTGGGAAATGGTACAGCAAATGTTATTACCCTAAAGTTCAAGCAACAACTTACATACTGACCCTATCCCCGAAATAAACAAATTGTGATGCCTTTGTACTCTAGGAACTTTGAAATCATTATGGAAAGAAAGAAAGTGATCAATTGTTCATCCAATCTTTCAAACAGTACATCATTGCATCAGCTATTCATAAAGCAGACAACTCTTAACCCTTTCTTACATACAGTCGCTTCCTGACGCCATTAGATGACAACTGTTAACATTATGGCAAAGGAAGAAATTGCTCATTGAATCATTTGTTAACTCTTTCCCAATTGCAAACTATACGATAGATATGTAGCCGACCTTGAAAACATTGAACAAATCTGTAGTTATTGCCTTTGAAAATACCTGGACAAATATGTGGAAAATCAGAGTGAAAGTATAATTATTAAATAATCTGAAGAAGACATCTTTCAAATGATAGTATCATAAACTTTTTGCCCCATTGTTTTCAAATGTCCTCTCCTACATTTTGAAATTGTATAAATCATGACAACAAAACGAAAGAATTTGAAAATACAGAAGGGAAAACTGTGCCACATTAAGTCCAAGGAGCGCACGCCATTGCTCGTCTGTTGAAAAGTCGAAAAGAGGGCATTTCTGAATAATCATTAATATATTTCACATATTTTTTTATGAGCAAAGTCTTCTTTTGCTACAATGTCTTCAGAAAGATAACTTACCTGTCACATCAAGTTATAGAACTGTATTAATTCCTTGTCAATCAAACTTATCTAATCCTGTTTAACTTTAGGACACTAGTGTAGATGTACAATGAAAATTGAACTGAATGCTAACATTCCCGCGAAATTCGTCCTGAGCCAATCAGAAAATTGTTGTTTATGCAAATTAAGATGTTTCTTGGTTACCTTGCACGTGACTTAATCCAAGGTTTTCATAATTTAGACAGCGTTTTACGCCTCTGCAGCAGACGATTTTAAAACATTGTTACAATAGGATAAATTGCTCATGTTTATTAACTTTTCTTTTTACCAAAATATTCATCTCTATTCATCGAATTTGCAGATATATTATGTGATAATATTTAATAACCCTTTCCCATATATGCCAAATATGAAGCAGACAACTTTGAAAATATTTAAAGTCTACTGCCGAAAAGAGAGTTTTAAACCGTGCTTATCTCTTTCCATCAATTTTGTAAAGTAAAGTTTATAAAGTTAAACACACCATTAAAATTACGTGAGTCTGTTCAAGCAATGTGAATAGTAAAGCTCAGAGCAGACTCAATCTGTTCAGTTTAATCAAAGCCTCCACATAATAATTTTCAAATGGTATTTGGGACATATAGACAGACAGATAAATATTCTACCATTTCCTACATGTAGACGCATTTATATACATCTGCAGCATACACTTTTTTTAAAAAGCTTTGTGGAAAAAAAATTGTTCTCATAATGAGCAATATTTCTCTTTTTGCCAAACTGTTTAACACATTTCATATATAGATATTTTTTGCATACGTTATGCATCTTCTTCAGATTTGTTGTATATGGGAAATACCTCTAAATAGTGCAGTCTTTAGCCTTAGAGATGCATTAGTATTTTCCTTTGGCCAAACTGTTTTCAGCACATTTCAATAGTTTTCTAAGTCGTCCGCATCACATGTGTGTATAAAACACACATGTTGCCAGTTGTTAATGATGAAACGGCAGATAACAGTTCATTTTAGGAAATGTGATCCCCATCCACACTAATAGACCCTTTCTTAATGTTATTAGCACAATCTGTGACGGACAAGTAGTACATTCGGTCATAATGTGTGCTCAGTACCGGAATAAAGTGAACTGCAGACTTGTGAAATTGGTAGAAAGCTAGAGTGTATACAGTATTGGTTTAAAGCATTCAGGCAAAATTATTGAACATTTATATAAATGGAAGTTATTTCTATTCCATTGAGTTGAAAACATTGCGGCAAAATTAGTCCGTTACAGATACATCGGCAACTGGAAAATGTTCACCTCTGATTACAATGTTCTCAAAAGAGTATAGGACTTAAACTTCCATACTACCCCTTTTCCAACAGAGAAAAGCAGGGAGTTTAACCCCTTTTCCAATAGAGAAAGGCAGGGCGTGGCGTTTAACCCATTTTCCAACAGCGAAAAGCTCCCTAGGGAGTTTAACCTCGTTTTCAAATGTATTGCATTGATATGGCGCCGTTTTGGGGTAAATAATTCCAGCACACCAATGCATTTGCTTTGAAAAATAAAATGAACACTCGATTTTACTTTCTCACATATAAACTAAATAAAAAAACATATATAACCTAATACATTTAGAACAGTTAATTCAAACAGAGATAAAGATATACAACCTAAATTTCAATACCATATATATAGCAAAACAAAAAGTTAACTTACCTCTCTGGTCGACATTCTTATCCAATACACATGTCTGAAATTGTCGACTTAACTTCGCCAGATTTTAACATACATACAGGCCTGCGTGCATGCTTTGATTGTGAGTACTGATAAATATACAATCAAAACAATGTGAATTCCGTGACTTTACAGAGGCGGCGATACTATTTATATATTTGGGCGCAGACACATATGACTGTTGACGCATCTTAAACGGTGGAGGGGATTACGGAATTGCATCATGTTTTGCCGGGGGAAAGAAGTCTGGATAAGTCCGCTGTATCGGTATAATCTGACCATCATACACTGTAACAAAAGCGCTTTTAAAAATAAATAGGAACTTGTCTGTTTGGTGGTGTAGACGGGAGTGTTAGAGCTTCCTTGGCACTCTGGTGTGTGGGGTTAGCATTATGACCGACTCGCTCGTGTCAGGATGAATGGACCAGTAGGCTTATAAAACTACGAAGGTAACGACGTGGTTTAACTAATAAATCGTTGAAAGAAAAGTAAAACACCAGAAAACTAATTGATTTATTTCCGGTCTGTCTCAAAGGCGAGAGTAAATCCAGTTAACGTCTCAAACACATATAGGTGCTCGAATCTAAAAACCCAAACATGTACATGTTATCAGCCCCATCAAGATACACTATTAAGACTCTAATATAAATCAAAGCGCCGATGGCACTGTAGTGGCGATCGTATGGAAAATCCTGTAAAGTAACAAGCAGTATCTCGGTGTAGGCCTTGCGATTGTCAATAATAGTGCACTCTGGTGCGGGTAAATTTGAGAAAAGCTGCATCTTTTGACAGTAGAATAATTTGTTGTCTAGGTGATTTTTAAGTTACGTTCTAAAATTAGTCATGATGTGTTCAAAATTAGGCCATTCCAAATTTAAGAAAAATCTAGTTGGTACTCGATAGACTACCGTTTTAGCTCATTGGAATGTTTATCTTGGTTATTTGTAATCTAAATGGTTTGGGTTATCACATGTTTATCACCAGGTCGCTAGGCCATATTAAGATAAAATATTTTGTACACTTTAGAAATTACTAAATTATCATAGAAAGGAGAGAAAACAGTATCCATTAGTTTGGTGTTTGTTTCAATGATGTCCGATATTGAACAGGTCTGTTCAATTTAGTTCCTTCACATTGAGGGTTTTCTCCCTAGAAAAGTTAAACTGCTTTGAAAGATTTGAGAGAAAAAACAAACACAAAAAATGCTCATTAAGCACAATTTCTCTATTTGCCAAGCTGTTAAATTGATACAAATATAGTCATATATGATAATGCTCGATCTTCAACTAAATTAGGCTACACTTTCAGCACTGATTGCTAATTGCCTCTAGAACGTACAGAGGGTTGAAACCTTTGTAAACCAGTCTTATCATCTAGACGCTTTCATATATTGCAACAACTACAAAATAAAGCGTTTATAATATTGAGATTTAAGAACAATCGTTAACCGGTCTCGCGAGTTAGTTATTAGTCGCCGGGCAGAAGCCCGCGACTTCTATTTTTAATGACATGGGAGGGGGGGTTATTATTAGAAAGAAACTCATTTAGATGTCTTGAATATATTACAATTGTGTTTGTTTAAAAACACTAAGTAATGACACATCTAAAATGAAATAAATATTCCGATGTTTTAGGTATTTTCAGTTTCTTTATTTTGACTCGCATTTATGTTTTTTTGTTTTATTTACGAAGACAAAACAGTCCCTATTAGCTAGACTGGTATACTTTATTTTACACTATATACTACATGTAATCAAAAGGCGATAACTACAAACCTTTACGTCGCACAGTCTAATTTTTTACATACCAACTGCGTAGATCAATCTCCTTTGCAGAGAGCTGCTCTTTACACTCACTTGCAAATAGTAAATCATAGGTGATTTAAAATGTTTATTTGGTTCGAAACAAATGAAGAAAAGAACAAACCGAGATAAAACTGGTTTTAATAGAAAAATTACTTTGAACGAACACTCTCTGCCTATAAAGAGAGTTTCAAGAACGACACCTCTGCGAATAAGAAAGAATAGAATCGGGTCTTTCGTACACAATTATTTCGTCCTTGACAATTTTAAATGTGTCATTTAATTCCCTAAAGGCATATTGCTCCCGATCTGCATATTGCTATGCATCATTGACACAAGGACGCTCACCATAATATAATTTTAAACATGAGTAGTTTGTTATTTTCATTATTAGGGCTCAGTTTATGTTCGAAATTAAGTTTAAATTATACAAAAATTTCAATGAGATTTAACTGTTTAGTTGATATTATATTTCGAAGGTGGTCTAATTTATAAATATTGGACTACATTTCAACATTTGTTAAAGTATGATATAATTAGGATGCCAAGCTAATATCCTTTTGAGAAAAAGAGAAAACTCATGTCTTCAGCGATTTAACCTTTATCTCATTGTTTTAAAAGTAGATTGCTGCAAAGGTGTCCACTGTTGACTTTAATAGAGGAAAGGTAAAATGACGTGCTATTGCATGCAAATCCTAAATTGTCTATTTTGTGGTTTTATTGAAAATTGATAAAATTCTAATATTCTGACAAACATCTTGAAAAGTGTATGTGGAATTCACAAATCTTATAATTAATCCTTAATGAAAGCACTGTATACATACTAAGACTAATGATAGGCAAAATTACTCATTTCCATTACTGTTTATGATCAATAATTAGTTGGTTGTGTGTATGGTCAACCTACTTTGGAATGGAGATTGATCATAAACATTGAATGGCTTCAATTATCATTCACTTCGTTGACAAAACAAGCAAGTTATGATACATTTTCATTTGAACCCACCCCTGATGTTCCAATATGCCCCTCAGTTGATAACTGTTTATTCAATTACTATAATGTTAGTGTTATGCATAACTGCACTATGGATATCCGGCGACATTGATGCGTTGCATCAACTTTCTCTTGTAGAACCTTTTGGAATTTCCAGACACCTTATACTGCGTCAATGAGGTGTTTGGAGTATCATGAGAGTTATAGAACGCGCAATGATATTGATTATCTGCCATAACATGAAGCAAGATACTATTTACATAATTTAACTCTATGTAGATACTATCTCAATAAATCTGAAATCTTAGAATCAATCCGGTACCAAAGTAGCACTGACATGATTATCATTAATCGTGTCTCTGCATCACTTATGGGACTATATATTTAGCGATTTAACGGATGTAATTTAATTGGTTTGCAGTAAAGAATAAAAAATCAACGGGCTGTGCAAAACTGTCTATGTAAATGTTTTCGTAGTTGTTGTTTCTGTTAGCATTGTGGCGAGTGTCAAACCAATCGCCACTAAAATAGATTGCAATGCTATAGGCTACCTAAAACCCATTGACATAAAACTACCCGCAGAACTGTATTGCCTAGATTGTTTATAAGATGAGAAATGTTCAGCCATTGGCCCAACATATTGAATATGGCTGCATTAAATAATTGCAAGAAATCTAAACCAACAATATGAGTGTAAGAGTTGTATACCATATCTTGGACATCTGGAAGGAGCAAACAAAAAAGCAGTCTGAGATATTTGACATCCCAGTAAGAACGTTCACTTCGAACATCAGCTCGGCCAACATTCTTTCCGACGTTTGACAAAGGTCATTTTGACAAGCGCGTCATTTGTCTTCCACTAACTAGATTAATAGCATATGTGGAAAGCAGTCAGTTGCTTGAACAGTCTGTTGTGTGGAGTACTGATGGGTGTTAAAAGGCCAGGAAACACGTGCGTAGGTAAACTGACCGCCGTGGTAAGACTGATTTTTTTTTGAAAACGGCGTTAAACCCTAATCAATCAATCAATAATAACGCTCACGATTCAATTTACCCTTTCCTATCCAACTCAGCTAGAGCTCAAATACTTTTCTTGTCTAGGAAAAAGTGCAGCTCGAGTATCGGTGCTATAACTATTGGGTCTTTTCGGAAAGAGCTATAGTATCGTACCAGGACTTCTTTGTATCTAACTCTGTCTCTTGAATGTATCTGCACCTGTCAGTTGCTTGAACATGGTATTGAGTACACTATCAAATGGGCATATAGAAGCTAACAAGCTTATGCTGAATCAGAGCAATTGGTTTCTATCATTACATTACATTACAAATCTGCAGCAGTTCACCTAAAAGATATATAGTAAAAACTATTCAACAAATCTCTATAAATGAAAGAACAATGAAGTTGAAAATAGTGTAGCAAAAGAAGATGCTGCTCATTATGGGGCTATTTCTCCTTTTGCCAAAATGTTTTCAAAAGTCGTCTGCTGCAGAGTCTGTGTTTGGTAAATGTGTAAACAGTGAATATTAAGCACTAAAGCATAATTACTGTAGTAGACTACGTTTATTATGATCTTTTTTAAAATTGCATATTTGATACTATTTCTTTCAACATCCCCAACACATTTCTAACTACATTTAAAATTACTGCATGTCATTATTTTGAAAAATTGTTGAAAGCGGCGCAAAGCACCAAACAAAAAACAATACGTTCCTGATTAGATGAAGGCCCTACATGCATAGGCACTATATATGCATATATATATATATAGTATCCTGGGCTACTAATACGTAACACGTATATGCATACAGATTTTTCAAAAATGCATTTTTCCTCTTCTCTGGAGTTAATTCTAACTATATTGAAAGAGGATCACCTAATGTAAATGATATTTCTTGTTTTCATTTATATACTTATTACGCGATATGATACAGTTGCTTCCCTTTCTGAATGGCCATAAAATTTGACATAGGGTCAAATTTGCATTCAATACGTCCAGATACATTATCTAAAATTCAATTCGTAAACAAAATTGACGAATTGAAGATTTTGACGTAGCCCTTCTGAATGACTGATGTCCATAAAATATGAAATAGGGTCAAAGTTGCATTCAATACGCCCTGGTACATTATCTAAAAGACAGAAATAAAGTTTTTAGAAAAAGATTGTTTTCGTCAATTCGTCACCAAAATTGACGACGTAGCCCTTCTGAATGACTCATGGCCAGGATAATTGAAATAGAGAGTAATTTGCATTCAATACGTTCAGATTCAGTATCTAAAAGACAGAAATAAAGTTTTTAGAAAAATAATTTGTTCGTCAATTTCGTCAACTGCATTGACGAGTTGACGAATTGACGAACTTGACGAAGCTCTTCTGATTGACTTATCGCCATGAAACATGAAATAGGGCATAATTTGCAGTCAATACGTCCAGATACATTATCTAAATGAAAGAAATAAAATTTTGATAAAAAGATTGTTTTCGTCAATTAAATTGACGAGTTGACGAATTGACGAACTTGACAAAGCTCTGCTGAATGACAGATTGCCATGCAATTTGAAATTGAGTCTTATTTGCATTCAATACGTCCAGATACATTATCTAAAATACAGAAATAAAGTTTTTAGTAAATATTTTGTTCGTCAATTCGTCAACAAAATTGACGAGTTGACGAATTAACGAACTTAACGTAGCTCTTCTGATTGACTGATCGCCATGAAACATGAAATAGGGCCTAATTTGCAGTCAATACGTCCAGATACATTATCTAAAGGAAAGAAAGGAAATTTTGAGAAAAATATTGTTTTCGTCAACTAAATTGACGAGTTGACGAATTGACGAACTTGACAACGCTTTGCTGAATGACAGATTGCCATGAAATTTGAAAAATGGCCTAATTTGCTTTCAATACGTCCAGATACATTATCTGAAAGAAAGAAAGAAAGTTTTTAGAACAAATAATTTTTTCGTCAATTTCGTCAACTGCATTGACGAGTTGACGAATTGACGAAGCTCTTCTGATTGACTGATCGCTATGAAACCTGAAACAGGGCATACTTTGCATTCAATACGTCCAGATACATTATCTAAAGGAAAGAAATAAGTTTTTAGAAACATATTTTTTTCGTCAATTTCGTCAACTAAATCGACGAGTTGACGAATTGACGAACTTGACAAAGCTCTTCTGAATGACTGATCGCCATGAAACATGAAATAGGGCATAACTTGCATTTAATACGTCCAGATACATTATCTTAAATAAAGAAAGTTTTTAGAAAAAATGTCACAGTTCGTCACTCGTCAACCTAACTTCACGGACCTAAAAAAATGTCACAGTTCGTCACTCGTCAATTCGTCACTCGTCAACCTAACTTCACGGACCTCGTCAATTTACATATAGTCCGGGAGCTAGAAGGGTCCACCGTGCACCCCCCCCCCCCCCCCCACAAACCTCCAAACCAATATTTTTCTGAAGCCCCATGACGCCCTGATCACGAAAATAAATGTTAACATTGCGTAAGTTGGGACGAACTTCCGGTTATGACGTCATCAAGATGGCCGCCATAGTGAAATTTACCCAAAATGTGAAAAATATCATAAAATCGTTATTTTCCGATCAAATTTAACAAATGAGGTATCAAAATGACCGCAATAGAATAACAAACACATCTATTAACAAAACAAACTACTATAAAAATATTTATTTCTAAAAATATGAATTTATATCGATTTTGAGGTCAAAATTGAACATTTTCACAATATAATTGTCATTATTTGTTGGTCAAATTTCTTCCGTGCTGTCAAGAGTACATATGCACTAGGTTCCACTGACATAATTAAGGACACACCTACACCAATTGATTCTGCGTAGCTTTGAACAATCGGCAGAACTGAAATGGCCACCAACATCAACAGACTTAGAAAACAGTGAGAAGATACTCCCACTGCAGCTGAAGAAGTTCTTAAGTTATGTGATCACTGGGACACCAACTGCTGACACGTCACGAGCCAACAGGCTGGTACTTTCTATTGGCCAAGACATATGCAGGGCCGCTACCAATGGAGAATGGAAATTACCAAAGCATGTGCTTATCTGTATGACAATGCGACATCTATTCAGAAGCAAACAACTGATCACCTTATTGAACAGAATGGGACACTCAGAGAGTTACTCCTTCTCTCTTGAACTTGAGACAGCTATTGCTCAGGCTGTAGAATAAACATCAAGTTTTCTGTCCACCCAAATTGTTCGTGATCCTGATGCTCCATCGGTGTTTCATTCCGAATTTGACAACTTTGATCAGCTCTTGAACGATCTGACAGGCATGGGGTCTATTCACACTGCTCATGGTATTATGATGCAGGACATCGAAGGAAACCCAGAGCAACAGGGGGGTACTCGTCCTGAAATCCCGGCCGTCAGCAGAAATGGAGCGCGTTCTCTGAAAACAGATCAAGTCGGGACTCTTCCTGAATGCTATGTAACACAACGAAAGAGTCCATCCCTCCTCATCCAACAGTTGACATGCCCTGGAGGCGAAGAAGCCCTAAAACGCGCCATGAAACACAATTGTGTCTGGGTTCTCATTCGCATGATGCGTACAGCCTCACAGGACAGGCTTCACATCCTTAACTGGTATGCCACCAACAAATCTCACCACCATTGACTATTACCCAGTCATCACCCAACCCATCACCGATTATAAGACCGTGCAATAATGTCTGAGATATGCTGAAGAGGCCACACATGAAGGAAACCAGCAGTATGTCATAACAACCTTCGACTTGGGAGTCTGCATGAAGGCATATCCATTGCTTTGGAACAACCCTAAACGGTATGAGAAGCACATCGTTTTGATTGGTACCTTCCACCTCGTGTGTGCTTATCTGAAGATGGTGGGGGAGAAGAATGAAAACTTCTTTGAACCAGTAAAGCGGATGAATCTGAGAACGCTTGGTGACATGAACAAGAAGATGAAAGTAACAACGGCAAACAACAAAGTGGTCCAGTATAAGCAACAAGGCAATATTGCCTTCCAACTATTTGTGAAATCCCAAAGCCAGGGCTTGCAGTTGGACATGAAGGAGCTGATGATGTACCCGCTGACCCATGTCCAATACAGCATTGGAACAGCAGATGGATTTCTGGCAAAGACAGACAAATCTAAATGTTTCCAGTATCTGACCAAAGAGTGTGAGGGTGCACCGGTTCCATCGGCTGAGTCAACACTTGTGCTCTATGATGGTAATGCCTACTTATACTCCCTCAAGGAGATACCAGCCAATTTCAGCTTGATCTGCAACAAGATTTTGTGCATGATGTCAACGACAACAGATGCGGTGTTCAGCACAGATATGTATACTCCCAATTCTGTCAAATCCATGGAACGTGAGAGAAGGGGCTGTAGTGAGAAGCTCATTGTAAAGGGGGCAAGCATAGATTTTTTGATATCAGGAATTCGATTTTTTGATATCAGAAAATCAATTTCTTGATATCAGAAAATAGTGAAATTTTCTGATATCAATAAATCGAATATTTGATATAAAAAAATAAGGGATAAATAGTAAAACGGCGCCTCATACGGTTCAACATACTCAAATAAAGATTTCAATAAGGTTAAGCCTGTAAGTCCGGTATAATTCGTCATCATCAAACTCATAATCATATTAATTTGCCTGTGCAATGCATTTATCCATTTCTGTCATCCTATTGCATTCTTCTTTAGTGAGGTTTGAGAGACATTTTTTCATGTACGCCATAACAGCTTCGTTGCTTTTGATTCATCATTCTAAAATAATGCTTCAAGTTTTTTGTCTCCCAGCATTGCTCTCATTGATCCAGACTGCATGTTGTCCAAATAGGTTTGTCGTCCGAGAAGTAACTCTCAAATACTCCATTATTTATTTTTTTCTCATTGGATGATAAATGATGTTTAGTTTTACTGCCTGCACTTGTGGTATCTGATCTCTGAACTGAGAAAGTGTTCAGTTTCTGTCTCGAAAAAGTTTCTGTAGAGTTGGGACTTGTGAAGCCCTTGGTTTTCTTTGTCTTGGAGTTTTTTTCTTGTAGTAGATTTTGTTTCCAGTAAAGGCATCATGTAGTTTATTTCTAGGTTCTGGTTGTATCTCAATTGGAACATACTTTCGAGCAACATGAGCTGTGATAGGGTGCACGATTATCATTGTCAGTAAATGTTGTATTGTCGTGGTTTAATGAATCAAGAGCAAGTTGTTCAAGTTGTTTATCAACCTGTTTGACTGTGAAGTTGGTTACATATTCATGAATTAGTTTAAGAGTACCGTTTACATTTTGATTTTTTTTTTTTTTTTTCGTGCTGATTTATTAGCTCACCTGTCACGTAGTGACAAGGTGAGCTTTTGTGATCGCCCTTTGTCCGTAGTCTTTCCACAATTTCTTGTGAACACGATACAGTCTTCATTTATGATCCGATGTTTACCAAACCTATTCAGCAGCTAGATATACATGAGAGCTCGCTTCCTTTCGAAAACCATGCATGCATGAATTGTGGCCCTTTAACATTGGCTAAATTGTTATAATTGACTTTGTGAACACGATAAAAATTCGTCCGTGCGTCCGTCCGTAACAACCTTGTGACCACTCTACACTGAACATCCTTCGACCGATCTTAATCAAACTTGGTATACAGTTAGTATATGGCAAGGTCTAGAAGCCTATTTATTTTCAAGGACACAGGTTAAGGTAAAAATTGGACTTTGACTATTCCATATCAGCAATCTTGTGACCACTCTACACTGAACATCCTTCGACCGATCTTAACCAAACGTTGTATACAGTTAATATATGGCAAGGTCTAGAAGCCTATTTATTTTTCAAATCAAGGTCAAAATTGGACTTTGATTATTTTCCCATATCGACAATCTTGTGACCACTCTACACTGAACTGACTATTTTCCCATATCAACAACCTTGTGACCACTCTACACTGATCATCTCTTGGCAGATCATGACCAAACTTGCCATACAGTTAGTATATGGCAAGGTCTAGAAGCCTATTGATTTTCAAGGTTAAAGGTCAAGGTCAAAATTGGACTTTGACTATTTTCCCATAGCAACAACCTTGTGACCACTCTACACTGATCATCTCTTGGCAGATCATAACCAAACTTGCCATACATTTAGTATATGGTAAGATCTAGAAGCCTATTGATTGTAAATGTCAACGGGCAAAGGCAGGTTCATTTGGCAAAGGCCAAAGGCGGAGACAAGGACAAATTACACTTAGTTCTCTGGTACATAACATTAATAACAATTAATAAAGGCAAGGACAAATAACATTAGTTTTCTGGTACATAACATTAATATCCATGTCATTGGCCATATTTTTTAATTGAATACCGAGGGGATGCATCCGCTTTGCGGTGCCCTTGTTTTTTTTAATTTCGTGCCACATTCAGGAGGGAAAGTCAATTTGGCCTAAATTCTTACAGCTTTGTAAAAATGCCGAACGAATACTTAGAATGCACTCCGAACCCACCTCGAATCTTGCACATTCCGGGTTTCTTAGCTCTTGAATGCAGCTCGAATGTAGTTAGAACATAGTAGGAATATTTAGAATGCTGTTAGTATCCAGTCAAAGTATTTAGCATGCACTTCAACTACAGTACGAATACGGTTGGATTATTGCCCGAGTACCGCCAGAAGTCATGCGACTGCTAAATACCAACTAAAAACATTCTAGCAGCTGGCTGCGTTTTTCATACAAATGTATACAGAGGATTACAGTTTTGGTTCTCCTTCGAATACGATCAAAATGCTTCGAATTGTGTCAGAATGTCTTAAGACTATTTAGAATGTAGATATTTTTCCACTACAAATGAACCTCAAAAGTTTTGAGCATGAGCAAAACATTCGGACTGGCCAAAAGAATGGACCAGATTATTTGGAATGCACTCAAAATACAGGCATAATTTTTAGAATACACTTCGAATATACCACAAATTTTCATTCCGATGACATTCCATCTCTAGTTTTACTAGGGTACTAATTATAGTGGAATCTGACAAGCAGATTCAGACTAAAAGATTTTTAAAGTTTTGAAATTTTACCCCCTTTCCGATGCCGCAGCAACGAAAGTTCTCAAAGGAATATAAATCTTTGAACAATTTTGAAAGAGGACAACCAAAAGAACATTCTTGTGATATTTTGTGGAAATTGTTCCTGTGGTTAAGGAGGAGATGATGTTTAAAGATATAAGTTAACGACGGACAGAGAGTTTCCAGAATAGATCACCTTCAGCCTTCGGCTGAGGTGATCTAAAAATACGGTCTCTATAGTGTTAACAAGATTTTTCTACAATTTGACCTTGTTGACCAAACATGACCCATAATCAAACGTATCAAAGATATCATCAAGACAAAGATTCTGACAAAGTTTCAACATGCTCAAGAAAGAAATGAGGCTTCCAGATGTCCCATCAATTTGGCTTAGTGCCCTTGTTTTTTTACCCCAAATTACCCTTTCTCTAACTTGGCCTGGATATCATCAATACAAAGTTTCAAGCTTCTCAAATCAAAAATGCTGTCTCAAGTGTTAAAAAGATGTTTCTACAATTTGGCCTAGTGACCTAGTTTTGGACCGGACCCGACTCATATTCGAACTTAGCCTAGATATCACACAGGCAAGTATTCTGACAAAGCTTCAACATGCCCATGACTAAATGTAGCATCCAGAGTGTTAACAAGATCCATTTAATTTGATTGAGTGACCAAGTTTTTTACCCGACATGACCCATATTCAAACTTGGCCTAGAAATCAGCAAGATATTTAAACTGAATAAGTTTCATGAAGATTGGATACCAATAGTGGCCTCCAGAGTGTTAACAAGCAAAAAGTTGATGAAGGACAAAAGGCGGTCACACACTCTGTGCTCTGGTTAGCTAACAATTCATCAGAACATTCAAACTTGATCGAATCTCTGTCATTTAGGGTCAAAACTAAGTCACCAGATCAAGTTTAACCCACCTACAACTAATCTGCAGAAGACAACTTTGAAAGCATCTAGGCAAACACACGGTAAAGCTCTATAAATTTACGTATATTTGAAAAAGAGTTTTGAGCTATTTAAACTTTTGTCATAATGTTTTCAAAAGTCGTCTGCTGCAGAGGCGTCAGAAAGTGTCTATATGTGGGGAAAAACCCACTAGAGTCCTTTTGTTTTACCAAATCAAAGTTCATCAGACCATTCTTTTTTAATCAAGTCTAGATCACTGGGTCAAGTTGGGTCACTCAGTCAAATCGAACACAGTAGATTCCATATTCCACACATTTTAAAATAATTCTTTTTTAGTAATTGGTACAACATTATTTATCTAAAAAATGTTTTATTTGGGAATCTCTATTCAACAAATAACACCAATGCATCTGTGAAACAATTATCTCTGCATCCCTGAGGGAAGCCATTACTGCTGGGTTTTATTTTTATGACCTGACCATGGATTGAACCCTGGTCACCTGCTCCTGAGGCAGATGCTCATACCACAGTGACACAGCTTCTTCCGATAGTTGAGGGATCACTTGTATGGTGTTCTTCTTTCTTGTCCAAATGAAACCCTTTTTTCAATTACACAGAAATGTCTATATTAGGTAGACAATTTCCATTTATGTAAAATATGCCGAGGCCAATTAGTTTTTTGGATTTGGAACCGAGCATCAGGCTTACTGTCATGGTGGAGTGCCCTTTGGCAATATACATTTCCTAGCCTAGTACTGCTTTGTTTACCCAGGGATCATGAATAAATGTCCTGTTGCCGTAATATACCGGAAATAATGTAGAATAATGACGGTAGTTGGAAGGTCAAGGTAAATTTTACTGGAATTCTCCTTAGATGGCTAAAAACCAGACAACTCATAAAGAAACATACCTTTCACATAAACAACAAGTCTGCTGCAGACCACTTTGAAAACATTTAGTAAACAAGAGGGCCATCATGGCCCTATATCGCTCACCTGATTTAAAAGCACTTCCATAGTTTTCAAAGTTTTTACTCTATACATATAAGGAAAGCAAGCAACCACCCTGGTGGCCATGTTTATCAACGGATAAGAATAAATCAAAGTTTTAATTTGTTACAATGCACATACAATTGTTATTGAGCGGAAACCATTTTTCAGTTCAGGGTCACCACGACCTTGACCTTTGACCTACTTACATCAAAATCAATAAGGGTCATCTGCTGGTGGTGACCAACCTGCACACCAAGTATTAACTTCCATGGCCAAAGCATTCTACAGTTATTAAGCAAATACTATTTGTCAGCTCATTGTTTCCATGACCTTGTGACCTCAAAATCAATAAGGGTCATCAATTGGTTAGGACCAACCTGCACACCAGGTATAAAGTTCCTCGACATAAGCATTCTTTAGTTATTGAGAGGAAACCATTTTTCAGCTGAAGGTAACCATGACATTGACCTTTGACCTCAAAATCAATGGGGGTCATCTGCTGGTGGTGACCAACCTGCACACCAAGTATTAACTTCCATGGCCAAAGCATTCTAGTTATTAAGCAAAAACAATTTTTCAGCTCATTGTCAGTAACCTTTCTAGTTATTGAGCGGAAACCATTTTTTACTTCACGAGGTTACCATGACCTTGACCTTTGGACATCAAAATCAATAGGGGTCAGCTACTGATCATGACCAACCTGCATACCAAGTATGAAGTTCCTACAACCAAGCGTTCTTCAGTTATTGATCGGAAACAAGTGTGACGGACTGACGGAAGGACGGAACGGGCAAAAACAATATGTCAACCCCATGTATGATCCGATTTATTTGTACAACCTTGGTAGAAGGTCCCCAAAGGAACATTATTTAACAGCTATCTAAGTTTGGTGTAGATCAGATACTAAATGGAGCCTCTATTGTGTTCACAAGCTCTATTATAGCAATTCTGAAAATTTCAAGGGACATAATCCAGTCTTGCATGGGCAGATCTGGCTGGTTTGCAAATAGAACAGAGCTCTGATCAATATTTAACTACTATCTAAGTTTGATGAAGATCGGATAGTAAATGGAGGCTCTATTGTGTTCACAAGCTCTATTATAGCAACTTTGACAATTTCAAGGGCCATAATCCAGTCTTGCATGGGCGGATATGGCTGGTTTGCGAAAGGAACCAAGCTCTTATGGATATCTAACTACTGTATAAGTTTGATTGAGATACAATCAAAACTGAAGACTGCATCGCGTTCACAAGCAATTGTTTACGGACGCACAGACGACGGACACCACACCACGGCATAAGCTTTTCTGGCCTTTGGCCAGTAGAGCTAAAAAACAAGCTCCGCCCCCCCTTGCGGCCATGTTTTTCAGCGATTGGAAATATTTGAACATTCTTGGTAGAGAGTGCCCCAAAGAACATTTGTGCAAAATAATTTTCAAATTGGGCCAGTACTTTTGGACAAGATCTTAAAAGTTTGGGGATTTTTTTTTAAAGATTTTACAATGCACATCTAAGGAAAACAAGCTCCGAAAACAACTTTGAAAGGGGACCACCTAAGGAATATTCCTGTGAAGTTAGTTTGAAATCAGTCCATTGGTTTAGTAGGAGGAGTCGTTTGAAGGAAATTGTTAACAGATGGACGGACGGTGTGTGATCACAATCATTTACCTTGTGAGCTAAAAATATGGAAACTCTATAAAAGGAAGAAGAATTATTGAATAATGTTTAAAAATTGCTCATCCAGATGCATCAAAATGTGTCTACAGGTGATAGTAGTGGGCTAGTGGCTTGGGTTTGCTGGAATGTGTTCCCAGTCAGAATAAGCTTACTAGCAGTATGTACCGGTAATTTACCCAGGAAACATGTCATATGACTGATATACTGAAGAAAGCAGCGTAAACACATGGCTTATCAATGGCTTCTTACAAAATGGTAGAAAATACATCTTATAACAAGATGTAGTTACCACTTCTCTTTTTCTACAAAAAGAAATGTGTTATGCAACAAATGATTGATGAAGAAATAAAAGCTTAAAATGTTTTTCATGTTTTTATTATATTTCAAGATCCAACTAACAAATATAACATTAAACCTCATTTTCAACAATAGCCCTGCAGAGCGAACAACAAAACTTGTCTGCTATTTCTAAGTAAAAAACCGAATAATTATTAAAGCCAAATTCACATTGTTTCTAGGAACATGTGTACCGGTACCACGTTTCATTTGAAAATGTACAACCTTTTTTGAGGTACGGTTGAGGTTTTGTGACACCAACGCCAAGGGAATCACAAAAACCCAACTTTTTTTCTTTGAAAAACAGACGAGCTAAAAATTTAGTATGAAAGTATTTGGGGGAAACATCATACAAAAGACACAACAATTCTTACATGCAACAGTTATTCTGCTCATATCCTTGATGTACAATGGATTTTGTAAGAAATTTCCAAGGTATTAAAAAGAAATTGGTAGCTTTTACAGAATTTTCTCTTTATTATATGAGCCTGTCCATGGAAAAAGCTACAAGTTGGTTCTTGAAAACATTGCAGATCCAGATTCAATAACTACACTTTCATTTACAATCTAGCCTAGATGTTTTCCATTTTTCCTTTTTTCGGACTCTTCTTTTTCCCCGCTTTACTAACATTCTTTATGGAAAATGAGGTACCACCATGCTTCGGCTTCAACACTCGTTTTTGTTTTTGGTCTCTTGGACTTCCCGTACTACCACTTTTATCTTTGTTGGGAAACTTTGTTGGTTTAGTTTTGTTAGTGTCAACTTTGTCTTTTTCGTTTTTATCGACATTTTTATTTACAACTTTTTGAGGTTTATTTATTGCAAATAAACCTGATGAGCCGCTTTTAGAATTGGATTTTTTGCTCCTTTTCTTTGCCCTCTTTGCCTTCTTTTCTTGGATAGTGTCTGTGTTACTTGCTGGTTTGGGGTTTGAAATTGCTGCAGCAGGTGTGTTGGGTTTCCCGGAGTAAGACTGTTAAGGAGACATACTTTAACATAATGATATCAGAGCTCCAGAAAAGGTGCCCATTTTGTTTTATTTAAACTCCCTATTTGTCCTTAGCCCCATATGTTGTTGGTACACAAAAGCATCCTCTCCATGAGAACATTCTTTCAGTACCCGTAAGATAGGGTTTAATTGGTGTGAAATATTGTGTGACAGGTGAGATCATCTTGTCCAACTGCTCAGTCTTATCAGAATCTGCACAAGTTGACGGAATCTTTAATCAAGTTGTGTAAGTAATATGTGGACATTGTAGATCTTTATCAGACTGTGAATGGAAGATCGCACAAGGCTTATTTCGGCAATTTTGGATAATTCAAGGGCCATAAGCAAAAAATGCCTCCCAAAACTTGGATAGTTATTGAACTTGGCAGACATTATACCCCCAAACATGTTCAGCAGGTTTCTAGAAGATTTTATGAAAACTATTCAACTAAGAGAGCACACAAGTCTATTTTCTGAAATTTTGGGTAATTCAAGGGCCATAACCAAAGTGCCTCATACAATATAGCCTGTTATCAAACTTGGCCGAGACATGCACACACAAGTTTCATGAAGATCAGATGAAAACTGTTGACTTAAAGAGTGGACAAGTCTAATTTCGACAAATTTGGATAACTCAAGGGCCATAACCCAAAGGTGCCTCACATGATTTGGCTTATTATAAAAGATGTTGGAGACATTATACCTATACACATTTTCAACAAGTTTTGTAAAGATCTAATGAAAACCGTTCGACTTCAAGAACAAGACTAAATTAGGTAATTTTGGATAATGCAAGGGCCATGACCCAAAAGTCCCTCACTGGATATGTTTGGTTATTAAACTCAGCCGAGACATTATGCTCAAACATAAGATCTAAAATGTTTTGGATTGACATAAAGAGTCTTATTTCTACAGATTTGGATAAATTAAGAGCCATAACCCATAAATGCTTTGCACAATTTGGCTGGTTATCGAACTTGGCCGATACAATATGCCCTGACAAATGTTTAACAAGTTTCATGAAGATCAGAAGAAAATTGTACAACTAATAGACCGGACAAGTCTAATTTAGGCAATTTTGGATAATTCAAGGGCCACAACCCAATAGTGCCTCACAATTTGGCTTGTTATCAAACCTAGCCGAGATACTGTGCCCACACACTTGTTCATCAAGTGAAGATCGGATGAAAACTCTTTGACTGTGAAGGGGCAATGTTTGGACGCCGCCTTATGCCCGCCTTATTTCTCCCTTGGCTACAATGTTTTCAACCTATTTAACAATTGAGCTATCTTTTATGGAGATTTTTCAGGTTTTTGCCACTATGTTTTCAAAGCCGTCTGCTGCAGCTTTGTTGCATGTGGGAAAGGGTTTAGGTAATTTAAACATCTATGAAAGGATATTTGGTTACTGCTTTTTGGTGCAGGTGCCTTGTTATCACATGTCCGTACTTTCAGTAACATTTTTTGAAAGGAACTACCATCTAACTTCAGGGCCAGTTGAACTGATGCAGCATCCTGGAATAAAAACAAATAATAAATTTTTGTATTGTAAGAAAGAATGATTGACCCTGCGATTAATTAATCAACCTTTTCACACATTACAGACACATCTGAAGCAAACAACTTACGAAAACATAGTGGCAAAAGTATAAATGGCTCATAATGAGTTTTCAAAGTTTTCTGTTGCAGAGTTGTTGTACTTGAGAAAAGGTTTAATGGCATCAAATGTCTGTTTTGTGCCTAACTTAACAGATAGGGGTCAGGATGTAGCATGCTTAGGATACGAGTGTCTGCTAAATCAGAAAGGGCCACCCTTTTCAATTGGGCAATCTTTTCCCATTTGCAGCAGGCAGCTTTTGAAAACATTTCTTGTTTGATAGTTATGATTTTATTTCTTAAGAGATTTCAAACTACACATAGATATTTTCAAAGTCGTCTGCTGCATAATTTTTGTAAGGACAACATTAAAAGTTTGTTAGATAGCAACAGCCATAACTTACAGTAAATCTAACATAACCAAATCCATTTCCAACGCCCTTTTTCTTAGGCTTTACAATGTGGACGTTATCAATATCCCCACAGTCCCCAAAATGGGCCCGGACTGCTTCTTCCCCTACATCTGAAATAAAAATATCATGTCTATTTTTTATTTCTATTCCATGAAATAAACAAGAAACGCCGCAATGCAACGAAAACCAGGTTTTCAATGCTTGACAGGAGAAATTCAGTCTGTGTTTTGAGAACTATAATTATTAAAGCTTCTTTGTTGAATATTGTTACAGTATACATTTATTAAATGTATACTGTAACTAAAGAATTGAGTTTCAACTGTTTTCTCTTCTTAGTTACAGGGACCGAGAATTTGACCCTAGGGGCCCCAAACGCAATCCATAAACACTTTCTACACACCAAGTTTGGTTACAATATGTCAACCTAAACTTAACATATTCACTTTCAGCTTTCTATTTTTTAGTAACAACGACCTTGACCCTAGGCGCTCCAAACGCAATCCCATGAAAGGTATCCATAATCTCTGTTTACATACCAAGTTTGATTACAATATGCCAATTGTAACTAAAGATACTCAGTTTCAACTGTTTAACTTTTTTAAGTAACAGGGACTTGACCTTGACCCTAAGCGCTATTCCATAAAAGGTCCCAATTAACTCTTTCTACATACAAAGTTTGGTAACAATATGTCAACCGCAGCGCCTTTCCACCTAATATATTAGAGGCCTATCTTCCGCTACTTCACAATTTGTAAAAGCCATACTTGCTCACACTGTTGCGAACAAAATTCACAATTCACATAACAAACGAATGAAATGTACGCTTGCATTTGTGAATTTCCTTTTTATTCATAAGATTGAATAATTGCAACTTTTCTGACACCCGCACCTTCATTTTTTTGGTTGTTTCAGTTTTTGTCCGTTTGTGTCATTCGCTTTCATTAAAACCTTGATTCTGATTGAATAAAATTTTATTTACAGTCAATGATTAGCTGCCTTATGTAATGATTTTGGCTCGTGTCAGAATTTACTACCAGGATCTTAAAATTCAAAACAAACCATGTCGTGTAATGGAAAGTACTACTTCAAGCGTTTAAAAAAGGCGTCCGACACATCACAGAAAAGTTTGCTTGCTTTTTTTCAATCTAAAAATGGTCCGGCTTCGGTTATCAATACGAAGACACATTTGATCATGGCAACACTGATGATTCGACAGAGCAAACCCTGTCTGAATCGGCCCATAATATGCACCCTGTCGATCATCCCATTTATACCACTTATATTTCTTCGGATCTCGCCGAGACTAGAACCAGAACCAATGGAAGTTTCAACACCAACCTCTGACCCATTTCCAACATCAAACTGTTCTGATTTTAATACAAATGGTTGAAAATAGTGAATATGTTTAAAAGTTCTATTAAATAGTTCTATACACTATTTTATTCAACTGTTCGGCCATAGGCCTTTCTTCATGTTATATTTTACAAAGATCACAGTTTAGAACGTAATTTCCATCTTGAAAGTTTAAGAAAATTTTGAAAAATACAAAAAATTCAAAATATGCTGATGTTTTTTTGTGAATGTTCACCACTAGACCATGTATGATTAAAGACCCTTATTGACCAAAGTTCAATTTCACAGAATATATTGCCATGTTCTTGATATTTCAAAACACAACATGTAATTTTGTCTTCATCTTTTTGCGAGCGTCGTTTTTTTCTTCATAATTTCGCGAATTCGCACATTGAATTTCACAAAAACAAAAGGCTAGGGAGTCTTCACAAAATTGAGTGGAAAGGCGCAGAACCTTAACAAAAGATATACAGCGACCTTGACTTGACATTGACTGTTTCAAATCTATGAGGGGGGGATCATGCTAATTCATACACTGTTTTGAATATTCCCCCCTAAATTTGTAAGGAAGCTGGGAATATTTTACAAAGACAAAGAAGTAAAAAAGCTTTAATTTGTTCATAAAATCAATTTGCGATTAAATTCCCCCCTTGTTTTCGAATCCTAGTTCGGATATTGCTTTGACCCTATGGCCCAAATGCAAACCCTTTGAAAAGGTCTCCACAAACTCCATTAAATAATAATGGTTTCTTTTACAGGGATATTTCATACTTTTTCCGTGATGTTTTAATAGACGTCGGCTGCAAATTTGTTGTTTAAACAAAATTTTAAATGTCTTCCCACAATCATGCTTAGTTTTGAATTGAAAATGACTTGAAAATAACTTGTAATGCAACCATTATCAAATCTTTTTCATATACTTATTGAAAACATTATGGCAAAAGGAGAAAGTGTTTATCATGAGCACCTTCTATTTGTGCCAAAATGTTTTCAAAACTCATCTGTAGCAGATGCATGAAAACATTCAAATTGTGGGAAAGAGTTTAAACCATTTTAAGTCACTTACCATATGGAAGCTTTCCAACAAAGACTGTTTTCTTTGGATCTCTCTGTAACATATAGAAATCAATTTCAATCTTCATCTGCATTGTTCTCTAGTTTAACCTTTTCCCACATATATACCCTTAATGAGGCCCCTTCAGCATATGACAAATGAAAACATCATGGCAAACAGAGCAATTGCTCAAAAAGAGCAATTTCTCCATTTTCTACAAGGTTTTCTACTATATTCAATAGTTATACTTTCATTTAAAGAGATATTTCATGTTTTGGACAAGATGACTTCCATGTCATCTACTGCAATTTGTTGTATTTGGGAAAAAGTGGTGTGAGAGTTGTGATATCCAAACGAACCAGATTTTATAGATCATGACCCCCACGTTTGGCATTGACCCATATAAAATATGTAGCTATTTTTAAACCACACCTGTCGGATAGCTCTAGCACTTTCCCCAACCTATGACATATTGGCAACCAGTGCAGAGCCAGCTGAGATCACGGATGAAATGGCTTATCTGGTTTTATTCTGATCACAAATGCCTTATGTTTTTTTGTTTTTTTTGCAGAGTGCCTTTCCTTTATTTTGTTCAATTTTACAGATGTTATATATTTTCCTCAAATAAAGGGCTTCATTCTACATCCTGTTACCATATTGTAGATACAACCGTTTTGGTTGAATGTATGAATGAATGTTTACAATGAATATGACTGAAATTATCATATCAGGTAAACTATTTTAAAAATCACAAAACGTCTCTTACCCCCTTGGTGCCATCAGCTAAATCCACTTGAATAGGCAAGTTGTTAACCAGCTTTCCATTACTAAAAAATACAAGACAATTACAGAGAGTTGATTGATTTAAAGCTGTTTTCAATATAAAAATTCAGTATATCATGGCGACCATAGTTCACCTACCCATGTGATTTTCGACTTTCCAAGCAACTAGCTGCTTTTCAACAAAGAGTGTTGGCATGTTAACCCTTTCCCTCATACAACAAATTAGCAGCTGACAGCTTGAAACAAATTTTATCAAAAAGTGTAAAAATCTCTATAATTGAATGGATAACCTATAACTAAAAGTGGAAAACATTGTGGCAAAAGGAGAAATTGCTCGTTTTGAGCAATTTCTTCTTTTGTCACTATGTTTTTAAAAAGCCGTCTGCTGCAGAGGAGTCAGAAAGCATCTATATGAAGGAAAGGGTTAATGGAAGAAGAACGACGCTTAATGTCACAGTCACTTATCAAACGATTGAAAGGATGTTGGCGGAGCTGAGGATCGAATTCAGTCTAGAGAGAGTATAGGAGTTTAACCCCGCTTTCAGCAGTATAACAGTTATTATATCACTATGTTTCCTGGGTCAATTACCTGTCCTACCATAACTAGAACTGTGAGTGAACTCACAAAGATACCCCCCGTTGCGCTTACAAGACATATGGACAGACAGACGGACAAATATATTACCGACCGGGATACTCTTACTTCATGAACATCCTCAGGTTGTGTACTGCAACTGTGTAAAGTTTCATCAGAATCGGTCTAGCTGTTAAGGAGGAGTTGCGCTTGTAAACAAGACATATGGACAGACAGACAGACGGACAGGGTGATTCCTATATACCCCCCGCCCCCCCCAAAAAAAAACTTGTTTGTGGGGGGGGTATAATGATTTATTCTGACACTGATGAATCAAGACGTTCTACTATCCCACCAAAACTGAGCACCAAGCTTATCTCCCCCTTCCAGAGCTCCAGATTCTTTAACCCTTTCCCTCATACAACAATTCTGCAGCAGACGACTTTGGTCATATTTTGTCAAAAAGTAGAAAATCTCTATAATTGAATGGATAAACTATGACTAAAAGAGGAAAACATTGTGGAAAAATGAGAAATTGCTTGTTTTGAGCAATTTCTTATTTTGTCACTATGTTTTCAAAAACCGTCTGCTGGAGAGGCGTCAGAAAGCGTCTATATGAGGGAAAGGGTTAACCCTTTCTAACCTATAGACGCTTTCTGATACCTCTGCAGCAGACAACTTTTGAGCAAATTCGCCTTTCAACTATTCCATAAATGTACTTTCAGTTATAGATAATTTCCAAGTTTTCGTCTAGGTTTTTTTAATTTAAATCGTCTGTTGCAGATTTGTTGTATTTGGGAAAGGGTTAAAACATTGTCTAACAAGACTAAGAATGCCGCAACATATCTTTGTACCTCAAATAATACCAAGTAACCCTTTCAAACATGCAGACATATCTCTAGCAAATGACATGAAACAAGAGGACCATGATGGACCTAGATCGCTCACCTGAGTTATGCTTTTGATTGATGGGGGTTTAACGCCGTTTTTAACAGTTTTCCCAGTTATATCACGGCTGCCAGTTCACCTACTCATGCATTTCCTGGTTTTCTCACACCAGTACTCAAAACAACAATCTTCCCAAGCAACTGGCTGCTTTCCCAAATAGACTTAGCCCATTGGTGGAAGACGAATGACGCATGTTGCATCGTCGGAAAGAAAGTTGGCCGAGCCGGGATTCGAACTTACAACCCCTGGATTGACAGCCTGCGTCGCTACAGACTGAGCTACCGGGAGTTATGCAATGAACCTGTTTGATAGTTAATTAGTAGCACATATTTAACTTCAAATATCTGGGAAAATTTGATCAGGAGTGCAAATCTTGAAATCTAACAAGATCTTTAACAAGAGGGCCATGACGGCCCTATATCGCTCACCTGATTAAATAGAACTTCAATATTTTATAAAGTTTTTACTCTATACATATAAGGAAAGCAAGCAACCGCCCTGGTAGCCATGTTTTTCAACGGATCAGAGTAAATTGAACAAACTTGGCAGAGGGTCACACAAGGAACATTTGTGCCAAATTATTTTCAAATCCGGCCAGTGATTTGGTATAAAGAAGATTATGTTAAGTTTTCACTATATTACAACAATCTTCATAGAGGGTCGGTCACCCAAGGAACATTTGTTTTTACAATGCACATATAAGGAAAACAAGCCCTGCCTCAACGGATCAGATTAATTTGAACAACCTTGGTAGAAGGTCCCCCATGGAACATTTGTGCCAAATTATCTTTAAATCGGGCTAGTACTTTTGGACAAGAAGATTTTTAAAGATTTTACAATGCACATCTAAGGAAAACTAGAAATATCACTGAAATATCACTGAAGGTGATGAATACCCCCAGCTGGTGCCTGACAGCATACATATGTATGAGAAATTCAAGGGGCCATAAAAATAATTCCAGTGCAACACGCCGACAATATGCACAACTAGGCTTGGTATCAATCATTCTTGTGAAGTTATATTGAATTCTGACCAAGAGTTGCTGAGAAATAGTGTTCACAAGAAATGTCCACAGACCAACCGTCAAGCGTGACTCCTATATAGCCCCCATATACTATGTATCTGGGGGTATAACAAGCTACGCCTCCTGGCAGCTATGTTTTTCAACAGATCGGGATTATTTGAACAATCTTGCTAGAGGGTCACCCAAGGATCATTTGTTCCAAATTATCTTTAAATCGGGCCAGTACTTTTGAACAAGAAGATTTTTAAAGTTTTAACAATGCACATATAAGGAAAACAAGCTCCGCCCCCTGGCGGCCATGTTTTTCAACGGATCGGAAATATTTATACAATCTTGGAAGAGGGTACCCAAAGGAACATTTGTGCAATATAATTTTCAAATTGGACCAGTACTTTTGGCAATTTTCCCCCCGACACTTTCGGAGAAGAAGATTTTTTAAGTTTTCACTATAGCCATATAATAAAATTATTTGAAAATCGGCCCAACACTTTCGTTGAAAAAGATTTTTTTTACTTTTCGTTGCCATGGAAACCAGAATTCTGCAGGTATCCTAAAAATTTGAAGGAATTCTGGTGAGGTCATTGAGAGGATGCTTTCTGTGAAGTTTCATCCCAATTGACCAACTGGTTATTGAGGAGAAGATGTTGACGGACGCACAACACGCCGGACAACTGGCAATAACGATAACTCACAATTCGTGCTCAGGTGAGCTAAAAAACCAATATGATAAATTTCTCCTTTTGACACAATTTTTTCAAATATTTTCAATAGTTACACTTTCAAATTTAAATGATTTTCAATATTTTTGTCAATATGTGTTTAAAATCATCTGCTTCAGATTTGTTGTATGTGAGAAAGTGTTAAGAACATATAAGAGTTGCAGTTGACAATTTAACCAAATATGGTCCCACACTTTTTGCATTCATTAGAATTATTAACCGATTTGAAAACACCGGGATTAAAAGCTTTTACTGAAAAATTCAACAAAAATTAAAAACTTACTTGACAAGTGCCCTTCTAGCTGATGATTCTTTCTTAAATTTCATGTAACAAATACAGGTATTCTGTTCTTCATGAAATTCCTTTCTGTAATTATAAACATAACAAAAATATATAACATAAACAAGATACCTTTGAAAAGTAGGTCAAAGGTAAAACATCAAACAGTTTGGTTTAACCCTTTCCCACCTGCAGGCACATTTTGACGCAATAGAAGAAGTTGACTTTTGAAAACATTGTGGCAAATTCATGAGCAATTTCTGCTTTGGCCACAATGTTTTCAACTTTATTTAACAATTAAACTATCTTTTATGGAGATTTTTCAGGTTTTTGTCACTATGTTTTCAAAGTCGTCTGCTGCAGATTTGTTGTATGTGGGAAAGGGTAAACAAATGTTAGGACCACGATGGGCCTTATTCAATCACCTGAGTGCAACATAGTAGCAAAAGTGTAACTGCTAATGCTGAGGGAAATCTGATCAAATTAACCCTTTCCCACATACAGACAACTTTTGAAAACACTGACAAAAAAAGAAATTGCTCAAAACAATCAAATTTTGCCTTTTTGCCAGTGTTTTCAACTCTTTTTAATAATGGTGAACCGTTGTTAATTGAGAATATTCAGATTTTTGTGTCAATTTTCAAAGTTATCTGCTTCAAGATTGTCATATGTTAGAAAGAAACTGCAAGGAGTGAACACACTGTAATTGAAACAGCATAGCCAGAGCTCCAGTTAACCCTTTCCCTCATATTGACACTTTCTGACGCTTCTGCAGCAGACGACTTTTTGAAAACATAGTGACAAAAGAAGAAATTGCACAAAACGTGCAATTTCTCCTTTTGCCACAATGTTTTCCACTTTTTGTCATAGGTTATTCATTCAATTATGGAGATTTTCTATTTTTTTACAAAATATGTTCAAAGTCATCTGCTGCAGAATTGCCGTATGAGGGAAAGGGTTAAGGAGGCGTATACAGCTCTTTTACCAACGATATCTTTCTTATCATCAAACCCAACCCCTATGATTAAGGGTACTCAAAAGAATCATCTCAATGAGACGATTCTTTTGAGTACCCATGACATAGGGTTTTAAGGTCAAATAAGGACTTTAGAACAAGCAAAACGCTTCTTATCAAGAGATCTGCATAGCACATGCAATTTTGTAATACGTGAGCTGAAGAAGAGGGCTATCTATAATTGCCCCTAAACCAATCACAGGAGTGATGGTACAGCTGCAAATGTATTAATGCTTCTTTCAGGATATTTGATCAAGAGTGGGAATCCAACTACATGGAGTGGAAACCGGTGTAAATGAAACGGCTTACAGCCCTTTCCCTCATACGACAATTCTGCAGCAGACGACTTTGAACATATTTTGTCAAAAATAGAAAATCTTTATAATTGAATCGATAACCTATGACTTAAAGTGGAAAACATTGTGGCAAAAGGAGAAATTGCTTATTTTGAGGAATTTCTTCTATTGTCACTATGTTTTCAAAAAGCTGTCTGCTGCAGAGGAGTCAGTAAGCTTCTATATGAGAAAGGGTTAACTAAAGGACATTTTTAATATTCCTGTGATGTTGTTAGGTTGAAATTGGTCCAGTGATTTAGGAGGAAATGTGCGTTTAAAGCTAAAAGTTAAAAATGGATCCCTTTGAGCCTTTGGATCAGCTGACCTTAAAAGGAAGAAAACTCATACTTAATAGCAGCAACCTGTTTTAGCTGATCAGGATCTTGAACAGGCTGAAATACAAAAATATGTTTAAAAACATAATTAAACAAGAGGGCCAAGATGGCCCTAAATCGATCACCTAATTGATAGTAAATTAGTAGCAAATATTTAACTGCAAATATCTGGAATTTTTTTATCAGGGAGTGCAAATGAAACTGAAAGGAGTGGACACTTCTATAAAAACAGCTTATCAGTAAAGGCCATTTATATCTTGAAATCTAACAAGAACTTTAATAAGAATGGAATTATAAAGTTTTTGTCATTTTGCACCTTTCCTGATGTCGGTCGCCTTGCTGCCCTGTTTTTCAACGAAATCAATATGGGTTCAACAGTTTATTTTAAATAGAGGGTCACTTAAGAAACATTTCTACCAAATTATCTTGCAATCGCACAAGTAGATTATGTAGGAAAAGGATTTTAAAATTTGGGTATTTTTCTCACTTTCTGATGCTGCAGCAACCAAAGTTCTCAATGGAATTTAAATCTTTGAACAATTTTGAAAGAGGACCACCAAAGGAACATTCTTGTGATGTTTTGTGGAAATTGGTCTATTGGAATGGTAGGAGTTGTCATTTGTAGCTAAAAGTTCAATTTACCCTTTTTGTGATGACGCCTGGTTGATATGATTGTGTAACCAATCAAAACGGCTTAAACAAATTAAATAGAGGGTCATTACAGTAAGATTTCTGATGCTGCCATGTTTTTCGACCAATCAGTATGGCTTGAACAATTTTTATAGAGGGTCACCCAAGGAACATTTCTACCAAATTATATTTGAATCTGACAGGCAGATTCGGAGGAGAAGATTTTTAAAGTTTGGACATTTTGTCCCCTTTCTGATGCCGCAGCAACCAAAGTTCTCATTGGAATTTTAATCTTTGAACAATTTTGAAAGAGGACCACCAAAGGAACAGTCCTGTGATGTTTCAAAAGATGGTTGTCATTTGTAGCTAAAAGTTCAATTTACCCCTTTTATGATGACGCCTGGTTGCTATGATTGTGTAACCAATCAAAACGGCTTAAACAAATTAAATAGAGGATCATTACAGTAAGATTTATATTATATTTTCTTAAAATCAGACAAGCATTTGCATAAAAGTGGAATTTTCAAATTTTGTCATTTTGTCCCTTTTTTGATGCCGCCTGACTGCCATGTTTTTTGACCAATCAGAATGGCTTGAACAATTTTTATAGAGGGTCACCCAATGAACATTTCTACCAAATTATATTTGAATCTGACAGATTCGGAGGAGAAGATTTTTAAAGTTTGGACCTTTTGCCCCCTTTCTGATGCCGCAGCAACCAAAGTTCTCAATGGAATTTAAATCTTTGAACAACTTTGAAAGAGGCCAACCAGAGGAACAGTCCTGTGATGTTTCACAGAAATTGTCTTTGGAGTTTGGGAGGAGATGATGTTTAAAGCTAAAAGTTAACGCCGGACGGACGACGGACAAAAAATGATCAGAATAGCTCACCTTGAGCCTTCGGCTCAGGTGATCTAATAATCTTATAAAACTGAACTATTACTGAATGTGATAAACCCTTTCCCTCATATAGACGCTTCCTGACGCCTCTGCAGCAGAAGGCTTTTTAACAAGAGTATCGCAAACGGTACATAATACGCCCGTCAGGAACTTCTTTGTAAGTTTCCTCTTTGTTTTGATATATTGTTTGTTTGTAAAAAGTTAATAAAGTCGTTCAGGAATAATTGTTAAAGAATAATGGGAAACTATGAAAAATGCATAACTCATACAGAAATTGACAAATATTCTAAGTCCAAAAAGGGGCATAACTCATTCAAAAATTGACGAAATCCGAGGAAATGTGAACTTGATCTGTGACACATGATTACAAAGCCTTATACAAATGTTCAGGTCAATAGCTCAAAGTATGTAGGAAAAAAGTGCGGAAAACCAATATTCTAAGTCCAAAAAGGGGCATAACTCATTCAAAAATTGACGAAATTCGAGGAAGTGTGAACTTGATCTGTGACACTTGATTACAAAGCCATATACATAATTTCAGCTCAATACATCAAAGCATGTAGAAAAAAAGTGCGGAAAAAAATATTCTAAGTACAAAAAGGGGCATAACTCATTCAAAAATTGACGAAATCCCAGGAAATATGAACTTGATCTGTGACACATCACTACAAAGCCTTATACAAAACCCGAACGGACGGAGGGACGGACGGACATGACCATACCATAATATGTACCGTTTTTTTAAGAAACGGTCGTATAAAAACAAAGCAATTTCTCCTTTTGCCACAATGTTTTCCACTGTTAGCCATAGGATATCTATTTAATTATAGAAATTGTCTAATTTTTGACAAAATATGTTTAAAGTCGTCTGCTGCAGATTTGTCGTATGAGGCAAAGGGTAAATACCCCCGAACGCCTCCCTGATAGGAAAGGTAATGAAATATTTAAAAAAAAAAAACTACTTAAATTCCATCTTGTAGTTTTAAAGTTATTCTCCTGACAAGAGAAAGGGCAATCAAAGTTATTTTACGGACAAAAAAATGTAACAAAGGGAAATACCTGTAATTAGGTGAAATAGAGTTACAGTTCCAGTACACTGCACTTCCTCTCAATGTGTTGTACCATATGAAGTTTTATTAAATTCCATCTAGTAGTTTTAAAGTTGTTCTCCGGACAAAGAAAGCTAACAAAGGGCAATAACTCTGTTATTAGCTTAATTAGAGTTATGTTCACTGCACTTTCTCTCAATGTGTTGTATCATCATATTAAGTTTTATTAAATTCCATCTTGTAGTTTTTAAGTTATTCTCCGGACAAGAAAAAGTAACAAAGGGCAATAACTCTGTAATTAGCTAAATTAGTTATAGTTCTTGTACACTGCACAACCTCTCACTGTGTTGTATCAACGTATGTAGTTTTATTAATTTCCATCTTGTAGTTTTAAAGTTATTCTACGAACAAGAAAAGTAACAAAAGGCAATAACTCTGTAATTAGCTAAATGAGAGTTATGGTTCTTGTACACTGCACTCCACCATTGTATGAAGTTTTATTAGATTCCATCTGGTAGTTATTAAGTTATTCTCCGGACAATCAAAAGTAACAATGGGGCAATTACTCTGTAATGAGGTTAAATAAGAGTTATAGTTCCTGTACACTGCACTTCCCCTCAATGTGTTGTATCACCGTATGAAGTTTTATTAAATTCCATCGAGAAGTTATTCTCTGGACAAGAATAAGTAACAAAGGAAAATAACTCTGTAATTAGCTAAATAAGAGTTATAGTTCATGTACAATGCACTTCCTTTCAATGTGTTGTATCAGCTTATTTAGTTTTATTAAATTCCATCTTGTAGTTTTAAAGTTATTCTACAAACAAGAAAAAGTAACAAAGGGCATTGACTCTGTTAAAAGCTAAATTAGAGTTACGGTTCTTGTACAATGCACTTTCTCTTATTGTGCTTTACCATTGTATGAAGTTTTATTAGATTCCATTTCGTAGTTATTAAGTAATTTTCCGGACAAGAAAAAGTTACAAATGTTGATTGATTGATAGGGGTTTAACGCCATTTTCAACAATTTATATATCATATTACGGCGACCAGTTCACCTAATAATGCGTTTCCTGGTTTTACCACACCAGTACACCACACAACATAATTTCCAAGCAACTGGCTGCTTTTCCACATATACTGTTAAACAGCCCATTGGTGAAAGACGCAGGTCACAGAGACTTTGAAAAAGTAACAAAGGGCAACAACTCTGTACTTCCATAAAATAGAGTTATGGTTCCTGTATACTGCACTTCTTCCCAATGTGTTGTATCATCATATGAAGTTTTATTTAATTCAATATTGTTGTTTAAAAGTTATTCTCCGGACAAGAAAAAAGTAAGAATGGGCAATGAAAGTAATTCTACGCGCACGAAAAAGAAAGGCAAAAACTTTGTAATTAGCTAAATAAATTAAGAGTTATGGTTCTGATACACAGCACTTCCTCTCATTGTGCTCTACCAGTGTATGAAGTTTTATTAGATTCCATCGAGTAGTTATTATGTTATTTACAGGACAAGAAAATGTAACAAAGGGCAATAACTCTGTAATTAGGTAAAGTAGAGTTGTTGTTCTTGTACACTGTACTTCCTCTCACTGTGTTATATCATCGTCTGAAGTTTTAATAAATTCAACCTAGCAGTTTTAAAGTTATGCTCAAGACAAGGAAAATTGCAATGGACCAACGGGACCGACCACAGGGTGACTCCAATATACCCACTTCAAACTTTGTTTGTCGGGGGTATAAATATCGCATTTAACATTATTTTGTCCATTTGTGAATCAAATTTGCAAAATCATTAATATCATAGTAAATGGATACATGAGGCCCAAGAAATACAATAGCACTCAACTGCAATTAGGCCAAAATTAAATACCTATAACCATATAAGACAAAGCGACCCAGTGCCCTAGAGTTTGACCCGACATGACCCATATTCAAACTTGGCCTAGATATCATCAAGACAAAGTTTCTGACAAAGTTTCAAGGCGCTTAAGTCAAAAATGTGTAACAAGATTGTTATACAACTTGGCCTAGTGACCTAGTAGACTGGACCTGATTGAACTTAGTTAGATATCATCCAGGCAAATATTCTGACAAAGTTTCAACATGCTCAAGCCGAAAAGGCGGCTTCCAGCGTTAACAAGATTTTACTTTATTTTGGCCCAGTCAGTGCCCTAGTGTTTGTCCGGACATGATCTGTAGATTGATTGTATGTGGGAAAGCACTAAAGTACTTACATCACGTATTTGTCTCGTTGATTCAATCTTGCCAAATATCTCAAACATTTTTACTAGTTTCTGAAATCAGAATAAATGTAGTTCATTTTATTTAATGCCAAGAGATATATGCTGCAATAAATGAAGGATTTTCATAATGGACTTGTTGAGCTTTGCATTTAGAAGAGTCCTATTAAAGCCACGTCTAGTAATATCCAGATAAATGTTGAATTGGGCAGCCACAAGTTAACCCTTTCTCTCATATAGACGCTTTCTGATGCCTCTGCAACAGACAACTTTTTGAAAACATAGTGACAAAAGAAGAAATGGCTCAAAAGGAGCCATTTCTCCTTTTGTCACAATGGCTCAAAAGGAGCCATTTCTCCTTTTGTCACAATGGCTTCCACTTTAAGTCATGGGTTATCCATTTAATTATAGAGATTTTTTATTTTTTGACAAAATATGTAAAAAGTTGTCTGCTGCAGAATTGTTGTATGAGGGAAAGGGTTAAGAGTCTGGTCAGAAAGCACGTTTCAGTAGTCAGAACACTTATATATAAAAAGAAAATATCATAGGACAAAAAAGACATCTACACAAAATAATTTCATGCAAAGGGTAAGCCTTTCTCACTAGGGTCAGCAGGCGACTTTTGAAAACATTGTGGCAAAATGTAAAAATTACTTAACAAGAGCAATTTCTCTGTTTGACACAATGTTTTCAACTGTTTTCAAACCTAAATGTATTTTCATATATGAAGATTTTCCATAGTTTCCATATTTTTTTGCAAGGATGTGTTAAAAGTCATCTGCTACAAACTTGCCATATATAGGATAGAAGGGTTAGAAAAGTTTTGGTACCTTAAATTTGAATCCCGGAGAAAGATTTCCGATAAATACGATTCTCTTGTCTACCTCAGGAGTATGGGATAGTTCTTTATTTTTATGTTTCTTCCTTGGCATATCAAGATCTTCATCGATATTTTTCCTTTTAACAACAGGAGGACCTTTTTTTCCAACATTGACATCATTGCCTTGTTCATCTTCATCATCACTAACAACATCTTCACATAATTCTCTGAAAAAAATTACAATAATGGGATGAAAAATACCGTTACCCTTTTCATCATACATCGTGTAAAGAATTTGTGTGGAAGACAGTGATACTGAAGTAGAGCGTTGGCCTCTCGTTCCAAAGGTCACAGGTTCGAGTCCTGTGATGAGCGGGTTCTGCCTTTGGGATTGTTCCGCACAAACAGACCGGGTAATGGTTATGTCCTAGGAAGCAGACATTTAGCATGATTAATATAAGCTTAACCCTTTCCCTCATACGACGATTCTGCAGCAGACGACTTTGAACGTATTTTGTCAAAACATAGAAAATCTCCATAATTGAATGGATAACCTATGACTAAAAGTGGAAAACATTGTGGCAAAAGGAGAAATTGCACGTTTTGTGCAATTTCTTCTTTTGTCACTATGTTTTCAAAAAGCCGTCTGCTGCAGAGGCGTCAAAAAGCGTCTATATGAGGGAAAGCGTTAAAGGTTGTTTCTCAATCGATGTAAAATAAATAAAATTGAACTAAATTACCAATTTCCTCCACTTTTCAAAACTATGGATTGGTGCTAACCCTTGCACTGATAAAGACAACTTTTTCACCTCTTTTTCAAATTACATCAAAAATATATTTTTGTGCAAAAAGGAGAACGTGGTAAAAAATTATATTTAGCAATTTGTATCTTTTATCGCAATTTCAGTAAAATCATCTCCTATTAACGCTACGCATAGGATCTGAGGACAACCGGTAGAGGGTCATGTTCAGACGACCTTTCCGCCAGCCAATCAGAACCTTGCTTTCACGTTTTTGAAAGTGAAAGTAAAAGATCTATATTTAGCATGGGATCCCAATTTTCGCATAGTGATTTACACATGTGTATAGTTCTTATGAGGACTGCATCATGGCTACAAATGCGGAAATGAAGCAAAACACCGATACAGTCTATTTCTGACCATACAGCATCGAAAAGTGTTCTTTGCTCTGGTTTTAAATGGTCTATTTTAAATTTGCTCAACTTCGTCAATTGATGCCATTTTGAAAAATAAGCCAAACGTTTGTTGAAACGAGTCCTCTGATTGGTTCAAATAACAAGAGGGCCAAGATCGCCCTAAATCGATCACCTGAATGATAGTAAATTAGAAGCAAATATTTAACTGCAAATATCTGTGAAAATTTTATCAAAAGTTCAAATGAAACTGCAAGGAGTGGACACTCAGTTAAAGAAATAGTTCATCAGTAAAAGCCATTTGTATCTTGAAATCTAACAAGAAATTTAATAAGAAGGAATTATAAAGTTTTGTCATTTTGCACCTTTCCTGATGCCACTTTGCTGCCCTGTTTGTCAACAAAATCAATATGGCTTGAAAAGTTTTTGTAGAGAGTCACTCAAAGAATATTTCTGCCAAATTATCTTGGAATCTGACAAATGGATTATGGAGATGTAGGTTTTTAAAGTTTGCGTATTTTTCTCAATTTCTGATGCCGCAGCAACAAAAGTTCTACACAGAATGTAAGTCTTAGAACAATTTTGAAAGAGGACCATCAAAGGAACATTCCTGTGAAGTAATGTTGAAATTGGTCAAGTGAAATGGTAGGAGTTGTCATTTGTAGCTAAAAGTTCAATTTACCCCTTTTGTCATGACACGAGGTTGCTATGATTGTGTAACCTATCAATACGGCTTGAACAAATTAAGAAGATGATCACTGAGGTAAGATTCCTATTAAATTTTCTTAATATCGGACAAGGACTTAAAAAAAAATTTAATTTCCAAATTTTGTCATTTTGCCCCTTTTCTGATGCCTCCTGACTGCCATGTTTTTCACCAAAGGCACATTTCTACTAATCTATATTGGAATCTGACATGCAGATTCAGAGGAGAAGATTTTTAAAGTTTGGACATTTTGCCCCCTTTCTGATGCTACAGCAACCAAAGTTCTCCATGGAATTTAAATCTTTAAACAATTTTTAAAGAGGGCAACCAAAGGAACATTCCTGTGAAGTTTTGATGAAATTAGTCGTTTGGTTTAGGAGGAGATGATGTTTACAGCTAAAAGTTAACAACGGACATTTTTCCCCTTTTCTGATGCCTCCTGACTGCCATGTTTTCAACCAAACAGTATGCCTTGAACAATCTTTGTAGAGGGTCACCCAAGGAACATTTCTACCAAACTATATTGGAATCAGACAAGCAGATTCAGAGGAGAAGATTTTTAAAGTTCGGACATTTTGCCCCATTTCTGATCCCGCAGCAACCAAAGTTCTCAACGGAATTTAAATCTTTGAAATTTTTTGAAAGAGGGTCACCAAAGGTAGATTTCTGTGAATTGGTCCTGTGGTTCAGGAGGAGATGATTTCTAAAGCTACGACGGACGACGCCTTTGGCTCTAGGTGATCTAAAAATAGCTTGGTGGATCTAAAAATAGCGATATTGGAAATCCGATAAAGCAAGATGATGATTTTGAATGGATCACCATCAGATCTTACATTTGGTCAGATCGTGTACTTTAGTCAGATTGCTTTTATCGCTGAATCTTAACTTCATAATCAAATTTCATCATGTTAACTGTTTCCAACATTCTTCTTCAAAACCGACAAATCAAAATGGCATTACATGGATGTAATATTACCAGACCCAAGTAGAATTCATTGTAGGAATTCTATACCACCTCAGAAAAGCCAATTTTGCCATACCTCAAGAAACAAGAGGGCCAAGATTGCCCTAAATTGATCACCTGATTGATAGTAAATTAGTAGCAAATATTTAAATGCAAATATCTGGGAAAATTCGATCAAGGAGTGCAAATGAAACTGCAAAGAGTGGACACTGTTGAAGAAATAGCTTATCAGCAAAGGCCATTTGTATCTTGAAATCTAATAAGAACTTTAATAAGAATAGTATTATGAATTTTTTTGTCTTTGTGCACCTTTCCTGATGCCGCCATGCAGCCCTGTTTTTCAACAAAATCAATTTGGCTTGACAGGTTTTTTAGAGGACCATTTAAGGAACATTTACCTCTTTTGTGATGACTCCTGGTTGCTATGATTTTGTAACCAATTAATACAGCTTAAACAAATTAAGAAGAGGATCACTGAAGTAAGATTGTTATTATATTTTCTTAAAATCAGACAAGCAATTTCATAACAATGGAATTTACAAATTTTGTCATTTTGCCCATTTTCTGATGCCACCTGACTGCCATCTTTTTCAACCAATCAATATTGCTTGAACATTTTTGTAAAGGGTCACCCAAGGAACATTTATACAAAATGATATTGGAATCTGACAGGCAGATTTAGAGGAGAAGATTTTTAAAGTTTTGACGTTTTGCCCCCTTTCTGATGATGCAGCCACCAAAGTTCTCAATGGAAGTTTTAAAAATCTTTGGACAATTTTGAAAGAGGACCCCCATAAGAACATTCCTGTGAAGTTTGGTTGAAATTGGTCTTGTGGTTTATGAGGAGATGATGTTTAGGCTAAAATTTAACGACGGCGACAGATGACGGACGATGGACAAAGAGCGATCAGAATAGATCACCTAAAGCCTTCGGCTTAGTTGATCTAAAAAGAAAGTGACATAAGTGTTTTAATTGAGCCCATCTGTACTATACATGTGTATAGGAGTTGACTTCTGTTAACAGTATAGATCCTGATCAGCCTGTTGAACCGCAGTCTAGTCATGATCTACACTGTTCCCATATTTATAACATAAGCTTGTTAGAAGCTTCTTCAACTTGTGCAAGTTCTGATAAGACAGGTAAAATTGCTCATCTTATCTATAGATTTAATCTATATGTGGAATAAAACTTAGTTTTTAATTACCTTTTCTTTCCTCTCTGTAACAAAGATTCATGCACAATTCCTAGTGAAGGATCCTTCTTTGGCTTAGATTTCTTCATTCGTTTATTAACATTTTTTACATTTGTTTGTCTCTTAACATTTTTTTCATTTGTTTGTTTCTTTACATTCTTTCCTTTCTTTACCAATGGCCCACTATCTGTTGCTGGTGAATTAGAAGTAACTGACTTTCTCTTCAGATTCTGTTTAGTTTTTTTTTTTAACGATGGAGAATCTTGAGATCCTGTATTTGAGTCCTGCTCTTCTTTCAGCTTCTGTTTTTCCTTCTTTATATCAATCTTTGCTTTCATTTTGTCTGCTTTTTTAAAAGCTTGGTTTACTGAACCAGGAGATTTAGCCTGTATCTACAAAAGAAATATCCTGTCCCATATACAACATATACAACAAATTTTGTTTTAATACACAAAAAATAATGAAAATCTTTACAAATGAAAGTATAATTATTTCATAGAGTTTAAAACATTATGGCAAAAGGAGAAATTTCTGCAGATCACAAACACTAGGTTTTAAATAAAAACATTAAAAATCTATTGAGACACAGGTCTAACAAACAAACCAAAAATGTCCTACTTTCCTGACCACAATGTTTAATTAAGTGCTTAAACTTTGAAGTGAATCTGCTGCACAGAAGCAAACTTAATGGCACAACTAGAACATGAAACAGGGGGGAAAAACTCTAAATATCACTGAAGGTAATGAATACCCCCAGCTGGTGCCTGACAATATACATATGTATGAGAGAGAATTTCAAGAGGCCATAACTCGTTTAAAAATAATTCCAGTGCAACACGCCGACAATATGCACAACTAGGCGTGGTATCAATCATTCTTGTGAAGTTATATTGAATTCTGACCAAGGGTTGCTGAGAAATAGTTTTCACAAGAAATGTCCACAGACCAACGGACCAACGGACCGACAAACCGTCAAGCGTGACTCCTATATAGCCCCCATATACTATGTATCTGGGAGTATAATAACCAGATTACGGTTATATTCCTTGTAGTGTTCAATTCTCCTGATCTAAAGGTATAAGTGTTGTTTTGAAGTAAATCTGCCAAACAGTGTTTCTAGGCTTGAATTCAAAACTGATTGACCAATTTGATCCATTAGCAGTCAAAACAGGGGGATATTTGTTTTGGAAATGAGGCATCAAGTGGTTAGGACGCCTGCTACATATCGAGGGCTTGGCGTGAAACGGTTGTAACTAAAATTGGTATTTTTTTACCACAGTGAATTACCTCGCCATAAAGTCTTTATAGGCGTTAAGTTCTGAGCAATGGCACCTAAATTTGCATTGTTTACAAAAGGGCCAAAATTATCCCTTAACCAAGGTTTTCAAAATAGGTTTTTCGTTACAACCGTTTCACGCCAAGGCCTCGATATAATCAAGCACTTAATATATAATAATAGAAAACAATTCAAAACCAGTCTTAAGTTATCATTTATATGCTTCCACATATTGCAACAGCAAATAATTGTTTATAAAATAACCAGACTAGAGCTATCTTTAAGCATTGTCAAATTCCTGATTGTCAGGTTTTCTAACGAAAGGTCTAACACAACAACAAACGATCCAATCTTTTTGTGAACATTTTTATATTTCTACAGTCAAGCCTAAACACTGGAAACAGTTAGGACCAGAGAGACAACTGAGAAGTGATCTCCAAGTGTCTTCGTACCTTATACACACAAAATATCTTAAAATTCTTCTTAAAAGTTTAACCCATTCCCCCATATAAACGCTTTCTGACACTTCTGCAGCAGACGACTTTTGAAAACATTGTGACAAAAGAAGAAATTGCTCAAAACAAGCAATTTCTTCTTTGGCCACAACTTTTTCACCTATTTTCAGTTAATATACCCTCATTTATAGGGATTTTCCATATTTTTGTCCACATGTTTCCAAAATCGTCTGCTGCAGATTTTGTTGTATGTGGGAAAGGGCTAATATGACATACTGGTAGTTTCAAACATAAAAATAATTTACCGATTTACTTTCAGGAAGATAATGAGATTGGATAAAAAATGTGGCATCTGGAGTGTTGACAAGGTTTTTCTTGGTCAAACTAGTAACCTAGTTTATGATTTCCACAGGAGTCCTGAACCTTAGCAAGATTTGATGGCGATGAAAGCTCTGGTGCTTTTCATCATGATTGAATGAAAAATGCGTCATCTAGAGTGTTCAAAAGATTTCGTTTTAAATTTGACCTTTTTTTTTTATTCAATGTGATCCAGTTAAAAATTTGATAAAGATTTGAAGGAGATGAATACTTGATAAACTTTTATGATGATTAGAAGACACATGTGGCCGCCAGTGTTCACAATACCTTCGTAAAATCCAACACCTGAGTGATGGTCTTGTAGTAAATGTGTTAACCCTTTCCAACCTACAGATGCTTTTTGATGCTTCTGCAGCAGATGACTTCTGAAAACATTGAAACAAAAGAAGAAATTGCTCAAAACGAGCAATTTCTCCATTTCCAAAAACGATTTCAACTTCTTAATAATCATACTATCATTTGTATAGATTTTCGATACTTTGCAGTTGATAATTTCAAAGTCGTCTTCTGTAAATTTGTTGTATGGAGTCACTGTAAATGAAACAGCATATCAGTTAAGGACACACATTTTGTAATAAGGCATTCCAATCTCATTAAAACCACACATAATCTTTTCTGCATTAGGAAATGCTCGTATAAATCTGACAGACAAACACTTGGGGGACAGTGAGCCTATTCTCAGGTGATGAAGGCTCTAATGAGATCGCAAGGATTTTCAAAACTTGGCTTCATGACCTAATTTTTGTCCCCATGTGAACCATCTTTAACAGTGACTGGGATTTAAAGCAGATGAATCCTTAAGATTTGATAACAAAAATGATCACAAGGTTTTTCTAAAATTTGATCTTGTTGTTCACCCAACATGACCAAATTTGGAGCTGAACGAGATATAGTGGTGATGATTTCTGGAAGTTTAAAATGTGTTCATAAGATTAATTAGGTACTTACATAGTAACATGTCATTTAATTTTGATTGATAAATGATAAAATACAACTCAAAAATGTAAGTTAATTGTCTGACGCCGTTTTCAATCACTTAACATACTATTTTCCATTACGCGACAGAGGCCTAGTTTGTTTTGAATATATATATCCGCCATTATCTGGGGTGATTTTTACACGAGCCCAAATCATTTCATAAAGCAGCTTATCATTGGCTGTAAATAAAATTTATTCCAATCAGAATCAAGCTTTTAATGAGAATGAATGACTAAAATGACACATACCGACTAAAACTGATTGATTGATTGATTGGGGTTTAACGCCATTTTTAACAATATATCACAGCGGCCAGTTCACCTACTCATATGTTTCCTGGTTTTCGCACACCAGTACTCCACACAACAATCTTCCCAAGCAACCGACTAAAACTGAAACAACCGAATGAAACTGGGGGAGCGAGTTTCAGAAAAGTTAAGATTGTTCAAGTTACCGAAACAGAAAGTACATGCAGTACATTTCATTTATTTGTTATGTGAATTTAGCCTTTCATTTGTGATTTTTTTTTCCCTCCGCAAAATTGTGAAAAAAAATATCGCCTTTTCAAATTGTGAAGTAGCCTAGTGTCGGCCTCTAATATGGTAGGTGGAAAGGCACTGTATTCAGATCAGCAACCTTCTTCCATTAAAAAAACAAGAGCACCAAATGTCACAAAATATGCCCGTCCTGTTTTTTTGAGACCAATTAAGTATAGTGATAAATGGTTGTACATCAGGCAAATTTAGAGAGCAGACACTGTTAGTACAGTTTTGGCCATTTCGAGGGACATAAGTGTGTAGTGACTAAGATAACGTGGTAAGTTATCAAACTTGTCCAAGATATAATGCCAATACACATTCTGACCAAATTTGGTGATGATTAGACAAAGGCTTCTAAAGTTATTGAGCTGACAAGACCAATTTTAGGTAATTTTTATAATTAAAGGGCGATAACTCTCGATTGACTAAAGCAATATAGCTAGTTATCGAACTTGTCCGAGATATTATGCCAACACACATTCTGAATAAATTTGGTGAAGATTGGACAAAGGCTTCTAAAGTTATTGAGCTGACACTCCCAATTTTAGGTAATTTCTTTAATAAAAGGGCGATAACCCTTGATTGAAGCGATATTGCTAGTTATCAAACTTGTCCGAGATATTATGCCAATACACATTCTAAAGTAATTGAGCTGAGAAGACAAATTTTGGGTAATTTCTATAGTTAAAGGGCGATAACTCTCGATTGACTAAATAGATATGGCTAGTTATCGAACTTGTCTGATTTCGAAACCGGGTGTCCCGGGTTCGATCCCCAGTCGCGGCAATTCGGTCATGGTGGAGTGCTCTTAGGCAAGGCACATTTTCTAGCCTAGTACTGGTTTGTTCACCCAGGGATCATGAATAATTAAATTTAAATGCGCGCTAAATGACCGTAGCTGTCGATGCGCCGTAAAACAATATTCATTCATTCATTCATTCGAACTTGTCTGAGATATTATCCCAATACACATTCTGAATTAATTTGGATGATTTCAACAAATACAAACTTTCAGAATTCTGACAAACATTTCCTGAAACTTGGATGTGAAATTTCAAAACTCCTGGAATTGGTCATTATTGAAGGAACTACAATTAAACTGCATTTCTCTGAATTAGATTGCTTTAACAATCTTTTGTTGTTTTACTTACTGCGTCATTACTAGATGCTATTATTTGTTCTTTGGTCAGACCTACAGTAAATAGTTCAGACAAATCTCCAACTTTGTTACCCGACATTCTGAAATAAGAAAAAATATACTAAAATATTTGAAAACAAGTTAATGTCATATTGCAAGCAATACAGAAGTCCCCTAACAGACAAAGACAGCACATTGTGTATTGTAATTTTTTTTTGTATGTGCATTTGTTGAAAAAAATAGCAATGCACTGCATACATTTTGGATACAGACTGTCCTATCAAACATTTCTCATTTCGACCTCTGACCTGTTACAGGACTGTGTCTTGTGCGCCACATGTCACCTCATCATGGTGAACATGTGTGCCCAGTAACTTGGGAATTCTGTAATGCATGGCTTTATTTCGACCTTTGACATTTAAGTGTGACCTTGACCTTTGAGGTACAGGCCTGTGTCTTGTGTGCCACATGTCACCTGATCCTGGTGAACATGTGTGCCCAGTAACTTTGGAATCCTATGATGCATCGTTGAGATGTGGGCCAGACAAGGTACATTCCTATCAAACAGTTCTCATTTTGACCTCTAAGTGTTACCTTGACATTTGAGGTACAGGCCTGGGTCTAGTGCGCAACATGCCACCATATGATGGAGAACATGTGTGCCTAGTAACTTGGGAATCCTATGATGCATGGTTGAGATGCGGGGCGGAAAAGGTACAGTCCTATCAAAGTTTCAAACAGTACTCATTTTGACTTCTAAGTGTGACCTTGACATTTGAGGTACAGGCCTGGGTCTTGAGAGCAACACGCTGACCTCATCATAGTGAACATTCGTGCCAAGTTTCATGGAAATCCTATTATGCATGGTTGAGATGCAGGTAGGACAAGGTACAATTCTATCAAACAGTACTCATTTTGACCTTTGACCTCTAAGTGTGACCTTGACATTTGAGGTGAACATGTGTGCCAAGTAACTTGGGAATTCTATGATGCATGGTCAGGGCCTCCCCTACTTTACATATTTACATACAGTATATATACAAGAACATCAGTCTCAAACCAGAATTCTGCGAGTCTTTAAACCAGCCCAAACCTTAAAGGCATCCTTAAAATCAAAATGTTCAACACTGGGGCCATCAATTGAAATCCGCATCAAATGTTTGGTCATACACGCTCAAATTAAAATGTACGTCCAATCAGAAACATCAAAGTACAAACAAACAAACTGTTAACGATTGTCCCTCTTTAATCGGTAATAACAACATCGCTTTATCGTTCATAACACTAATTTGTCCGATATATTGATAAAACGTGTGAAAAACAACAGTCGCTTGACCTTCACATTGTCAAATATCAAAACTGGTTACCTGTTAAAGTTACCGCGAGTCGCATACACAGAGATACAAAACTCAATAGAATTCTTGTATCATTGAAAATATACGCCGCTTAGAGCATTCATAAAACAAAATGGCTGCTCAATTTGCCGAGAATTTTCTTTCGCAAGCCGTTTCGCAAATTCTTTTTTTGTTGCGCCACTTTTATTATTTCTTCGCAATTGGCGACTTTGGCAACCGACAGCGGAGGTCCTGCATTGTTGAGATGTGAGTCAGACAAGGAGGTCCTATCAAATAGTACTCATTTTGACCTTTGACCTCTAAGTGTGACCTAAGTTTGAAAGTAATATGAAAGAAGGTATTGAGGGTGTACCACTGTGGTACTACTACAAGAATCAGGGTCGAAAAGGCCCAATAACCGTACCAAGATGGGACCCCCGATTTCCGACTCCATTCCACTATGTTGCTTTAAAGTGATGTCCACGTTTAAGTAACACGATTTTTAAGTCATAAATACTTAACATCTTTTACATAATTATGTTTTTAACAAGTCTGACAGGTTTCTCAATTCAGTGATTAGAAAGAGAACTAGCACTGTTATGATGTCCGAAATAAAATGCTGTCCGAATTCAATTCAACTAATCGTGTGTCAGATGAAGGCATTGCAGATGGATGCATCAAAGTGCATTTTCAAGCCATTCAACTACACATTTGAGAATGTGATTATCATTACTTACGTCGAATTCTCCTTGTTTTTGACACGTAGTTCTGGTCTGAGTTGAATATGAAAAACGCGAAAATAATTTTACGCACGTTTAGATTCACTTCACTACGTGAAAACAAACGAAATTTTAGTAATGATATTTTTATATCATATTACTCTTTTACATAATTATGTTTTTAACAAGTCTGACAGGTTTCTCAATTCAGTGATTAGAAAGAGAACTAGCACTGTTATGATGTCCGAAATAAAATGCTGTCCGAATTCAATTCAACTAATCGTGTGTCAGATGAAGGCATTGCAGATGGATGCATCAAAGTGCATTTTCAAGCCATTCAACTACACATTTGAGAATGTGATTATCATTACTTACGTCGAATTCTCCTTGTTTTTGACACGTAGTTCTGGTCTGAGTTGAATATGAAAAACGCGAAAATAATTTTACGCACGTTTAGATTCACTTCACTACGTGAAAACAAACGAAATTTTAGTAATGATATTTTTATATCATATTTTTCATTTTCTCATTTATCCACATAATTACTAATGTTTTTTGTTTGTTTTAAAATTATAGTGATTGTTCCATTAAGCAAGATATGATAGTTTTTAATATAACCGAAAGTGTATCGCATCCAAATATTTCGTTTAAAGTTTTACCTGTGATTCTATCATGCGACACCTACCGGTAAACAAAGACAAAATAGCCCGTATGTAAGTCACAAAATGGCGTTAATTTGAGTGAAGTGTAAATTGGGTCAACAAACATTTATTTCGCTCCTACAACAAGGTATTAACTTTTATCTAATAATGAATACATAGTTTTTGAATTTATGCATTGTAACATGTTACATATGACACCATAATCGGAAGCAATTAGCATGCACACCTGTGCTAAACTTTATGACATACACAACACCTTTTGCTAATTGGTAAACAGGTATGAATTTAAAGGAGGAAACGTTTAAAGCTTTTGAATTGACACTCTTGTCGTATTTGTTGTCTCGAACTTTTTTGTACGCAGGTTTAAGGTTAGCTTTTCTCATGGTTTTAAAGACAATGGTAAAATTGGTAACCAAAAAGGTGTGCCATGAAAAACAAAATGGGACAGTTGTCATCACCCACTAAGAGATGTGTTCAGGACTTGCCGCTCCTATGCATTTTCTGTGAGTAATATGAACAAAGTTTAAGCTTCATCCTTGCACATATGTCAACTTTTACCACAGTATTTCCAATTTGACTGAATAAGTACTATACGTTCATTCATAGAGACTTAATATTTTTAAAAGTATTCTGATACAATGAACAATTTATTGTATGTTGGAAAGAGTTAATGTGTAATAATATGACTTTCCTACATAATATTAACCCTTTCCCTCATACGACAATTCTGCAGCAGACGACTTTAAACGTATTTTGTCAAAACATAGAAATTCTCCATAATTGAATGGATAACCTCTGGTAAACATTGTGGCAAAAGGAGAAATTGCACGTTTTGTGCAATTTCTTCTTTTGTCACTATGTTTTCAAAAAGCCGTCTGCTGCAGAGGCGTCAGAAAGCGTCTATATGAGGGAAAGGGTTAACAATGACATGCATTGATGAATTATTTTCACACAATTTCGACATATCTGTCCAATCCTAATTTACGGATTGAATATTTTGTTGTAGTGTATTCATGGTCTAGTAATCCTTTACCCAAAATACAAGCATTCTGACACATTTGCAGCAAATTACTTTTGAAAACATTGGCTGGAAAACGAAGAAACATGATATAGTAAGGTTAAATATTCAATGACAAGGATTTGTGTACAGCAGATAAAACTGTAACACATATCCCATATGACCGGCAGGTCATGGTGAAGTGCCCTTGGGCAAGGCACATTTTCTAGCAGAGTACTGGTTTGTTTACCCAGGGATCATGAATAAGTGAACTGTCGCCGTGATATAACTGAAATAATGTTGAAAGCGACGTGAAACCCCAATAAAACATAAGACAGCAATTTTAACGGACCCATTCAAAATTGCTAACGGTTTTTCACAATTTTCTGACAGCATCCAATGGACCCTTTCACAATTCTGGCCATGTTGCATAATTTTAACTTTTTACATTGATTTTCTGACGAAAAAAATATAAAATTCTCGACTAGTCACCGTTGTTTACATTTTTTAAGCATTTAACTACTATGATGATCAAAATACTTCAGCAGTGTTCCCATTCACTTACATATGTGCATGAAAAACACACAGATTTCAAAAGTCATGCATGCATTATTTAATCAATACTATCATCAAGAGCCTATGTGACTGTCATGCACAGACAATCACTTGCCATGTGCAATAAATAAGATCTGAAATGCTTATGTGTCTAACAATCATGAGGATTTTATGCGTCGATCGATAGTACAGTGGGAAAGAAGGGCCGTTTGTAAAAAGCATCTTGTTATACTTTCTTTTATAGAGATTTTCCATAGAAATATTTAGATGTCTGCTGCAATTTTTGTAAGGGAAATGGTTAAGATATAATGAATCTGACAAAAACAATGGAAGTTCTTTAAAAAAACCAATGACATTTGTATACATACAAAATAAAATTGAAAAAAAAAACATATGAAAATGAGATTGCTATTTATAAATTTTTCTTTTCCTTTTAATCAATTTTTCTAAGGGATTAATCAGAAGTTACAAGTTCTGTTAGAATAAGAAAGTGAAATTCATTCAACATCACCTATTATCATGATATTTTGCTTAAAGTTAACTAAACATGTTTTAATAAATTAGATATATTAAATAACTTTCATGTATACAGATGAAATTATGTGAAAAGAGAGTTTTCCCCCTTTTCTTATGCCTAATGTACTTGTGTTTCTTACTTCCTGTAACTCTATCTGGCAACTTTTATTAGCTAAAAGATTCCTGGGGACACCCCGACTTTTATTCTCTCAATATTTCTCATAATATCCATTCTGGTTTTATTAAAAGGTTTTTTCTGTATCAAGGAGTGCCAGAATTATAAGAAAATGACAGGAATTCACACTCTCAGTCAATATTATGGAAAAAAATGGCCACAAAAGTGGTCTGAAACAGGATGAATAAAGTAAGACTAAAAGAGCAATTTTACCGTTTACTCCAAAAATCACCCAACACAAATGCAGGGTTTTAGTGTTAAATTGAAGAGCTTTTTGAAAACATAGTGACAAAAGAAGAAATTGCTTAAAAAGAGCAATTTCTCCTTTTGCCACAATGTTTTCTACTTTTGTCATAGGTTATCTATTCAATTATAGAGATTATCTATTTTTTGACAAATATGTTCAAAGTCGTCTGTTGCAGAATTGTCGTATGAGGGAAAGGGTTAAAGGTCTAATAGTAATTCAAGAAAATGAAAAACACCCATCTCTAGCAAATACAAGATAGGCCATTTGTACTTTTAATTTGAGCTTACCTTTAAAAATAGGAATATATTTTTAGACTTACTTCTTGTATTCCCTATCAATTACTGAGGTATGAAGTCTAAAGAAAAGTTGAATTGATTTAAAAGAAATTGTCTGCTGTACAGATTGACAAGTTACAAGTTCTGTTAGAATAAGAAAGTGAAATTCATTCAACATCACCCGTTATCATGATATTTTGCTTAAAGTTAACTAAACATGTTTTAATAAATTAGATTTACATTATTATATTAAATAACTTTCATGTATACAGATGAAATTATGTGAAAAGAAATGATCAAGGAATTTCAATGGCTAATCAATGATTTTTGGTGTTATATCTCTATGACTGCAGTCAGGTATTTAGGAGTCGTTCTTGCATCTGCCTCAGGTGAAGATTCAGATGAGTCTTTCGCTAAAGCTTTTACTGTCTTAGTACCAACATTATGATACAGTCCTACATGTATCTTCTTACTTAACCCTTTCCCTCATACGTCAATTCTGCAGTAGACGAGATATTTTGTCAAATATTAGGAAAATCTCCATAATTGAATGGATAACCTATGATAAAAAGTGGAAAACATTGTGGCAAAAGGAGAAATTGCACGTTTTGTGCAATTTCTTCTTTTGTCACTATGTTTTCAAAAAGCCGTCTGCTGCAGAGGCATCAGAAAGCGTCTATATGAGGGAAAGGGTTAAGTTTATTAGTCCTTTCACCTCAAACAACGAAACTGCAGCAGACAACTTTTACAAAATTGACAAAAATATAAAAAAGTTCTATATATTAATGCAAGTACAGTTATTTACAAGAGTTGAAACCATTGTGGCAAAAGAAGAAATTGCTCATTATAAGCAAGTGTTTTCATCTACTGCAGATGCGTCAAAATGCCTCTGCAGGTGGGAAGATTTATATTAGTGCAGTCCTACAGAGGACTAGATAAGATTGAGTGAACTTGTCTTTCTCCCACAATATTTCTCTTACAACTATCCTATGTTGTGGGTAATCAAAAGAATCGTCTCATTGAGACGATTCACAACATAGGGTTTGAATGTCAAATAAGGATTTTAGGACATGAAAAATGCTCCTTAACTAGAGGTTTCACATCCATACACCTGTAAGTGAGACGCCACAAGACCCCAATTCACCTGACGTGGCTCATATATATTTTTGATGCTTACACCACTTACATAGCCCTATCTGCAGATCTGCAAATGAGAGTTTCATGGAGATTGATAGCTGTGCGAGAGTGAGTATGTTATTGCCAATTATAAAACCATGACTCGAAGAACCACACATTTATAGCTGATTTGAATTAAACCATTCCCCACATGCAGACACGTTTTGATTGATCTGCAGCAGACGACTTTTGGAAACATTGGGGAAAATGGAGAAATTTCTCCTTTTGCCAAAATGTTTTGCAAACAGTTTTCAATAAAAATAATTTATTTGCAGATACTCTCTATTTTCATACCTTGATGTTTTAAGAGTTTTATTGTATATATGGAAAAGAGTTTCCATTAAATCTGTTAATTTGGTTTACATGTACATGCATTATTGTAAATGTTGTGAACATGCATCCTTCATATAGACGCTTTCTGACGCCTCTGCAGCAGACGACTTTTGAAAATATTGCACCAAAAACGAAATTTCATGAGCAATTTCACCATTTGCCACAATGTTTTCAATCCTATTTAATAATTTAACTTTCATTAATGGAGATTTTTCAAATATTTAGTTGACTATTCGAAGAGCTATACTACTCACCCTGGCGTCGGCGTCCACGTCACACCTAAGTTAAGGTTTTGAATGCAAGTACTTAAATACTACATATAATTGCATTGAAACTTTCTACAACCGGAACCCTACCCAACTATCACACCTATGTAGATTATCAAGTTAGATAACTCTATCCTGCATTTTTGCAAGTTATGGCCCTTTTTACTTAGAAATTCTTTTTAAAGTTTTGCATGCAACTAAATTAAGAGTCCATATCTCAGTATTTACTTGATGCATTGCATTGAAACTTTCTACAACCCTACCAAACTATCACACCTGTTTAGATTATCAAGTTAGATAACTCTATCCTGCATTTTATGCAAGTTATGGCCCACTTTCGCCCTTGATAGTGGAGTGAGACATAGCAGTCACTTTTCCGGCAGCGGCCACTTATACAAATAACTATATCTCAGCAACCCCTGCTGGAATTGTTCGGAAACTTTGTCAGATGTATTGTTGGGTCATAGGACATCATTCAAAGTCAAAACTTTCAAGGCCAAGGTCACTATTTGATAGAACTTGACCTTAGGTAGGTAACTTAACCTCAAAACTTAACCTTCGTTATATCTCAGCAATCCCTGCTGGAATTTTTCTGAAACTTTGTCAGATGTATTGTTTGGTCATGGGACATCATTCAACGTCAAAATTATCAAGGTCAAGGTCATAAACTACCTTGGTTATATATCCGCAACCCCTGCTGAAACTTTTTCAGATGTATTGTTGGGTCATGGAACATCATTCAAGGTCAAGGTCATAATTTGGCAGGAATTGACCTTGGTTATATCTCAGCAACCCCTCGTGGAATTTTTGTCTTCATCAAATCAGTCAAGTTAACAAATAGGTCATGAGGGTTCAAAACTAGGTCACTAGGTCAAATGTTAGAATAACCTTGTGAACACTCTAGAAATCATATTTTTAGCTCTACTGGCCAAAGTCCAGAAGAGCTTATGCCGTGGTGTGGTGTCTGTGCATCCGTCCGTCTGTAAACAAGTGCTTGTGAACGCGATACAGTCTTCAGTTTTGATTGAATCTTAATCATACTTATACAGTAGTTAGATATCCATGAGAGCTCGGTTCCTTTCGCAAACCAGCCAGATCTGCCTATGCAAGACTGAATTATGGCCCTTGAAATTGTCAAAATTGTTATAATAGAACTTGTGAACACAATAGAGGCTCCATTTACTATTTGATCTTCACCAAACTTACACAGTAGTTAGGTATCCATGAGAGCTTGGTTCCTTTTGCAAACCAGCCAGATCCGGCGATGCTAGACTGGATTATTGCCCTTGAAATTGTCAGAATTACTATAATAGAGCTTGTGAACGCTATAAAGTCTTCAGTTTTGATTGTATCTCAATCAAACTGATACAGTAGTTAGATATCCATGAGAGCTCGGTTCCTTTTGCAAACTAGCCAGATCCGCCCATGCAAGACTTGATTATCACCCTTGAAATTGTCAAAATTGCTATAATTCAGCTTGTGATCATGATAGAGGCTCCATTTACTAACTTATCTTCACCAAACTCAGATAGTAGTTAAATATTGATGAGAGCTCGGTTCCTTTCGAAAACCAGCCAGATGTGCCCTTGCATGACTGGATTATGGCCCTTGAAATTGTTAAAATTGCTATAATACAGCTTGTGAACACAATAGAGCCTCCATTTACTATTCAATCTTCACCAAACTTATATAGTAGTTAAATATTGATGAGAGCTTGGTTCCTTTCGCAAACCAGCGAGATTCGCCCATGCAAGACTGGATTATGGCCCTTGAAATTGTCAAAATTGCTATAACACAGCTTGTGAACACAAAAGAGCCTCCATTTACTATTCGATCTTCACCATACATACATGCTCTGGATTGAAAATGACCAAAGAACCATACTAGTAGAGCATAGGCCCTCATGGGCCTCTTGTTTATTTAATCTTACTGAAAAATTATAAGATCACATCTAGGTCAAGTTCAAAACTGGGTAATGGCAGTGCTTTCATTAAGCGGACGTGGACGTAATATACGTCCGAAAAATCCCCCAAAACGTCCGAAAATTGAGCACTGGACGTTTATTATACGTCCAGAAATTCCCGAAAACGTCCGTAAATTTACACATGGACGTTTTCAGAATAACCCTAAATAAAGTATAAAGGGTGAAAGTGCAGAGGTGAACGTGTAAAAAACGATAATTACACGTTTACCCGAGTTCTTATCGTGTGTCTCACACATCACCTTGACGACCTCTCTGTTTGTAGGGTAGTTTAACTTGATTACGCTGATTGGATTAAAAGTTTGCCTAATCCGACGACGGTCTTTCTTTCAAATAACGTTAGTTAATTAATTACGTCGGACGTTTTCTTTATCTTTTAAAAATATTTGATGACGAGAAATAACAGATTATCACTTCGGTAACTATAAAATTAGGACGTTTTCTTTATCTGTTAAAAATATTTGTTGATGATTTATACCGATTATTACTTCGGAAACTATAAACTGGAAGTTATTTATATTTTCTGTATGCATAACTACTTGGAAAATATGCAGCCTCGTTCCTAATGGATTCCTCCCCGAATAATTAATTTGATTGGTCAGAATTGAAATAATAAATACGTCATCAATCTATTCTGAAGAGGTACTTTCCGAGATTCCAAAATGGCGGATGTCAAATAATTTTTTGCCGACAGTTTTCGAAATTTCGATTCTGAAGCAGAATTTGAGGGCATTGAAAGTGCAGATTTGATAGATATTAGTAAGACGACTTTATGCTTCTCTGCCATATCTTGATAATGACATTTCCCGCGATTAACAGCTGAATTGTTCGCGAGAAATTAGCGAACCACTCACCACCTATTCGGCCTGGACATTTTGTTGACATTGCCAGCAAAGCTTTACCGGTTGTCATCATTATTAAAATCAAATAAATAAACACTATTGTTTTTGTTTAAATAGATGTAGACCCATTACTTTGTCATAGTTATTAAAATAAAAAAAATAAACATTTATTTTTGTTTAAATAGATGTGTAACCAACACGTCCAAGTTATGCCCCCCCACACCATTTCCAAATCAATGTTTGCACTGCAGGTTTGCCCATGAAAACGTGTTAAATTAATAAAATACAATTTATTTAATGTAATAAAAGTAAATAAATAAATAAGCATTCCTGTTAACGACAAATACAAAACTTCCTGAATTCTGACAAAAATTCCTAAAATTTTGATCAGGAATTTAAAAATTCCTGGAATTGGCCCTTAATGAAAGCACTGTAATGGGGTAAGTCAAACACTAGGTCACTAGGTCAAATTTACTAGAAGGGCGAGACACTCTCAGTCCGATGTCTTGTTTACTTAGAAATTCTGGTTAAAGTTTTGAGTGCAACTAAATTAAGAGTTCATATCTCAGTATTACCTTAAACTTTTAAAAACCCTACCTAACTATCACACTTATGTAGATTATTAAGTTAGATAACTCTATCCTGCATTTTATGCAAGTTATGGTCCTTTTTTGGCCGGATTGCTCTAGCAATTCTGGTCTATAGATTGGCGATGTCCATCTGTCTGTCAACATTTTGGTTAAAGTTTCAGGTTGAGGCAAAATCTCAGCACTGGAAAGGGTTACAAACTTGAAACTTTGCCTGAAGGTAACCAGTAACAAGTTCTTTTGATTTCTATGGTTACTTTGACCGGTCTATAGATTGGTGATGTCCATCTGTCTGTCTGTCCGTCAACATTTTTGTTAAAGTTTCAGGTTGAGGTAAAATCTCAGCACTGGAAAGGGTTACAAGCTTGAAACTTCGCCTGAAGGTAACCAGTAACAAGTTCTATTGATTTCTATGGTTACTTTGACCTTGACCTTGGTTTGTCGATTTTCAAGGTCAAATTGCCGATAATCTGGCCTTACCATCTTCAGCGGTTTCTTGTTTACTTAGAAATTATGATTAAAGTTTTGCGTGCAACTACATTAAGAGACCATCTCTTAGTAACTACTTGATGCATTGCATTGAAACTTTAAAGCCCATTCCCAACCATCACACCTATGTAAATTATCAAGTACAAGTTATGGCCCTTTTTGGACTTTGAAATTCTGGTTAAAGTTTTGCAATTACACTTGGAGTGTAATCTCAGTAACAACTTGAAGCATTGTATTGAAACTTTATACAACCTTTCCCAATTTCACGACTAAATATACAAAACAAAATTCTTTTTTTACTTAGAAATTATGGTTAAAGGTTTGTGTCCTACTACATTAAGAGTCCATATCTTAGTAGCTACTTGATGCATTCCATTGAAACGTTATAAAACCCTTCCCAACCATCACACCTATGAAAATAATCAAGTTAAATAATTATATCCTGCTTATAATGCAAATTATCACCCTTTAAGAAATTGTGGTTAATGTTTTGCATGTTTTAGTCCAGCGCGCTGTCCTCCGACAGCTCTTGTTGATAAGATGTTTTCAAAGTCGTCTTTTGCAGATTTGTTGTATGTGGGAAAGGGTTATATAGATCATCCACCTTTTTGTCTTGCTGTTTTCATTCGTCTGCTGCAAATCTGATGTATGTGGGAAAGGGTCATTACGGGTAAGAAGTTTGATGGGAAACACTAAGGTCACGGCGATGTCGCAAACACATTAATTAATATTATTTTACAATATGATGCACTCACTAACCCCTGTTTACCTACTGATCTTGTACCCCCTCTAGCTGGTGACACCAGTGCTTATAGTCTATGCAAAGCCAATGATGTACAAAGTATTCGTAACATACTTAACCCTACTCAGAATCATTTCTTCTTTCTACAAATTGTGAATTGAATGATCTTCCTATTAAAATCAGATATACCGATTCTCTGCCTCAATTTAAGAATTACCTTAATCATGACATCATTAAAGTCCCAAAGCATTACTATTCGATCGATTTCATCCGCAGCCAGTTCATATCAGGGGCGTAGCTCCCTTTAGGCACTCAAAATGCCTCAAAATGCAGCAGCTGCGGCGATAGACATCTGTGTAATGTATCGACCAGATCAGCCTGCGCTGTCCGTTATTCCTGAAACAGAAAATCCACAGTAGGCGAAAAGTGTCTATCCGGGTAGGCCTTTGTGGCATGCTTAGGCTGATCCGGGTTGAAACTTTACGCAGAGTCCACAATGTTGATTTTCTCTCGAGACGGCCTTAGTAACACATTTGATTATTGCAAAGCTACGCCCCTGCATATCAAATACTTTTCAAATGACAGTAATGGCTAGTATTTCTTGGTGCTAAGGAATGTGTGGTTTGAATTATGACTGACTTGCTTGTGTCAGGATAAATATACTGGTTACTTGCCCTGGAATTGCCGTGATATAAGTTCAAATTGTTGAAAGTGGCATGAATCACCACACAAACAAGCTATTATAAAATTATAGTTTCATTTATAGGAATATTTATTAATATCATGTTTTAAAGTCATCTGCTGCCAAAAAAAGAATATTAGCTTAAGGGATAGAAGTTTTTTTTCTGCAAAAGTAGATGAAAGAATAACTATTTTCTTTCCTCGGTGTAAACCTACGTAAAATGTTTTGGTCTGGTAAGGCTATTTCCATTGCCAAATATTTTCATTGAAGCTCATAATCAGGTTGGGTGTAAAATCCCCTCTGTAATGTTGTGTTTAGGTTTATGAACTTTTGTTTTGACAGATTATGTCAGTCTCAATGATTGTTATGTAACAGTTTTGGCAGTTTTTGATGTAGATTTTGTGCTTTATCCCTTTCCTGCATGCATGCACATTTTTTTGACGCATCTGCGAAAGACAAACTTTTGGAAACATTGTAAAAAAGAAGTAAATGCTTTAAGTTAAATAGAGTTTTTACGCCTGTCACAATGTTTTCAATTCTGTTCAATAGTTAACTTTTTCATTTATAGAAAATTTCTATATTGTTGCATAGTCATTTTCTAAGTTCTCTACTGACGCTTTGGAATAATAAGAGTTTTACAGACAGTGGTGCTGAATCTGTGACAGACATGTTTTACTAGAAATACAAGTTGTGTCTTTGATTATTTTTTCAAACTCAGGTAAAGTTCATTTTGTTTAGAATGTATATGTTAAATAATACTGATTACAAATGTTAATTCTAGAAATGGTCTCCTACCAGATTTTACAAATATCGGCAGCTAAAATATGGAAAATATCTATAAAGAAAAGCGTAATCATAAACCCTTTCCCATGACTTTTTGAAAACATGGTGACAAAAGAAGAAATTGCCCATAAAAAATCGGGTCTGTTTTCAAAGTTGTTTGCTACAGATTTGTTGTATGTGGGAAAGGATTAAATATAGTTCACTGTTGAAGACATTGTGGCAAAAGCTGTCTTTTATACAGACATCAATATCAGGAAAATGATTAAAAAAAGATTTACCCTTCCCACATAAAACATTAATCAGCATTTGCGATAATGATAAATGTTTTCAAAAGTTGTCTGCTGCAGAGGTGTCAGACCGGTGTCTATATAACCCTTTCCCACATACAACAAATCTGCAGCAGACGACTTTGAACATATTTTGTCAACATAGAAAAACTCCATAATTAAATGGATAACCTATGACAAAAAGTGGAAAACATTGTGGCAAAAGGAGAAATTGCACGTTTTGTGCAATTTCTTCTTTTGTCACTATGTTTTCAAAAAGCCGTCTGCTGCAGAGGCGTCAGAAAGCGTCTATATGAGGGAAAGGATTAATAAGGGAGTACTGTGTGTGTATATTGAACTATCACATGATGACTACATAATAATAGGTCAGTTAACCCTTTCAGACATACAGCACATCTGCAGCAGACAACTTCGAAAACATACCTGAACAAAATTACAATAATTGAACAGAGTTAAAAACATGGAGACAAAAGGAGAAATTGCTCGTTTTTTGTCAACATGTTTTCAAATAGCCGTCTGCTGCAGAGGCGTCATAAAGTGGCTATATGAGGGAAAGGGTTAACATAGAAATACATAGTAAATGTAACAATTAATTATAACTGAAATGAAAGCATTTATAAATAATAAGAACATTTCAACATTTTGCCTTGCATCACCAGTTTAGAATATATTGCTGAATTGTCAAAACTTGGATGTTTCAATGAAAGGGTTAATCTTTTTCAGCATACAAAACCTGTAGTGTGTTATGACTTTTAAAAATAACAAAAACTATGGAAAACTAACATATATGAAAGTGAACACATAATAAGTAAATACTCCTTTTGCCATTATGTTTTCAAAATTGTCTACTGGTAACTACAGATGCACCAACATGCATCTGCATGTATGAAAGGGTTTTAACTGCATGTATTTCCCACTTGCAGCTGCTGTCTGACACATCTGCATCAGACAACATTCTTAATGAGACATTTCCCTTTCGCCAAAATGTTTTTCAACTCTATTTAATAACTATACTTTCATTAAAATATTTAATAACTATACTTTCATTAAAATGCAGAGATTAAGTTTATTTTTACCAAGCGGTTTTCAAAGTCATCTGCTTCAGATTTTTGGGTAAGGGTTATTAGACGGAAAGAAACAGCCAGCACACCTGTCCTTGCACAGTTAGATATTTGATTAGCAGGAACAGTTTTTTTTCTTCCTATTTTACTAACTTGGCTTCGGATACTGAATTTGTCAGTACAATGCGTGATCTGAAATAAAATGCCTGCTTACCTGCCTGAAATCATATGTAACTTCTGAAAAATGGGAAGATTATCCTTTTGAGACTGATTTATAAAATATTGTAGGTAAATGAAGATTTCCGGAGTTTCAGCAACATTTTCAAAAGAGGCCTTTTCAAGCCTGCTGTTTAACCCTTTCCCTGATATAGATGCTTTCTGACGCCTCTGCAGCAGACGGCTTTTTGAAAACATTTTGAGCAATTTCTCCTATTGCCACAATGTTTTTTCCACTTTTGGTCATAGGTTATCCATTCAATTATTGAGATTTTCTATATTTTGACAAAATATGTCGTCATCTGCAGAATTGTCGGGGTTAAGTTTGTATTATTTTGATATGTCTGTAAAAAATATTTTTGTGGGCAGTCATCAGTGGTGTTTTACCAATTGAACCAGCATTATGTCACATTTTCAGGGTTCCCTTAATCTTCCTTAAAATGAACTGGAAAAGGGCTTGAATTTTATAATACTTTTTAACATTGTGCATATGACCTCATATTAACTTCAGAGAATATCATTATTTAAGTTGCACACAGTAGTGTCAGGGCAGCATATGCCATTTTATAATACAACCTTGAAAAGTCCTTGAAATTTATATTCAAAAAAGGTTTGAACTTTGTAATATTTCACCAGCTGGATAATATGTGGACATGAACTCAAGTATTGGTAGTCTAAATGAAGTGAAACAGACAAAAGTAAAACTTGACAAATTACCTGGCCATTTTACCTGCAATAAATTATAACATTTTCAAACCATTTTTCCTTTGAAGACATCCAAGCAATTTCTCATATGACAATTCTGCAGCAGACGACTTTGAACATATTTTGTCATAAAATAGAAAATCTCTATAATTAAATGGATAACCTATGACTAAAAGTGGAACACATTGTGGCAAAAGGAGAAATTGCTTGTTTTGAGCAATTTCTTCTTTTTTCTCTATGTTTTCAAAAAGCAGTCTGCTGCAGAGGCGTCAAAAAGCATCTATATGAGGGAAAGTTTGGTGAAATCTTCTGACCATCAATTAAACAGGGATCTAAGATAGCAGGCATTTTGCATGTCTTCTAAGATCCTTATTTGACCTGGCAAACCTATGTTTGTGGGTACTCATAAGTACTAGAGAGGTACTGTCTCACTGAGACAATTCTTTTGAGTACTAACAGAGATATCGAGGAAACCTGATTACTCTTCCTTATCTAGTCCTCCACATTGAAAGGTCTGAGCCGAGCCCCGGTAGCTCAGTCGGTAGCGACGCGGGCTGTCAATCCAGGGGTTGTGAGTTCGAATCCCGGCTCGGTCAACTTTCTTTCCGATGATTGACAAAAGTCAATGTGACATGCGTCATTCGTCTTCCACCAATGAGCTCTGTCTATGTGGAAAAGCAGCCAGTTGCTTGGGAAGATTGTTGTGTGGAGTACTGGTGTGAGAAAACTAAGAAATGCATGAGTAGGTGAACTGGCCGCCGTAAAATAACTGAGAAATTGTTGAAAACGGCGTTAAACCCCAATCAATCATTGAAAGGTCTGATAGAGCCTATAGTATGAGTATTACTAGTCATATCCAGAGCTCACCAACTAACAAAAAAAAAGTTCCCTGTGTGCAGAGAATAAGTCTGGTGTTTGGGAGGCTTTTGATGTAAGGAGGGGGGCTGGAAACGGTAAATTATGGGGATAATTGTTTGACTGTTGGATCTGTTCATTTTATTGTTATCTGCATTATTTCAACAGCCCAGATTTGATGAGCTGATAGGTTTATCTTTTGAATCTTCCTTTCGATAACTGTTTGCAGGAAGTAAAAGGATTTTTATCTGTGTAAAACTTAAATAGGTAAAAGTGCTTTTTCTTGTTTGTTGTATCATTTTATCTCCAAAATAATGAATTATAAGTAACATTAGCAGCATCCCTCCACCTTCGTGAAAAGTGGGTGCCTGGTTTAACCCTTTCCCTCATATAGACGCTTTTTGACGCCTCTGCAGCAGACGACTTTTTGAAAACATAGAGAAAAAAGAAGAAATTGCACGTCTTGTGCAATTTCTTCTGTTGCCACAATGTTTTCCACTTTTAGTCATAGGTTATCCATTCAATTAAAGAGATTTTCCATTTTTCGACAAAATATGTTCAAAGTCATCTGCTGCAGAATTGTCGTATGAGGGGAAGGGTTAAGACATACAAAAAACTTCAAGGGAAGAATCTTGCTACTTTTGTAATCAACATGTTTGAGTTAAAAGTTATCAAAATATATATTTGATAAAGAAAAATGAACAAAATGAGAAATTCCTTGTTTTGAGTCCTTTTGAAGCATTGTTATGTATATTGAAGAAAACTTAAGAATTTGATTATACATTAAGATGGGTTTTGTCATGCCATAGCTTCTTCACTTATGGAATACATTCAACATGTTATTGGTCTTTGTTCCCTTCTATGTTTGGTGAAATTTTTATTAGCTTATTAAATTTCCAATTTAAACACATATTACAAAGCAGTCGCTCAGTCTGTTTGCACTAGGGTTATTTAATTTGAATATCCAGCTTCAAAACACTGAGAGAACGTTTTATAATTGACAAATTTTAAATCAATTTATGCAACTTTTATTTTTATTACATGGGAAAAGAGGACCTTCAATACCCATCACGTAAAACCTCTTTTACTATTTCAACCATTTCTTTGATAAGAATTGTTTCCATTTGATCAACCCTTTCTCACATACAACAAATCTGCATCAGACAACTTTGAACACATCTTATCAAAAACAAAGAATCTCGATGTATAGATATGACTTAAAAACTGTTGAAACATTTGGACAAAAGAAATTGCTCATCATGAACAATTTCTCCCTTTGCTGCAATGTTTTCAACTCTATTTTATAACTAAACATTTATATAAAGATGTTAACAATATTTTTTCGCAGATTATTTCAAATTTGTTAATTGTAGATTTGTTGTATGTTGGAAAGGTTTAACCTTTTCCCACTTACAACAAATTTACAAAGACAACTTTGAAATGATCTTGACAAAAATGGGGAGTATTTCTATAACTGATACTTTTTAAAATTATTGAATAGAATTCAGAACATTGTGCCAATAAGGAGGAGAAATTACTCTTTTCAGCAATTTCTTCTTTTGGCACAATGTTTTCAAAAGTCGTCTGCTGCATGGGTGTCAGAAAGCGTCATTATGTGGGAAAGGTTTAAGCAGGAAAGTGTCTTGCACGATCCTGCAAACTACAACTACACCTTGTCTCCTTCCCATAATATTATGTTTTCACAAAGTCTAGCAATAATGTATTGTATCCCTGAAACAGGACAATTCTAGCAATGTTTTCAAAAACTATCTGAAGCAGAGAAGTAAAATCACAGTCTGTATGTTGGAAGGAGTATTTACATTGTAAGTTTGTTATGTAATTTACATGTAAGTTTGTTATGTTATTTCCACTTCTCCACTGGTGTGCAGATTCCAAATAAATAGATACAGTTGATTGACAGGATCAGTTGTCAGATCAATCCTACAGCAGTTTTATTTGCATCTTTATGAACAACATCACCTGTAAACAGCTTTTATCCTTCACATGACAGACGTTTTTGACTCATCTGCTGCATACTAAACTATTTTAAAACCATTGTTGAAAAAGGAGAAATTGCTCATGATGAGCCAAGTCTTTCGTTTGGAATAGTGTTTTCAACTTTATTCTGAAAAAATATACATACACTATTACCTTGCTTTTGTCAAAATATTTTTCGAAATCTTCTGCTGCAGATTGGTTGTACGTGGGAAAGAATCAATACATATTGTAAGTGTATCTGTTACAGAATCACATACATTGTTAACCCTTTCCCTCATATGGCAATTATGCAGCAGACGACTTTGAACGTATTTTGTCAAAAAATAGAAAATCTCCATAATTGAATGGATAACCTATGACAAAAACTTTTGTCACTATGTTTTCAAAACGCCGTCTGCTGCAGAGGCGTCAGAAAGCGTCTATATGAGGGAAAGGGTTAATGTAAGATAGCTCAGAAAGTTAACATTAGCCTTCCACACTTACAAATTACAACAAATCTGCAGCAGAACAAAATGTGCTCCTTCATTGTATCTTCATTGCACATTTTCTCTGATGCTCATATAAATATCCCATTATACACAGGTACAAATTGAAGAAGGATTAAGCATACAGGCAATTATCATAAAAAGCTTTTTCTCCTTCTGCCACAATGTTTTCTATTATTTTTGCTAATACTATTTTAATTTAGAGATTTCTAATATGTTTAGTTTACACCTGTGCCCAGGTGGGGCGATCCAGGGCCATCAAGGCCCTCTTGTTGATTTATGTTCATCTAGTGAAAATTTATCATATATAGGAAAGGGTTAAAATCTTGGTTATTATTGAGCCATGCCAATGGAAATCTTATGATACATGTATGCTTTAGCCCTTTCTCACAATATGCATTACAGACAGCTGTCTGTACATGTGCATAGACTGATCTGAGTCTCTGTTTGTTTTTAAATATCATCATATCAGATGCCTGTACATGTTCATAGACTGATCTAAGTGTCTGTTTGTTTTTGCATATCATCATGTCAGATTAAGGGCGGATGAGCTCAAAGGTTCTTCCCTATTAGCATTTTATGTAGATTCATTTTTGTCTGGATTTCAAGATCAGTATTAGATAACGGCAGAAATTTTGACATGAAGATTTGCTATTTATAAGCTTTATCATATTTTTTGGGCTCAATGGGTTCTCTTGATGGATTACTCTGACTACAATACAATATCTGATTTGCTTTTAACCTGTTCAAGCAAAACATAAAAGACCATTTTTCTTAAAATTCTTTTTTAGATGAAACCTGTTTATTATAATGGAGAACGATGTAGTTGTTAAGGCAATGGATGGGCTCAAGGTCACTGTAATTAAAAGAAGACACAATGAGTCCTGTGTTTTGATAATAAATGAAAAGCTATTTCATGGCTATGCCATTTTTCAGGTCCTGATTTTTTCGTCAGACCTGAGTTGAAAAAAAAAGCTTATTAAAAATGTTGATGTTTTGCAAAATAAATGGTTATACTCTTGTGTCATGCCTTATCCCTTTCCCTCATACAACAAATCTGCAGCAGACGACTTTGAACATATTTTGACAAAAAATGGAAAATCTCTATAATTGAATGGATAACCTATGACTGAAAGTAGAAAACATTGTGGCAAGAGGAGAAATTGCTCATTTTGAGCAATTTCATCTTTTGTCACTATGTTTTCAAAAAGCTGTCTGCTGCAGAGGCTTCAAAAAGCGTCTATATGAGGGAAAGGGTTATATTAGAATTTATAGAATATCAGTGGCATAAGCTCCAGGGGAGTTTGTCCAGCCACTTGAAGATACGGCTCTACAGTGCATATACAGATACAGAATCATGCCTTATCCCTTTCCCTCATACAACAAATCTGCAGCAGACGACTTTGAACATATTTTGACAAAAAATGGAAAATCTCTATAATTGAATGGATAATCTATGACTGAAAGTAGAAAACATTGTGGCAAGAGGAGAAATTGCTCATTTTGAGCAATTTCATCTTTTGTCACTGTTTTCAAAAAGCTGTCTGCTGCAGAGGCGTCAAAAAGCGTCTATATGAGGGAAAGGGTTATATTAGAATTTATAGAATATCAGTGGCATAAGCTCCAGGGGAGTTTGTCCAGCCACTTGAAGATACGGCTCTACAGTGCATATACAGTCAGATACAGAATCTTAAGATTTTGTCATTTTATCAGACCTTTGTTATACTGATAAAAAGGCTATCCTGTATCAGTTTCCGTTTTTAGAACCTTCCCCATAAGCTGACGCAGACTTTTAAAAGTATTGTAGGAAAGGGACCAGTTTCTCCTTTTTCCACAACGTTTTCACTTCTATCAATAATTTTATATGGTCATTAATTTTATAGAGATTTGAAATTGTTCGCTGCAGATGCAACAAAATGTGGGAAAGGGTTAAACTTTAGGTAATCTTAAGCCATTACTTGGTGCAATGGCTTCTTTTATTTGACAAAGGATTCAAATGAATCTGAATATAATATATAATACTGAAGTTCTATGAACAAAAGGAGCAATATAAGATATTTTACAATTAAGTTTAGACCAATAAGGTAAGTAGGCTAAAGGGAATAATAGATAAAGCCGGTATTTATCAATTATCCATGTCATGAATGAGAGTACTATAAATTTTCTCACACACTCTTAGTAGATAAAGAGACTAAAAATCTTTTTCCCACACTATCAATGCCTCCGTGAATGGGGCATGCTCAATAAGAATAGCAGCCACCCTATGACACTTGCTTGAACCGTTAGAGCTGGCTAAATGGGTCTGGACGAATGGAGTCGCTGTATCTCTTGAGCTCCAGCAGGTTGCATACCTTATTTATTTTTGAACCCATGTAAATCTAGGGTATTGGACCGATATCTTCGTTCTGTGTCAACAAGGATATGACCTTAACCCTTTCCCTCATATAGTCGCTTTCTGACGCCTCTGCAGCAGATGGCTTTTTGAGAACATTGTGACAAAAGAAGAAACTACTCAAAACGAGCAATTTCTCCTTTTGCCACAATGTTTTCCACTTTAAGTCATAGGTTATCCATTCATCCAGACGCTTTTTTGAGTACGTACCCACAAGATAGGGTTTGAGGGTCAATTAAGGATTTTTGAGCATGAAATACGTCGTCAAGAGCTCTATCATAGTATAGCCATTTCAATCTACATTGTATAGTAGAAGAGCTCATTGTAAGTAGCTGCAACAAGACCTATTTTAGATTATTATAAAACAGTAGATTGTAATAAAAAAATTAACAGTCTTTTCCATCAAACAAATGATTGTCTGTTATTCGAATTTAGATAATGCTTGTGACCTCTTGATGGATAATCCTTGGTTATCACCATTAACTGAAAGTGCAATTACAAGACATGTTGGGGAAATGTATATTTATTATGTTTCTTAAAACTCACTGTTGACATTTATGTTTGGGGCTTGTTCTGTTTGACACGGCTCTGATGTAAGTTAATATGTTATTGTAAGTACTCCAGATTCTATTGTTATCCCAGTACAGCTGGGCTGGATTCTGTCATCTGCAGTGTTTGGATACATTTGTCTCGCCTCTAAATATCTTAATTAGTGTGCCTCAGATATGAAAAGGAATTTATCTTTTTTTCCTAGATAACATACCTTTCTTATTCTTTTTTGCATGGAAAAACATTTTAACTCTTTCCCACATACAACAAATCTTGGGCAGAAGACTTTGATAATCATGGGGGCTATATAGGAGTCACGCTTGTCGGTCGGTCAGTCCGTTGGTCTGTAGTTATTTCTTGTGAACACTATATCTCCGCAACCCTTGGTCAGAATTCAATTTAACTTCACAAGAATGATTGATACCAAGACTAGTTGTGCATATTGTCGGTCTGTTGCACTGGAATTATTTTTAAATGGGTTATGGCCCCTTGAATTTCTCATACATGATATTTCTAGTTTAGTTAAAAAATGTGGAAAACGTCTATAAAATCAAAGTATCATCATTGAATATAGCTGAAAATTATAGCAATATTGCCATAATGTTTTCAAAAGCCGTCTGCTGCAGATGCTTCAGAAAGTGTGTGAATGTAGGTAAGGTTTAAGTCAAGGAGCAAGTACTCTTCACTACTTAAAATGTCATTGCAACTTCATCTTTAATGTTAAGGAAACATTATATGAGCCCATTCTTCAGAAATTGGACAAGTTGAGATTTCTGATAGGTTGTGATCAGCCTGTATATCTACTCTGCGATATCAGAAAATATGCACAATCTGACTGAAACATTTTCTGTTTAAACAGAAATTGAAATTGAGCAATTTCACTTTTGGCCACAATGTTTTCAAAAGTCATCTGCTGCTATTGCGTCAAAATGTGTCTGCAGGTGGGAAAGGGTTAACATTACAATATTTTACAAATCTATCTGATAATTATACTTTTACAGATATTTAACCTTTTTGCCTAGATGTTATGAAAGTTGTCTTCAAGAGATTTGTGTTATCAGGAAAATGGTTTAAGATTAAGACTGCATGTTTCTGTTATTTACTAAATGTCAGACTTTATCAAGTTTGATTGCCCTTAAAGTGGCCATAAAAAAACTTATCTGTTTGTATTGGTCAGTTGGTCAGATTATCCTTTCTCAAAGTTGCCTTGTTATCCCTTTCCCCCATACAACAATTCTGCAGCAGACGACTTTGAACATATTTTGTCAAAAAATAGAAAATCTTTTTAATTGAATGGATAACCTATGACTAAAAGTGGAAAACATTGTGGCAAAAGGAAAAATTGCTTGTTTTGAGCAATTTCTTCTTTTGTCACTATGTTTTCAAAAAGCCGTCTGCTGCAGATGCGTCAACATACGTCTATAGGTGGGAAAGGGTTATACCCTGTTGAAGGCAAAGGAATAGGGTTTGAAGGTTGTCAGAGTGTCCGACTTAAGTTATATCTTATACATGGTTAGATAGAATGGATAAAAAACTTTAGTGAAAATTTAACCACTACCATAACAACCACTAGGAAATGTTATTAACCTGCAAGTTTTCAGAAATACCTGAGAGTTATTGTCTAATTTCAATGATTTTACCTTTTATATCTCCGAATTCTTCTGTTGATAATTGATTTGTTCAAACAAAGAGCCTACAAATCTATGAAGTACAATGGAACCTGTGTATAAAGACCACCAATGAAATGACAACACTATGGTCTTTATTTGTAGGGTCATTTATGCAGAAAATGAGTATTTGGGAAATTAACCCTTTCCCTCATATAGATGCTTTCTGACGCCTCTGCAGCAGACGGCTTTTTGAAAACATAGTGACAAAAGAAGAAATTGTTCAAAACAAGCAATTTCTCCTTTTGACACAATGTTTTCCACTTTTAGTCATGGGTTATCCATTCAATTATAGAGATTTTCTATTTTTTGACAAAATATGTTCAAAGTCGTCTGCTGCAGAATTGTCGTATGAGAGAAAGGGTTAAAAATATGTTTGCCATATACAGGGAAATTCTTCCAACGCGGTCTTTAGCATTGGTTTGACTGTACTTTATATTTCAGGTAAAATATAGTTTGTGTAAATTGAACTATGGCATGAAGAATACATAACAAGGTCAGTTTCCATTGAAATATTTATAGTGTTCACCTACATATCAGTTGCATGACTGCGACAGTTCAATTAACATGGAGAATATGTCACCGTAGTTACTATAAAAAGTGTGTAAGGTTATACTCTTGCTGTATGTGTATGAGGATGAAATATCCGTGCTGTCAATGAATGGTTGACTAAACATGGATGAAAACAACAATTGAGGTGAAAAATGTTGTATATGATACCTTATTTTAGTGCGCCAGCCATAAACAATGAAATATTCTCATCGTGGATATGTGATACCTATATCTTTACACCAAAATAACTCTATACTGCAAAGGAGACATAGTTTAAGTGTTTGACCAGTTTAAGTGTTACAGATAACTTGAAATGTTTAGAAAATATCCAGCATGTTGCTTAAATATGGATTTATTACAAACTTACTGTTTACAACTTTCTTTTATCAGGAATAATGGTGTATGACATATTATAAGTGCTGGGTTTAGAATTTGATATTGCATATTTTGGATTTAGCAAAACTAGTTTTCCTACAAGGTAGCTATTGTTCTGTAATGTTATTATGATGTCTGCCCTTGCAGGCTGACACATAGAGAACAAAACTTCTGTCTGTCTGTCTGTGTGTGTCATGCTTTCATTTAGTGACTTATTGGCAAGTGTTTGTTAGTTTATTTATTACATATATATTATACGCTGTGTAGGAGATAGATGGGAGCTTATGCAATAGTACACAATATAACTTGATGTATAAGCAAATTTGAAATGCTTAAAACTATATAATTCTTACATCTGTACATTCATAATGGTTGAATTTTGACAAGAATACCATTTAGGACAATATTTCAATTATATCACAATGGCCAGCTCACCTAGTGTGTATTTTCCTGGATTTCTTGAGCCATTCTTTTCAGGCAACTGGCTAAAACTTCCCACATAGACTATTAACTATTAACCTTTTCCCACATACAGGAAATCTGCAGCAGAAAGCATGTAGCTAAAACCACGGAAAAGCTCTATAATTGTTGGTATAATTGTTGAAAACTTTGTGACAAAAGAAGAAATTGCTCGTTTTGAGCAATTTCTCCTTTTGTCATGAAGTTTTCAAAATGCGTCTATATGTTGGAAAGGGTTTTTGCCCATTGGTAGAAGACAAATGATGTTTGTCACAATGAGTTGTCAATCATTGGAAAGATTGATTATGGCCAAGCTAGGGTTCAAACTCATAACCCCTAGGTAGAAAGCCCTCATTGATACTTACTGAGCAATTGTAGCTTTATTTTTGCGCTTGAAATGAGGACATATATTAAACATGTACTATAACTGGACTGATTGGTGATATAACATATAACTGGACTGATTGGTGATATAACATATTTGATATAAAATTCAATAACCCTTTCCGACATACAACATATCTGTAGCAGACCACTTTCAAAACAATTTGAAAAATCTCTATAAATGAAAGTACATTCATTTTGAAGATTAGATTGAAAGCATTATGGCTAAACGAGAAATTCCTCATCTCCCCTTCTGCAACAATGTTTTCTGTTGCAGATGTGTTAACCCTTTCCCTCATATAGACGCTTTCTGACGCCACTGCAGCAGACAGCTTTTTGAAAACATAGTGACAAAAGAAGAAATTGCACAAAACGTGCAATTTCTCCTTTTGCCATAATGTTTTCCACTTTTTGTCATAGGTTATCCATTCAATTATGGAGATTTTCGATGTTTTGACAAAATACCTTCAAAGTCGTCTCTTGCAGAATTGTCGTATGAGGGAAAGGGTTAATATGGGAAAGGGATAGTTTAACCATTGAAACTCTTGAACGAATTTTAAAACAAAGTAAATACTGTTAAATTGCTGATGATAGTAGAAGATTTCTGAGTTTTCGAAATTTGTCTAATACACAGAAAGGGTCGAGAATAAATTATTGAAGGGTTAATGTCAGAATAATTTAGTACTACAGTTTCCTGTATTCACATATCACCTGTAGAAGTTTTAAATTCTTTTCCTCATTGCTTATGTAACAACTTTGAAAAACAAAATATACAGTTACCGGTTACATGAAATATACAGATCAACCTTTTCCTAAATGCAGACACAATTATAATGCATCTGCAGCAGTCAATCTTTGCCACAGTATTTCCAACTGAATTCAATAATTCGACATTTGTTTATGATTTGTTTTCCATTTTTTTGCCTACATATTTTCAAAACCTTCTGCTGCAGATTTCCATTTGAGGGAACAGAATAAATGAATGGATTCAATTCAAATATCGGTTACATTCTTTAAGGCCTAGAAAACACATCCTTGGTACCCAGGCTATTCATAAAATATATCATATATTTTATGAATAGTCTGGGTACCGAGGATGAGAAAACATGGTTGGTCTTGAACATTTTATCATTTGCTCAAGATCTCCATTTGGTCTTCAAAAAGTATTTATCTTGCATTCAAAGAGATAAAAATGTATAAAAATGTACATGTACAAACAAGTCTGGAAGAAGAAGTTGAGGAATGTTAACATAATAACCCTTTCCCGCATACAGATGCTTTCTGATGTCTCTGAAGCAGATATATTTAGATCATTGTGGCAAATGGAGAAATTGCTCCTGATGAGCAATTTTCCATTTGCCACAATGATTTTAACTCTATTCAATAATTATAATATCATTTATAGAGATTTTCTATATCTTTAACTTGAGAATTTCAAAATCGTCTGCTGCAAATGGATAACAATTAAGCACATTATTGTAAAGTATCATAGATATCAAAAATAAATAATTCATTCATTAACTATTGGCATTCATGACCTGGTCCAATCACCCCAATATTACCCTTTTCTGTGATATGGATGATTTTCGAGGCCTCTGCCACAGTCGGGTTTATCGATTTTCAAGGTCAATCTGAGATGATATCTTGGAAGAACATGGGAAATTGTAAGATTTTTTTTAAAAAGTTGCCAATATTGTGGCAAAAGGAGAAATTATGTGTACATAATTTCATAATTTTATCCTTATTCCAAAATACTTTAAAAGGTTACCTGCTTGTAAAGGTATTTCTATTTACAAATGATATTTTTTGTCCTATAAACATTCTGACCCAGTTTCTTTATACTATCAATTCATAATACCTGAGTTTCCTTTCTGGATACTTCAAACTTTTAACCCTTTCCCTCATATAGACGGCTTTTTTAAAACATAGTGACAAAAGAAGAAATTGCACAAAACGTGCAATTTCTCCTTTTGCCACAATGTTTTCCACTTTTTGTCATAGGTTATCCATTCAATTATGGAGATTTTCTATGTTTTGACAAAATACGTTCAAAGTCGTCTGCTGCAGAATTGTCGTATGAGGGAAAGGGTTAACACATGCAGATGCATTTTGATGCATCTGTGCAAAAAACTTGAAATTGCTTTAGCTAAAGGGGAAAGTGCTCATTTTGTCAAAATGTTGTCAACTTGTTATTCAATAATGTTAAAACAAATTGAAGAGGTATTCCAAATGTTGCTTGAATCTTTTCATAGTCTTCCGTTGCATATTTGTAAAAGAGTTAAAAGGTTAAAATGCAAGGAATCAGGAGGGGGAGACAAAGGAAGAAAGCTTTCGAAAATACATTCTAAAGAAGGAAACATTTTGGGAAAATGAGTTTCGTTGGAAGTTGTCAAATTAGTTTCTTTCATTTAACCCTTTTTATCACAAACAACAAATCTGCAGCAGACAAATTTGAAAGCATCTAGGCCAAAATATTGAAAATTTCTGCTGCAGATGCATCGGAAAGCATCTGTATGTGGGAAAGGGTTATGTTAAGTTGACTTAAGTCTGCAGTATATATAAATGACCTTAAGGGATACTTAATGCTGTGACCTAGGATGATGACTTTTATGGGAGATGTATATATAGACTTTGGATCAACTTCTGAGAGATCCTACTGCACAAAGCAAACATGGCCCCGGCCTAAGAATTCCTTATGGGTAAACCGCCTCGATGGTGTAGTGATAGAGGGTCCGGTCCGCCTCTGGTGCAGAAGGTGGTGCAGGATTTTCTGGGTTCAATCTCTGGACGGGTCATACCAAACACTTTAAAAATTGTAGTTTAACCCTTTCCCTCATATAGACGCTTTCTGACGCCTCTGCAGCAGACGGCTTTTTGAAAACATAGTGACAAAAGAAGAAATTGCACAAAACGTGCAATTTCTCCTTTTGCCACAATGTTTTCCACTTTTTGTCATAGGTTATCCATTCAATTATGGAGATATTCTATGTTTTGACAAAACTACGTTCAAAGTCGTCTGCTGCAGAATTGTCGTATGAGGGGGAAAGGGTTATTAACCCTTTTCACTAAGGGTTGCAGGGTAAGCCTTATGACTCGATGGCTGGTGTCCGGATAAATGGACCGGAAGTACTGATAACTTCCGCAGAAAACGTTGTGATATAATGGAAAAAATGTTGAAAGCGGCGTAAAACAACATTCACTGGATCAATCTTTATGGGTAAAGGTCAAGGCTAGAAAAGTACAAATGTTTATTTCTGACCTTGTCATGAACTGAACTTTTGACTTAAATAAAATAATGTGAGCTTATTGTGTAACAATATAAGTCAAAGCATGACAAACAGACGGATGATGGAGAAGTAATCCTTGATTGTCACCCTACCAAGGCAGGCCACACAACAAAGGCATGAATCACTTAACACTTTTCCACATACAGCAAATCTGCCGCAGCCGACTTTGAAAACATTTAGTAAACTTAGTAATTTTGATCAATTTCTTCTTAGCCTAAATGTTTTTAAAGGTCATCTCCTGTAAAGTTGTCAGAAAGCTTCTGTATGTGAGAAAGGATTACATCATGCAAACAAGTCCAAATATCAGTTACATTGTAGTTATGGCCCTTGGATGTTTTTTTTTTTTTTTTTGTGGCAATGTACTTTTTATTTCATTTGAATATTTCTAAGGGTGCATGGAATATTTATTTGAATAAAATAGCATTTCATTAATCATCTTTTATTCGATCTGTCGCCAAAGAAAATTAAATATTTATTAATTAATGATTATCAGGTAAAAAATATCATCAAATATCAGAGTAAGTGATAGAATTAGATCTGGTTGTATCAAGTTACACCAAAGCTTTGTTAGAGTAGGGTATCACTTTGTAAAGGTGAAGGAAATATTTGTATCCATACATTTCTCACTTTATATGGATGTTACTTCATATTTCCATGTTTCTTACCTTTGAAGTTATAACCCTTTGAATCGAGTGAGGATATAGTAAACATTTGATAAATTTTGACAAAAAAAATTGCTTGATACATTACATTAACCATTTTCTTCATTCAACCAATTTGCAGCAGACAACTTTGAAAACATATATTTAAAAATACGGAATGCTTCTTTATATATAGATTTAAATACTTAACAAAGTTAAAAACATTGTGGAAAAATGAGAAATTGCTCATGATGAGCAATTTTCTCCTTTTGTCACAATGTTTTTAAAGAGGTGTCAGAAAGTGTCTACATGTATATGTGGAGAGGGGTAAAAAGTGTTCATGTCATGAACAGATTTTGTAAATTGATCATCTTGAAAATGGCAAATTGCACTTATACTTTCATTTAGGATTTGTTTGTATGTAATTAAAGTAAGGTGAATAAACATAATTGTACTTTTAACTACTATATTAATAAAGAAGAGCTGTGGTAATTGACTTTCTGTTATCAAATTATAATTTATTACAGTTCAGTAATTTCGCAAAAACAGTTTGCTTTCATGGATAAAGGATTAAGTACTGTGTCCCATGAGTAATTTGGAATATTTGTGGCCACATTCTTTCATTCTACCCCTTAACACTTTCAAGTTCTCTGCAGCAGACGGCTTTTTGAAAACATAGTGACAAAAGAAGAAATTGCACAAAACGTGCAATTTCTCCTTTTGCCACAATGTTTTCCACTTTTTGTCATAGGTAATCCATTTAATTATGGAGATTTTTCTATGTTTTGACAAAATACTTTCAAAGTCGTCTGCTGCAGATTTGTTGTATGAGGGAAAGGGTTAAAAGTTGCTTGACTTGTACATAACTTGAGACTTATTTAAACTTGAACAACCACAGTGAACAACATTTGCTGGAAATTTGAATTGCCTGGATCTTCAAGTAGAAAAAAGTATGGCAGTTTGCTTAGAACTTTGGATTTATTACTGGCGTTGATCAAATCCTAACTGATCAAGGTCAGTCTGGATGCATTATATTCATATTGTTTGACTCATTTTCTACTGATAAAGGGTTAGTTACAATGTCGAAGAGTATTACTAGTAAACAAATGACCATGACTTGGGCTGACTCTGATCAATTATGTATGTAAATGTTAAATATCACTGTGATCAGTCATTTTAGGTGCTTCAATTAGAAAACTTCAAGTATTGTAAGTTGTCTGAATTAATTGATGAAGCTTCAGTATAATATATTATAACTATTGAGGCAATTTGCAAATTGAAACTGCAAAGAGGCTTTACCTGAAGACTGGTCTCAATTGAAACTTAAAATTCTTACTGTAAATATATATAAGTTAAGCAATAAAACTAGTAATGTGGCAAAAAGTGTATTCTGCTTGTTGGAAGAAAGTATGAGGATATATTAAGGTTCAGTTAATGTTTGATAAAGCAATTCGTAACTTAACCCTTTCCCAATTGCAGACGCCTTTGTTACAGACAATATTCGAAAACATTTTGTCGAGAGGAAGAAATTGCTCATAATGAGCAAGTACTGCTTTTACCTCATTGTTTATACTCGACTCGATGATCAACTTTCATAAATGGATAGTTTCAAATGTTCACCCATATATATGCTCAAAGTTGTGTAATGCAGAGTCACAGGTTGCTTGTGGGAAAAGGTAAATAAATGGTTGTAAAAGGGGACTTTTGATTACCTACACAAACGTCTAACCCTTTCCCACCTACAGACGATATTGATGTGTTGGCAGCAGAGAACTTGTGGCAAATGAAATTTGTTCATAATGAGCAAATTCTCCTTTTGCCACAATGTTTTCAACTCTTATTCAATAATTAAACATTCATTTATAGAGGTTTTCAATATTTCTACCAAGATGTTTTCAAAGTTGTCTGCTGCAGATTTGTTGCATTTGGGAAAGGGAGGTTTCTCAATCAAATGCTTTGATCAATGAGACAAGAAATAGGCACAGTAACTGTTGGACTTATATAAGTGTTCAGTAAAGAAATATGAAATTGGTGTACAATAAATAAATGTCTTTGTGATTTCGGATATTAACCCTTTCCCACCTGTAGACGCAGTTTGATGCATCTGTGACAACACTCGAACTGTAGCGATTTGTTTTTAACCCTTCCCCACTTGTGGATGCATTCTGACGCATCTGCAGCAGGGGACTTTTGAAAACATTGTGACAAAAGGAGAAATTGCTCAAAACAAGCAATTTCACCTTTTGCCACAACGTTTACAATTTTATTCAATCATTCTTCTTTCATTTATAGAGACAGCCAGTTGCTTGGGAAGATTGTTGTGTGGAGTACTGGTGTGAGAAAACCAGGAAATGCATGAGTAGGTGAACTGGCCGCCGTGATATAAATGAGAAATTGTTAAAAACGGCGTTAAACCCCAATCAATCAATTCATTTATAGAGAGCTTCCATTGTTTTTCCTTGATGCTTTCAGAGTCGTCTGCTGCACATTTGTTGTATGTGGGAAAGGGTTAACTTAATTTACATTTACATTTATGTTATCCCGTTGAAGAACGAATAAGACCCTAAATCATCTCAGTCTAGATAAGGAGTTAACCCTTTTCTGCATTTAACCTTTTCTGATGTCTCTGCAGCAGACTGACTATTGAAAATAATATGGTAAATGGAGAAATTGCTCATAATGAGCAATTCTACTTTTGCCACAATGTTTTCCAATCTATTAACTGTTTCCAATATACAACAAATCTGCAGCAGATGACTTTGAAAACATAGTGACAAAAAATCTGAAAAATCTCCATAAACGATATCTGAAATGTTAAATAAAGTTAAAAAACAGTGTTGCTAAAGGAGAAATTGCTCATCATGATGAGCAATTTCAACTTTAGCCACGATATTTTCAAAAGTTATCTGCTACTATTGCGTCAAAATGCGTCTGCAGGTGGGAAAGGGTTAAAAATTATTAAACTTTTATAATTAAGGAAGTTTTTCACTTTTTTGCCAACATGATTTTAATTGGTCTTGTGTTCCACACATTATCATCCTTATTACCTAACTAAACCCGATGCTGTTGGGGCTTGAGAGAATATTCTCTTTTTGAGTACCAGTACAACAGGGTTTATTAGTGTCCCAATTCAAATTTTAGACTATGAAATTCGCAAGTTATATAGAGTTTAGCAATTCTTCTCAGGTTTTAGCAAACAATGTTACATTGACCTACAGTCAGATGTAGTGATGATAGCTGTCATTTTTGTTGCAATCATAAACATTTTTTAACCCTTTACCTCAAACAACAAATCTGCAGCAGACAACTTTGGTTAATTATTTAATGTGAGCTTGAAGTAGTTTTCAACAGTATTTCAGTTATCCCTTTCCCTCATATAGAAGCTTTCTTACGCCTCTGCAGCAGACGGCCTTTTGAAAACATAGTGACAAAAGAAGAAATTGCAAAAAACGTGCAATTTCTCCTTTTGCCACAATGTTTTCCACTTTTTAGCTCGCCTATTCGAAGAAACAGGGGAGCTTATGTTATCACCCCGGCGTCCGCGTTGCCAGCTTGGTCAAACCTTTGCGTGCAAGGTCTTTTCTCAGACACTGTGTATGCTGTTGCTTTGAAACTTCACACACTTATTCAGGATCATTAGGGGACCTTGTATGTCAAGTCCCATAACTCTGGAATGGATTTTGACTGAATTGTGCCCCTTTTTGGACTTAGAAATTTGGTCAAACCTTTGCGTGCAAGGCCTTTACTCAGACACTGTGTATGCTGTTGCTTTCAAACTTCACACACTTATTCAGGGTCATTAGGGGACCTTGTATGTCAAGTCCCATAACTCTGGAATGGATTTTGACTGAATTGTGCCCCTTTTTCGACTTAGAATTTTGGTCAAACCTTTGCGTGCAAGGCCTTTTCTCAGACACTGTGTATGCTGTTGCTTTGAAACTTCACACACTTATTCAGGATCATTAGGGGACCTTGTATGTCAAGTCCCATAACTCTGGAATGGATTTTGACTGAATTGTGTCCCCCTTTTTCGACTTAGAATTTTGGTCAAACCTTTGCGTGCAAGGCCTTTTCTCAGACACTGTATATGCTGTTGCTTTCAAACTTCACACACTTATTCAGGATCATTAGGGGACCTTGTATGTCAAGTCCCATAACTCTGGAATGGATTTTGACTGAATTGTGCCCCTTTTTCGACTTAGAATTTTGGTCAAACCTTTGCGTGCAAGGCCTTTTCTCAGACACTGTGTATGCTGTTGCTTTGAAACGTCACACACTTATTCAGGATCATTAGGGGACCTTGTATGTCAAGTCCCATAACTCTGGAATGGATTTTGACTGAATTGTGCCCCTTTTTGGACTTAGAAATTGGGTCAAACCTTTGCGTGCAAGGCCTTTTCTCAGACACTGTGTATGCTGTTGCTTTCAAACTTCACACACTTATTCAGGGTCATTAGGGGACCTTGTATGTCAAGTCCCATAACTCTGGAATGGATTTTGACTGAATTGTGCCCCTTTTTCGACTTAGAATTTTGGTCAAACCTTTGCGTGCAAGGCCTTTTCTCAGACACTGTGTATGCTGTTGCTTTGAAACTTCACACACTTATTCAGGATCATTAGGGGACCTTGTATGGCGTTGGTATCAGCGTTGCCTGGTTAAGATTTGCATGCAAGTATTGAAAATTTGTGATATCTTGCAATAAGTAATAGTGTGTGGTTTTATCTGATACTGATACTGTAAGTCTTCGGTATTATGTTCACTATTGGCATACATCGTATATAAACCAATTTACAGATTTAAAAGGCCTGTATGGACTTGGTTAACATTTGCATGGAAGTATTGAAAAGGTGTATTATCTTGCAATAGGTGATACTGTGTGACTTTACCTAATGCTATAACTGTTCTGAAGTAGGCCCTGATAGGCGAGCTATATTGTCCTCCGACAACTCTTGTTATCATAGGTTATCAATTCAACTATGGAGATTTTCTATGTTTTGACAAAATAAGTTGAAAGTCATCTGCTGCAGAATTGTCGTATGAGGGAAAGGGTTATATCACGACAGCCAGTTCACATGTTTTTTCGCACCAATACTCCACACAACAGTCTTGTGATGCAACTGACTACCTTCCCACATAGACAATGGAGCCCCCATTGCTTGAAGTCGAATCGCGCCTTTTATCAATCATTGAAAAGAATGAATGGCCTAGCTTAGGTTTTGACCTTACAACACCTGGATTGATAGCCGTTGCCATTACCATCTAGGCTTTATCCCTTTCCCTCATACGACAATTCTGCAGCAGACGACTTTGAACAAATTTTGTCAAAAAATGGAAAATCTCTTTAATTAAATGGATAACCTATGACAAAAAGTGGAAAACATTGTGGTAAAAGGAGAAATTTCACGTTTTGTGCAATTTCTTCTTTTGTCACTATGTTTTCAAAAAGCCGTCTGCTGCAGAGGCGTCAGAAAGTGTCTATATGAGAGAAAGGGTTAATGATATCTGAAAGATATTGTGACCAAAGGAGTAATTGCTCACCATAAGCAATTTCACCTTTTCTCAAAATGCTTTTTAAAATTCATCTGCTTCAGGTGGGAAAAGGTTAACACCAATTTATGTAATTTAACCTAAATTCCAGGTGTTACATGTAGGATTATCCTTAGATTCAATTGTGTGAATTTTATTTCCTTGTACATAATTGTACATTAAGGAAGATGTCCCGTTCCTCAAATACCCATAAACGGAAACTTCTCATTGCAACCCCTCAATTCCAAAAAAATGAGTTGATAAATTGACCCTTTCCCACATACGACCAATCTACAGCAGATGAATTTTAAAACATTTAAGCGAAAATATGGAAAGTACATTTATAAAACTTTAAGGTGAAAATAACTTGTAAAAGTAGAAATTGCTCAAAACTAGCAATTTCTCATTTGGCCATGTTTGAAAACGCGGCTGATACAGATGCTTCAAAACGGGGTTGCCTTGTCATGCTCCTACTTGGTTTTTGGTGATTCTCATAATTAACCCTTTGCCTCATACGACAATTCTGCAGCAGACAACTTTGAACATGTTTTGTCAAAAAATAGGAAATCTCTTTAATTGAATGGATAACCTATGACTAAAAGTGGAAAACATTGTGGCAAAAGGAGAAATTGCTCGTTTTGAGCAATTTCTTCTTTTGTCACTATGTTTTCTAAAAGCCGTCTGCTGCAGAGGCGTTATAAAGCGTCTTTATATTGGAGAGGATTAAGGTAGTGAATATGTATTCTAATTGTCATGTAATATCTTTTGTAGGCCTCAAGTGAATTATGCTAATTGATATTGAAGTGCTAAATCAGCAAATTATCTGAAGTTTTACCCCTTTCCACTAGCAAATGCATTTTGTAACATCTGTAGCACTGACATCTTTTTTAAAACATTGTGGCAAAATGAGAAATTGCTTTTGATGAGCAATTTATCCTCTTGTCACAATGTTTTCAGCCCTATTCTTTAATGGCTCATACTTTGATTTGTAGAGAGTTTCCATATTTTTGTGAAGATGTTTTAAAAGCTGACTGCAATAGATTTGATGTACGGTGGGAAATGTTAACCCAGATAATTATTGGCCCGGCAAAGGTCTAGATGAAATGGAGTAAACTGGTCCTTGCTTAAATTTATCTCTCATATTACTCATTTAAACCCCAAGTATTAGATACTCAAAATAATTGTTTATGACATCAAAAATAGCTTGCCTGATACAGATGCTTTCTGACACCTTGCAGCAGACAACTTTTGAAAACATAATGAGCAATTTCTCCTTTTGCCACAACGTTTTCAGCTCTATATTATTATTAAACTCTCATTTATCGAGATTGTTCACATTTTTGGCAAGACGTCTTCTGCTGCAGATTTGCTGTTTGTGAGAAACGGATAAACATCTTGATCTCCTACTCTTGTTTTAGCCTGTAATGTAGGGTATCTATAACATTTGAAATGAATAGTTTCCTGCCAGTGGCCACATGTAGACCCATTTTGACGCATCAGCAGCAGACGACATTTGAAAACATTGTAACAATGGAGAAATAGTTCAGAATGAACACTTTCTCCATTTGCCTGATTTTTTTCTCTTTTCAAAAATTATACTTACTTTAACCCTTTCCCTCATACAACAATTCTGCTGACGACGACTATGAACATATTTTGTCAAAAAATGGAAAATCTCTGTAATTGAATGGAAAACCTATGACTTAAAGTGGAAAACATTGTGGCAAAAGGAGAAATTGCTCATTCTGAGTTTTCACTAAGTTTTCAAAAAGCTTGTCTGCTGCAGAGGCGTCAGAAAGCGTCTATATGAGGGAAAGGGTTAATGAGAGATTTTCAACATACTTGCATAGATGTTTTAAAAGTTGTCTGCTGAAACTTGGTTGTATTTTGAAGACATGGCAAAAGGAGAAATGGCTCATAGTGATCGATCGAGCCATTTCTATTATAAGCCATTTCTCAAACATTTGCAACAATATTTATACTTTCGTTTCTGTTAAATTGTGCATATTTTTGTCCGCCAGCTGCAGATTTCTCATTATTTGGAAAGTATTAAGAAGGAGCAATTTAACTTTTTACATTCTCATGATTTTTCAATATAGTAAAAATTGAAAAAACAAACAAAAAAAACGTTATTTTCAAATGTTATTTTATTTTCTCCATTTGTTTATAAGAAGAATGATGTTCAAGTCTACATATTGAATTGTAAGTAAATGAGTTAAATTAAAAAATTGTTAAGTTTGTTTCTCATAACAAGAGTTTAAGTCATACAACCTGTAACAGAAAGGGACTTGTAAATATGTAAAGCTTGTATTTGTTTATGGATATTTTCTGCATCAATTGATAGATTGTATATATATCTAATTCAATCCAAGTAAAAGAGATAGAAAACAAATTCAATATGTATTGATTCACAAAGGAGTCTTTCATCTAATCTTTTTAAGTACTGGATCCTGCAGAGATGATTTTTAGTGTCTTCTGCTTTCAAAATATCAAAACAAATTAATCCTTCCCTCTAAATAATGACGACTTTGAAAGCATACCTGAAATAAAAATGGAAACTTAATGTAAATGAAAGTACATTAATTTGATAGAGTTGAAAACATGGTGACAAAAGGAGAAATTGCATGGTTTTGAGAAATTTCTTCTTTTGTCGCCAAGTTTTCAAAAAGCCATCAACTGCAGAGAGAAAGCGTCTATATGAGGGAAATGGTTTACCCTTCTCCAATAATGAGAAATCTGCAGCAGACGACTTTGAAAACATCTTGGGCAAAACATATTGAAAATCTTTATTTATAAATGAAGGTATTAAGTATCATTCAAAAAATTAAAAACACTGTGGCAAAAGGAAAAATTGCTGTAAATGAGCAATCTAACTTTTCAAAATTGATGCATCAGCATGCGCGTCTCCCTGTAAGAATGGGCAACACATTATGGAACACCTGAAGTATTCTATCTACACAGAGTACAAAAGCTTGTAGAAAACATCCGCTGCAGAGGTACTGTCAAATGCTGTCTCTATTCAGAAAAGGATTTATAAACGGCGCTTATATCAGAGGATAAAACTTTTATATATCTTGGAAATTGAAACTATAATTTTTATATTATTGGGAGGAGTGATTATTGCTCCTTTTCTGACAACATTTTTAATTCTGTTTTTAAAAATACACATCATATTCCTACAAATTTCATTATTATTACAGTTAGCTGTTTTAGTAATAATTCTGCCTAAATATTTTCAAAACTATCTGGTGCATAATTACGTTGTACAGGTTTAAAGAATGCAAAATAGCACTTTCTCTCCTCCCATACTGTTTTCATCTTAGAATTTTATCATTCCTTCAATTTTCCAGATGTTGAATTGTTTACTCTAAGTAGGGAACACTTGAAATATTGTATCAGGATAATGTTTAGGAGAAAATAAAATAATAAAAAAGAACCAAAAAAATATAATTGTAGAATATAAATGATGTTAACCCTTCCCACAACAAATCTTAACCCTTTCCCTTTTAAAGACGCTTATAGAGATTTTCTATTTTTTGACAAAATATGTTCAAAGTCGTCTGCTGCAGAATTGTCGTATGAGGGAAAGGGTTAAGTAGACATTAATTAGACACTTTGAAAAAATGTTCTCCAAAATACAGAAAATCTGAAGAAAAAATTATGACAAAATAGAGACGTAGAGCAATTTCTCCTTTTGCCACAATATTTTCTAAAGTTGTCGGCTGCAGATGTGTTTGCATGTGGTAAAGTTTTAAGGAGTGATAAAAAAAAAAAAAAACCTGCGATCTTTCCATAGTATATAAATTATGTTAGAACTCCAACGGGGTTAAGCCCAAGGCGTGTCTGTTCCGTTTTGTAGTAAGACTACATTGTTTTTCAAGATGCAAATAGTTTAGTTGTTTAGTCCAACGGGTAAGATAACCTTGTTTGGGTTGTCTCACATTTCTCCTGTGCAAATCAAATTAAATGTTTCCCTCTTACAGACCCTTTCTGATTTCTCTGCAGCAGACATCTTTTGAAAACATTGAGCAATTTCTCCTTTTGCCACAATGCTTTTAACTTTATTCAATACTGTTTATATCTGAACCTTCTCCCTCATATAGACGCTTTCTGATGCCTCTGCAGCAGACAGCTTTTTGAAAACATAGTGACAAAAGAAGAAATTGCTCAAAACGAGCAATTTCTCCTTTTGCCACAATGTTTTCCACTTTTAGTCATAGACTATCCATTCAATTATAGAGATTTTCTATTTTTTGAGAAAATATGTTCAAAGTCGTCTGCTGCAGATTTGTCGTATGAGGGAAAGGGTTAAGAGTGCAGATTTTTGACTAAATGTTTTAAAAGTCGTCTGCTGCAGATTTGCTGTAAGAGGGAAAGGATTAAGTGATAAACTGAAAGTAAAACATTATGCTAACAGTAACATTTCATGTTGGAAAAACATTATTTGACCCGTAACCCTTTCTCTATAGAAAATCTCTATAATTGAATTTATAACCTATGACTAAAAGTGGAAAACATTGTGGCCAAAGGAGAAATTGTCTGTTTTGAGCAATTTCGTCTTTTGTCAATATGTTTTCAAAAAGCCATCTGCTGCAGAGGCATCAGAATGCGTATATATGCCTATCCTGGCAGGATGAAACATAGGTATTACTTCACAGGCTTTTGTTTGTCTGTCTGTTAACCCCTTCCCACATACAACAATTCGGCAGCAGACGACTTTGAAAACGTCTAGGCAAAAGCACAGAAAATCCTTTTAAATGAAAGAACAATAATTGAATAGAGTTGAAAATATGGTGTCAAAAGTAGAAATTGCTCGTTTTGAGCAATTTCTTCTTTTGATGCCATGTTTTCAAAAGCCGTCTGCTGCAGAGGTGTCAGAAAGGGTTAAAGTTTAACATATTTAACAATTAGTAGACAACCTATTCAATCCTTTGAATTTTCTACTTTCAGAGTGATTGAAAATGTTTAAAAAGAAGAAGAAGCCCCAGATTTCGGGGCCGTCAAACTTTGAGCATCGTGTTCACACTGGGTTCGACCATCATCAAGGCCGTTATGTGGGTTTGCCTTCACAATGGCAGGGGATTGTGTCGGACGAGGATAGTGCAAGAAGAAGACCAATGGTCGACCCTTCTACCATCACAGAAATAGATATTCAACCTCTTAAAGTAAGTTACCTATACCACAAGGAATATGAGATGTATATCATGAAAAAACCCACCTTATCCCTTTACCAATTTCATTGAAATCGGACCTAAATGCTTCACTGTATGCAGGGTTGTCAAAATGTTTTTTTGTAACAGTTCAAATGAGAAAAGTAACCAATCTGGCTGGGGGTCAGGCCCCCTTGTGGTTAAAGGGCAAAGCTCTGGTAGGACCCTCAGGGGACCAAAACTATCAGATCAAAGAGCGCTTTTAACTAGTTGATCTGCTGAGACCACATAAAAGGTCGTCATAAATTGACCCTATACATTTAAATATTTTATACAATTGGAACACTCTGCAACCACAGCTTTTCTATCTTGTTTTCTCCCTTTTGCCAAAATGTTTTCAAAAGTCATCTGCTGCAGAAGCATCAGAAAGCGCCTGTATGTAAGGGTCAATGGTCAAATAATGTTTTTCCAACATGAAAGATTAATTTTACTGTTAGCATATTGATTGACTTTCAGTTTATCACTTAATCCTTTCCCTCTTAAATGTTTATATGGGTTGTCTCCCCTGTTAATAACTAACAATTTTACTGGCAACAATTCTATTGGCTGCCGCAAAGGTCAATCTTAGATGACCAGTTATAATCTAATCTATATTAACATTTGCTTCTGCAGGGAAGTTTAGGCATGGTTTTAATAACATTGACCTTTTCCTTACAAGTGTTGATTAAAAGTATGCTTTTATATTCATCCTACCTGCTTCAAAGTAGGATTGTTTGTCCTAAATTTCTTGAATATTTCTGTGAGAAATAATACAGAAATACATGTAAAATTGAACATTGGTTGCAAAGTCTTTAACACTTCTGTTTGAAATGCCATCGTTTACAAAAATGTAATAAAAATGCTTGAATCTTTCATATTTTGCAATTTCAGACCATTATTCGTGGTAACTCTGGTACGTTAAATGGAACATCGCAGTCTGGCCATGGGCCAGGTTTATCAGTAGCTAGATCAAATTCACTCCGAAACACATCACCTCCAGCACGGCGGAAATATCAGCCAGATGGTAATCATCCGCCCCTTACGGAGGATGGTCACATGGGCCAGGTGCCCAATAGAGGTCCAGGAGGGGGCCCACATCCCCAGTATCATGGGCCGCCACCATACAGTAGAGAACCCAATCAGGATCACAACAATGCGCGTCCGGACCAGTATAACAGACAGGACAGTAGGGATCCGAGGAATTCTAACATGTATGGAGATAAAAATAATAGGGACCCTCGTGATAATCGATCACATCCCAATGAAAACCGGCAACCAGGGGTTAATAGGCACCCTAATGATTCACAGCATGAAAGATATGATAGGGATTACCCTGACAGTGGGAGGTTACAGCCCCCTAATAGGGACGACCACAGGGGCTCACATCCTAACAGTAGGGATCAGAGCTTTGAGTATGATAGACGGTCTGAGGACTATAACTCTAGGAGAACAAATGACTCTTTTGATAATTATAGGCGGGACCCTCATGACATGTCTCCGCCCAGAAACAATCAAATACCGCCTGGTGGGCGGAGTCCACAGCATCCTTCACAAATTCCAGGATACACAGATGATCCTCGGTTCCAGCAATATCCCAATGGCAATGGGACTCTTCCGCGCCAGTCACAGGATATGCATGGTCATAACACATTACCAAAAAATCCTCAGCAGTATGAAAAGGTTAGTACAAACTCTTTTGTATATATAGTAGTTGACAGCCTTGGTTGTGTAGTGGTAGAGCGTCCGCATCAGGTGTGTGGGTTCAATCCCCAGTGGGTAATACTAAAGACAATATGGTAGTTATGATTTTCCCTCCTTGGCACTCATGATTGTAAGCATTACGACTGACTTGCTGGTGTCAGGATAAATAGACCAGTAGTACTAGTACTAAAGTGGCATGAAACACTATACAAAGAAACAAAGTTTATAGTAGTCATGGTTCACCCTTTCCCACTTTCAGCAATTTCTCCTTTTGTCGCAATGATTTCTTTTTGATAAGTCAAACTGTAATTTATAGAGATTTTCCATAAATGTATATCCAAATCAACTGAACTTTCTTTTTATATGGGAAAGGGTGAATAGTCTAAAACCTGAATAGTCTTCATAAGACATTTTTAGGGCCATCTGCTTCCCAACACACAATAAATCTGCAGTAGACCACTGAAAAAATTAGGAAAATAATTGTTAAATAAAATCCTATAAATGAATGAATTATGAATGAATAGAGTTGAAAATATTTTTTCATAAGAAAAATGGTCATTATGACAAATGTCTCAAGTTGTTAGAATGTTATCAAAAGTCATCTGCTGCAGATTTGTCCAATTATGTCTGAAAGTGGAAAAAGGGTTAATGAATAGATGGAAACATTGTGTCAAAAGAAGAAATTGATAATTATGTTGTAAGTTGTCTGCTGCAGATGTATAAACAAGACCTGGGTAGCATGAAAACATGATGGCAAATGGCAAAATTTCTCCTTTTGCCACAATGTTTTCAACTCTACTCAGAAGTTATACATTCATTAATAGAGATCTTCCATATTCTTGTCTAGATGTTTTGTCTGCGGCAGATTTGCTTTATTTGGGAAAAGGTTAAATGAATGTTAAAGACAATGTAATATCAAGAAATTTAGAAGTTAATTATACCCCCTTCGAAGAAGAGGAGGTATATAGGAGTCACTGTGTCGGGCTGTCTGTCGGTCAGTCGGCCGGAAGCCATATTTTGTCCGGCCTATTTTCTACAAACCACTGGGTAAAATTCACTAACATTTTACATGAAGCTTCTATACCAAACGGAGATGTGCATATCCTAAAGGTCTTACAATTGCATGTTATTTTACAGAGTTATGGCCCTTTTACTTATTAAGTTATGGTGTAGGTCAAGGTGCTGTTTTGGGGGTATTAATTTTATCCTCTTCAGTGATAGTTCTAGTTTTTTATGCTGTTGAAATATTGTAGGAATTTGGGAAATTTTCATTCAATAAATTCCTTATACCTTTTGCCTTGAACAGGCTCACTAATGACATTGTTTATTGAAGGAAAAATTCAAAATATTATGATTTTATTATATCAATGTTTTAATTAATGTAACTTTGAGTAACTCTTTGAGATAATCTATGTAGTTTTTCTTTAAAAATCAATGAAATTTTCCCTTTTCTCTTTCCCTCTTGTATTTTGATGCATGTGCAGCAGACGACTTTTGAAAACATTGTGGCAAAAAAGAAATTGCTCAAAACTAGCAATTTCTCCTTTTGCCACAACATTTTCAACTATCATTAAACTCTCTTTTATTGAAATCAATCACATTTTGGCCAGGATGTTTTCAAAGTCTTCTGCTGTAGATTTGTACTACGTGGGAAAGGGTTAAGGTGGCTATTTAACACACTATACTCACATGAAAAGATTCAGGATTGCAAAGTCTGCCAACATGCTGAAGTGATTTCTTAACCCTTACCCTCATATAGACGCTTTCTGACGCCTCTGCAGCAGACAGCGTTTTGAAAACATAGTGACAAAAGAAGAAATTGCACAAAACGTGCAATTTCTCCTTTTGCCACAATGTTTTCCGCTTTTTGTCATAGGTTATCCATTCAATTATGGAGATTTTCTATGTTTTGACAAAATACGTTCAAAGTCGTCTGCTGCAGAATTGTCGTATGAGGGAAAGGGTTAGCCCTTTCCCACAAACAACAATTACATAGCAGACGATATTTTGTCTGCTGCAGATGCTTCAAAATATGACTGCATGTGGGAAAGGGAAAACACATGTACAAGTAACATTTGTCAGATTTGATTGCATCAGAATAGAATGATGCAGATCTATTTGAAAATTCCTTGAGAATGCTGCATGTCAGTTTCATCACCATTTTGTACGTGCTATAAAAATTTACCTCCTGTGTTACAAAATAACAAATTGTTCTCATTCTCTGCTTAACCCTTTCCCGCATATAGACGCTTATCGACGCCTCTTCAGCAGACAGCATTTAAAAACATTGTGACAAAAGGAGAAATTGCTCAAATCAAGCAATTTCTCCTTTTGCCAAAATGTTTTCAATAATTAAACTGACGCTTAGAGATTTTTATATTTTTTCCCATATGTTTACAGAGTCGTCTGCTGCAGAATTGCTGTATGTTGGAAAGGTTAAATATAAGATAACTAACAAAAATTAACAGATCCAAATAAAGGGTCTGAACTCTGAATTGTGTTTATCAGTTTGAATTCTCACACAATACAAATGGGTACTCACAATTAATTTGATACTTGGATCATGTTTTGATGCTTAACCCATAATTTAGTTCTGAACTTATGAATTTTATTTGGATGTTTTATGTTGTTTTGTTTGAGGCTTACACATGTATTGCAATGTTCTATTTTAACCTTATAAAGGGGCAAGGAGGACCTCAGCACAGTCCTGGTGGTAAGATGTCCAACTACCAGGGAATGCCTCCGCATCAGCAGCAGCAGCAGCCCCCACAGCCAGCCCCTAGGGGTCAGGTCCCGCAGACACCACCTAAATCACCACAACATAAAACTTCACCAGGGCCCTTCCCAGAACAGCAACGCCTCTCACATGAACAGGTGCCCCTTTTATGTTTGTGACTAACCATCTATTTACTATGATCAGACATGGAGATAGGATGCATATTAACCCATTCCCACAAACGAAAAATCTGCAGCAGACTACTTTGAAAACTACTAGTCAAAAATATGGAAACTCTCTATAAATGAATGAAAATTACTTAATAAAAGTGAAAACACATTTTGAGCAATTTTTCCTTTTGTCATAATGTTTTCAAATGTTGTCTGCTGCAGAGAAGTCAGAAAGTTTCTGTATGCGGGACAGGGTTAAGTGAATTGTCTTACTAATTCTTTTAATAGGGTCTGATAAAGTGATAAGGGAGATATTGTGGAGAAAAAGCTCAACCTGGTCATTTATGCATATTCAAAATACATTCTTACTAGGGCCATTCGTTTTCCACTGATGAGCTAAAATAGTCTATGTGGTAAAGTAGCCAGTTCTATTGAGTATTGGTTCGAGAAAGTTGGGAAACATGATTTGATGAACTGATCACCACAATATTACTGAAAATGTTTTAAAAGTTATGTAAATATCCAATCAATCAATCCAACAGACAACACAACACCATTTTTCCGCCAAGAAATTTAATGCAAATCTCAAAATGGATTTTGTTTGTTCATGTAGACTTCTTTTCTAAGTACAAAATCATGGACATAATTAAGGTCGATAGAGGGTGCTTGTGAAATCAAATGACTTAATTAACCCTTTCCCATATACAACAAATCTGCAGCAGATTGATTTGTAAACACCAAGGCAAAAAATATGGAAAATCATTATGAATCAAAGTATATTTAATGAGCATTGTGGCAAAATTTGGAAATTGCTTATAAATCATGAGCAATTTTTCCTTTTGGTGCAATGTTTTGAAAGTGGTCTGTGTTTAAATATGTGTGTGCATGTGAGAAAGGGTTATTGTGATTAGACGGTAATTGTGTTTTAACATGAATGAATTAATTGGGCATACTTTTCTACTTACTAACTTTCATGACTAATTGTGATGGTTAACATCCTTCCACAATAATGAACATGTACCAGTATGTGATTTCAAAATGCTCTCCTTCATTGAAAAAGGGCTTGGCATGCATGAGATGCAGCACAACTGTTTTTTTCCGTACCAAATTTCTGCATAAGCATGTAAGCATGATTTGCTTTGGTCTTTGTTCAAGACCTGTTATAAATAAAGCATGATATATTTTAGTCTTTAAGACATCTAAATATATTTATTACTTTTTGGTTCTAGTTCAGAGCAGCATTACAGATGGTTGTCAGTCCAGGCGATCCGAGAGAGAATCTGGAAAATTTCATCAAAATCGGCGAAGGTTCTACCGGCATTGTGTGTATAGCTACTCATAGAACTAATGGGCGACAGGTTGCTGTCAAAAAGATGGACCTTCGACGACAACAGAGAAGGGAACTTCTGTTTAATGAGGTAAACTTCTATCCATTCTTTCCCACACACAGACACAGTTTGATGTATGTGTGGCAGAAGAAATTTGAAAAATATTTTGGGAAAGCGAAAACTTAACAAGCACTGTCTCCTTTTCTACGTTATTCTTTAATTTTACTTTCATTTAAAAAGATTTTCAAAATTGTATGCGCGCTAAATGATCTTAGCAGTCGATGCACCATAAACATTCAAAATTGTAAAGAGCTGTTTTCCGTTTTATGCTGTACATTCTTTTCAGTTAATGGTTAATTTTTGAAAGAACATCAATTTATCTTTTAATTAACTTTAAATTAAATTTGACAGGTTCTATATTGATTACATGAGGCACACCATACAATAAACCAACAATGGAAGTTTGTGAAATTATTGTCAATTACTGTATAGTTGCTACTTAACCCTTTCCCTCATACGACAATTCTGCAGCAGACAACTTTGAACGTATTTTGTCAAAACATAGAAAATCTCTTTAATTGAAGGGATAACCTATGACTAAAAGTGGAAAACATTGTGGCAAAAGGAGAAATTGCACGTTTTGTTCAATTTCTTCTTTTGTCACTATGTTTCCAAAAAGCCGTCTGCTGTAGAGGCGTCATAAAGCGTCTATATGAGAGAAAGGGTTAAGTCAACTTTTACTTATACGATTCGATGGAGAACAGGGAAGATCCTGATCAGAATGTGTGATGGTGCATCCTGATCTGGATCTTCTCACTGGTTGCAACATTGATAAGGATGGTTTTGTTGTGGCGTCACCATTATTTTGATGTTGTTATCAAATTGTTTTATTTCTCCTAGGTTGTGATCATGCGAGATTACCACCATCCCCATATTGTGGATATGTATGATAGTTTCCTCGTGGGAGATGAACTGTGGGTTGTGATGGAGTTTTTAGAAGGTGGTGCTCTAACGGACATCGTTACACACAGCAGGTAAAATATTTTCATGGTAGAAGATTTTAAAACTTCTTAACCCTTTCCCTCATATAGACGCTTTCTGACGCCTCTGCAGAAATTGCTCAAAACAAGCAATTTCTCCTTTTGCCACAATGTTTTCCACTTTTTGTCATAGGTTATCCATTAAATTATAGAAATTTTCTATTTTTTGACAAAATATGTTCAAAGTTGTCTGCTGCAGAATTGTCGTATGAGGGAAATATATTCTCACATGCTGATGGATTTTTGAGAAGAATGTGGCAAAAGGAGAATTACTTATGATGAACAATTTCTCCTTGTGCCACAATTTCTTAAACTCTTTTCAATAATTATAGTTTCATTTAAAGAGATTTTCCATCTTTTTACGTATATGTTTTTCGAAGTTCTCTGCTGTACATTTGTGGCATGCTGGAGAGGATTCATAAAATCATACTTAAATTCAGCTGTTACCTTTGCTGCTGATGATAGCTTTATGTTCACAGTTTATCTTTAAATTGAGTAAATCTGTATGACTGCTTATCCAATATGTAAATGACAAAATTAATGCCATTTTAGTACAGTTTAGTTGGAAAATATTATGATACAAAATGGTTTATGTGAAGCTAATGACTTACAAATAATTGTGATGACAACTAAATTCATTTTATTTCTAGTAATCTATTCATTTAAAGATTCTGATTTTTAAATGCAAATCATTTACCCACATGCTTATGGCCACATATCCTATACAGTATCTCACATATTATGTTAACTACATCATGCTGTAAGCAGTTTTAACCCTTATCCCACTGTGCTCGCTGTAAAACAAGATTGGCATATCATATTAAGCACAACTTTAAACTACAGTTGTGAACAATTTAGATCAGAAGCAGTTTTCATGTTCATTTTTACTCTAATCTTGGTCCACATTTGCATATGCTCAACTTTAAACAAACTACTAACTACAGTTGTGAATAATTTAGACCAAGAGCAGTTTTCATGGTCACATACTTTAACCCTTTCCCACATACAACAAATCTGCAGCAGACGACTTCGCAACCCTCTGGTAAGAAATATGGTAAATGTCATTACAAGCAATTTCTTCTTTTGTCACAATGTTTTCAAAAGTCGTCTGCTGCAAAGGCGTCAAAAAGTGTTTGTTTGTGGGAAGCGGTTAACCTTGGTCTACATTGTTCGCTACTCAGTAGTCAAAACTTAATAAAGACTTGTCCATTAACATGTGAGAATTGTTTGTCATAAATCAGGAATTAGGCATGATAAGGGTTAATCCCCCCCTTCCTCATTATGTTATATGTTTTCATACTTCTAATGCATTTGACATAGGAACTATAATTAATTTTTCATTCATGTGTTTGAATTTTACTAACAAAATGTAACCAAGCTCTTCTAACAATATTGAAATATCAAGATTATTTCTGAAAAGAAGAAATTACTCACTTTTAGTATATATATTTTTTTCTATTGCCACAGTGTTTCGATTTAACTGTTTTCCACTTACAGCAAATTTGCAGCAGAGAACTAAGAAAATATGTTGGCAATAGGTTGAAATTCTCAACAAATGAAATAAAAGCTGCTATATCGAGTTGAAAACTTGCAATAGCAATTTCTCCTTAATAGACTTAGGCTGTTTTAACCCTTTCCCTCATATTGACGCTTTTTGACGCCTTTGCAGCAGACGGGTTTTTGAAAACATAGTGACAAAAGAAGAAATTGCTCAAAACGAGCAATTTCTCCTTTTGCCATAATGGTTTCCACTTTTAGTTATAGGTTATCCATTAAATTATAGAGATTTTCTATTTTTTGACATATATGTTCGAAATCGTCTGCTGCAGAATTGTTGTATGAGGGAAAGGGTTATGGAAATTCTTAAAATATGTCTGGTGCAGAGGCAACAATAATTGTATATGTGTGACTAATATGTATTTAACCCTTTCACAACTACAAAAAATATGCAGCAGATGACTTTGAAAATATGGAAAATCTCTTTAAATGAAAGTACATGTATAGTCATTGAATACAGTTGAAAACAAAGTGGCAAAAGGAGACATTGCTCATCATGAGCATTTTTTTCTTTTGCCACAATGTGCCATAATGTTTTTAAAAGTCATCTGCTACAGAAGCATTAAAATATGTCTGTAACTGGGAAAGGGGGCTTAAAATTGGTATTTGATAGTGCTCTGTACAGTACATGGCTTACCCGAAAGGACAATGTAGCTTTTTGTTACAAGTTAATGCTAGTTATATATGGAGGATATTGCATGAGTGTTTAATTATTATCACTTTTATTAAACAAGTTTACTAAGATGATATGCTGTGAGCCTTGGCAAGCTTCATGTTCAGCTTAGTTAACGAGTTCATTAAAAGTGATAATAAATTAATAGAATGAGATATTCTTTTTATCACATAAAATGATTTATGAGGCGTATTTCGAAAAAATGTACTAACATTTACCATATTTCTACATGAAATTTACCGTTTTTGGTGCCAAAGTGACTAACCTTATGACGTCAAACCGCCGACGTGACGTCATTTCCATAGTTTGGTTTCCGCGTTGTAACAAAGACTTGAGCGTAAGACTGGAAACTAAACTAGTAGTGTCATATGATATTTATGTAATGGCATTTTGACACTACCAGAGAGGATATATGTGATAAACATTTATATAACAAATGTAGCATCTTATTTATACCACGCAAACCAATTTTGGACTGATATTCTGTTGCAGTTCTAATAAGCATATTCGTTAAATAAACAAAATTTACAATATGTTAAGCTTCTCAAATTTAATATATATCATAACAGCTTTACATTTTGTGTTTCATATTTACTCACAGTTCTTTCAAATCAGAATTACTCACAATTTGGAATACATGTGTAGCTTAGGAATGAGCACTTATTTCCCATAATGTAGTGTTTGTAATATTGCCTTTAATTTAATTTTCATATGTAAATATTCACCTCTATATACGGACATTCTCTTGTATGATATTTCGTTGTCATGGGCATATTGTCTACTATCATAAAAGTATTTGTATTGTATATATGCTTTATAGTACAGTCAAACTTGTTAAAAAGAACTGAACATTTTGATAAATACGAAAATAGGTTTTTGTGTCGCCTGTCTTTGCAGGAAGACACATGGCAATCAGTTGTCTGTATATATGTCTGTCCTCAGACAAATTAAAATTTACAGACATACTGGCAGATGAAATCATGTGTGCCTACAAACTTTCCTGGCGAGTGATAAAATATGAATTTCATCAAGCTTTTCAACCCTTTGCCATATATATCACTTTATGATGCGTCTGCAGCAAACAACTTTTGAAAACATGGTGACAAAAGGAGATATTGCTCATAATGAGCAATTTCTCCTTTTGTCACCATGTTTTCAACTCGATGCAATGATTAAACTTTCATTTATAGAGATTTTCCATATGTTTGGCTAGATGTTTTAAAAGTCGTCTGCTACAAATTTGTTGTATGTGGGAAAGGGTTAATGTCTGTTCAGAGATGTACAGCTGACAAATTTTGCTATATCAAGCTTATCTCATTCCAAAATATTACTCAAGCATTTATCTCATGTTAATCATCATAAAACACATTTTCATTCTTATTGCTCTCTGTTTCTATAGACCAGATTAGGATCTTGTCAAACTGAACACTTTAGAATATTTTCTTAGATAACTTGTCTCTTCCACGCAATATATCCATATCTACCAAACCCTATGTTGTGGCTCTCATTAGAAACATCTCATTGAGACAGTTCTCATGGCTACCCATAATATAGCGTTTTATTCAGAAATTTAGATTTCAGTCTTGTTAAAATTCACTATATCTCAAGCTTTGTATGTATGTATACTATCCTTTATATATTCAATGTAATATGTCTTGGTGGTATAAACAAGATAAAACTGACCTTCGAAGGTTTTGAAATTAACCGTTTTTCATATAGTATAAATTTGCAACAGACGACTCTGAAAACTTGTATGCAAAAATGTTGAAACTCTTTGAATGAATGAATATTTATTGGAAAGAGTTTAAAACTTGGTAAAAGGACATGTTGCTCTTTATGAGCAATTTCTCCTTTTGTCACAATGATTTAAAAAAAAATTGACTGCTTCAAATGTGTCTACATGTGGGTAAGGGTTAATGGCAAAGTGATATTAAATTCTTGTAAAGTCAATTGTTTGTCATAGCAGTTCTCCAAAAGCATTAGGAATGCTGGTATGAATAGATGGCTGACAGGAAATATCCTTATCAGATTGCATTAGGACACAGGCTCTCTCAATTCCTGCCTGTTTGCTAATCTCTGAAGGTCAGTTTTACCATGGTGTGGCTCGTGTGTGTGTATATATATATATAACTTATCTACCTGGAATGACTAACCCCCCCTATAACCGTTTCTCTCCGTCTCTATTAATTTGTAGTATATTCAATGGTAGGATGAACGAGACCCAGGTAGCCACTGTATGCAAGGCCTGTCTGAAGGCCCTTGCTTTCCTACATTCCAACGGGGTCATACACAGAGACATCAAGTCTGATTCCATACTGCTGTCGCATGATGGAAAGGTAAGCTTCTTCCTTTTAACCCTTTTCCTGGAGACAACCAACATGCAACAGACAACTTTGAAACATTCTTGGTAATAACTTGAAAGTTTTCTTTAACAAAGATCTAATTACTTAAATGTGTTGAATGCATTATGGCATATATAGAAAAAATGATATTTACGCCAAAATTAATTCAAATGTGTCTGCTGCAGATTCGTCAAAATGCTGGAAAGAGTTAAATATTTCACTGAAACAGAGGATTTCTGATGCCTTATGCAGCAGACATCTTTCAAAAACATTGTTGGAAAAGGAGAAATTGTTAGAAACAATTATTTCAAAATGGTATCAAATTTATCCTTTCCATATTTTTATTTTCTTCTTCATTTGCTTTCAAAGAAAAAGGTACATAAAATACCATATTGGGTGAATTTGCAGGTGTCTGCTTCAAAAAATCTCTGACAGGAAAAACAAGTTAGATTGAAAAACTTGTACTGATTTTGATACAGAGCTGAAAATATTTAAGGAAAGGAGAGAAATTTACCATTTTAACCGTCTCCCACATATAGACCCTTTCTGGCGCCTCTGCAGCAGATGACTTTTGAAATCATTGTGGCAAAACGTGAAATTTTTCATAATGAGAAATTTCTCCTTTTGCCACAATATTTTCAATATATATTCAATGATTATACTTTCATTTATAGAGATGTTTTTATAGATTTGCTTAGATGTTTTCAAAGTCGTTTGCTGCAGATCTTTTGTATGTGGGATCGTGTTAATATTATGGTTTAATTCATGAATATCAAAAATATTTGGCCTGTTATTTTTGTCACCTGCCTTAAATTACTTTTCCCTTGTCTTACTGTCACACTTTCATTAAGTGACATATTTATAATTAAATACAATATAATCCAACAAAAAAGTAGTAGATGGATTAGAATTTTCCGCAAAAGTTTTTGACAAAATATTTATGAAGTTTATAAAAACTTGAAATGAGTATGTCAAACTACATTTTACAGGTAAAATTGTCAGATTTTGGATTCTGTGCACAAGTTTCCCAGGAGCTTCCAAAACGCAAGTCACTGGTTGGTACCCCATATTGGATGGCACCCGAGGTGATTTCCAGGCTGCCATATGGACCAGAGGTAGGAATTTTGTTTAGCCCTTTCCCTCATGAAATAAGACATCTTGGCTGTTAGTCAACAACCAAATTAATAAAAAATTTGATTCTCACTCTAAATTCACAATATAATGATTTTTCAAAGCGTCTCCTGCAAATTTCTTTTATATGGCAAATATTATAATTCATAAATAAAGCATTTACTGTTTCAGAGTTTTTACTATCGGCATAATACAGTCAGCTTGATTTGATTTTATTGGGTTTTACTCTGCTTTCAACAATTTTTCAATTATATGAATACAACAGAACACTTACTCATTATTCCATGGTGATTAAGCAGTACTGGGCAGGGGAAAATTCCTTACCAAAGGTACTCCACTGGGATCATGATACAATAAAAATGAGTTTGAATCTACAATATTCCTATTACTTATTTTCAGGTCGATATCTGGTCCCTAGGTATAATGGTTATAGAGATGATCGACGGGGAGCCGCCCTTCTTCAATGAACCTCCACTACAGGCTATGAGGAGAATAAGAGATATGCCACCACCCAAATTAAAGAATGCCACTAAGGTTGGTTATAAGTTACAATACACCAAATTCGGACCCGGACAAAACCGGTGTTTCACATTCTCTACTTTCACTTTCAAACAAGGTCAAAATAATTAAAAATGATCAAATCAATCATTTCCAGTGCATCCTATACACATTTACAATGAATTTAAACTCAATGTCATATATTCAATGTATTCTGGTGATGTTATACACTCATTTCTAGGGACTATTTGACTGTAAATCAGCATGACCACAGATGTATTTGGCGTAATTTGACCTATAAGGCGTCATTTCACAACAGCCATGTTCCTTTAACTATTTACCTGGTATGAAATATTTAGAGTCATCTGCTATAGAAACATTGGAAAAATGAATATTTTTTTATAGAAATGAGAAAAGTAGAAATTGCTTGTTTTAAGCATTCTCTCCTTTTCCCAGTGTTTTCAAAAGTTGTCTGCTACAGAGGAGAATTATGACCATCTGTAACATTGGAAGCATTAAGTCTCATTCCACACAATATTTGCTTAAACATTCTTGTTCTTTCTGGAGTCATACCAAATACTTTAAAATGGTAGTAATGGCTGTCATTGGGCTCCGGGTTGCAGTGTCAGCATTAAGACTGACTGGCTGGTGTCACGATAAATGAACCAGTAGGACTGGTAACTTACCAAGGAAACGCCGTAATATAACTGAAAAATTGTTGAAGGGGATGTTAACCCTTTCCCTCATATAGACGCTTTCTGACGCCTCTGCAGCAGACGGTGTTTTGAAAAAATAGTGACAAAAGAAGAAATTGCACAAAACGTGCAATTTCTCCTTTTGCCACAATGTTTTCCACTTTTTGTCATAGGTTATCCATTCAATTATGGAGATTTTCTATGTTTTGACAAAATACATTCAAAGTCGTCTGCTGCAGAATTGTCGTATGAGGGAAAGGGTTAAACACCAAACAATCAATCTTGTTCTTACTGCAGGTATCACCAAGACTTCAAGGATTCCTGGACAGAATGCTTGTGAGGGATGCTACACAGAGAGCTACTGCATTTGAACTTCTTCAACACCCCTTCTTGCGGGGTGCTGATAAACCTTCCTGTTTAGTGCCACTTATGAGGAGTTTTAGGAACAGCCCTTGTTGAAAGGAATACAAGTGAAACAGTTCAGTTTTATCTACATGTTTTATCAAAATCATAATTTTAATGGATAATAGTTCTAACTACATCTTGATGCTAGATGGACATACAACAGCGTTGCATTGAACAGTAGAAATGTGCATGTTGTGAGGCAGGTGTTTGGTGCCTTGAATCTGTATTGTTTATGTAAGCATAAGTGACTGGATAATTGTAAACTAACAGATACAGCACACATCAAATACACTGCTGTCTGTAGGGACATGATAGAACTGTCCATTGCTAGATTAACTTTTTCCCTCGTGAGAGGAAATAAGTGTCAAAAGTGAAGCCTCTCCAGCTTTAGCCCTTTACTTCTCGCAGACACATCTGCAGTAGCAAACGTTAGAAAACATTGTGGTAAAAGTAGAAAAAAATTCACAATGAGCTTTTCATTTTGCCACATTGTATTCAACTCTATTCAGTTATGGTACCTTTCATTTTATTGATATCTTCATAAGAATTGACCGGCTGTTTTCAAAGTTGTCTGCTATGAATTTGTTTTGTGTGGTAAAGGGTTAAAGTGGAAAGAAAAAGTGCTCTAAATAAAAAATGTTATTGTAAAAATCATTCCAAACCTTTATCACCATTCTGTAGGAAACGGCAGAAATCATTGTCTGCATTTGTTCTTGTTCTTAGAACTGCTATAAAGGCTGCATGCAGAGATGTGTGCTATTCGCTTAGAAGTGTGAAATATTTTAATTTAAACACAGACTAATGATTTTCTCGTTAGACGTCACTAATGTGATTTCAAATGGTAAATATCACAAACTATTTCTGATACAGAAACAACCTTTTATTCTCCTGTGGGAAGATATTCGAAAATGTAATAAGAATAGTAAAAAAAAATATCATAATGAGTAATATTGTTCTTCTCTTATTTAAAGTGAAACTTGATAGAGCAGAATTTGAATATATATTTGAGACATCCCCATTTAAATTGTCTTTAAGTTGAAGAAGTTGAATCATCATTCTTACTAAGGAAGATAAAAAAAGACGGGAAAAGTAGTCATATCAGATAATATAAGCCTGCAGTAAAATCATGCTCTCTTTCATTGTAAATTCCACATTGACATTAATGTAAAACATTGTGTGTTTCTACTTGTTGTTACAGTCATGTTTTGATGTGACAAGTTATTAATGTTACCTAAACTAATGGGTGGCGTCCGAAGTTAATATTCATCATTCAGTTTTGTTTTTAATTTTTAAGTTTCTGTGAAAGTTATCTTATGTTTAATGTTTTATAGTAGATGATTTTACTGCTGAAATAAATAGCTTTCTCTGTTTCCTACTGCTTATTATAAGCTTACCAATGCTGTTAAACCTTTTACCACATGCAACTAATCTGCAGCAGATGACTTTGAAAATGTCAAGGCAATAATATAATAATGGTAAAAGTATTGAATAAAGTTGATGACATTGTTTCAAAAGGAGAACGGATGATTAATTCCTATTTTTCCTTTTATCACAATGTTTGCAACAGTCGTCCTATGCAGATAAGTCAATATGACCTTACATGTGGGAAAGGGTTGCAAAACTCATGAAACCACTCAACATATCTGATATTCGCTGTTGTAATGGCCAAAATCAAAGCAAGTGTGCTTTTTCTGCAGTCTTTTCATGACTCGCTACCATTTGCAGTCATTACCCTCACAGGATAATACTTTAAACCATGCCAACATGCAATTAATCTTCAACAGTTGACTTGGAAAACATGTAGATAAAATATTGGGGAAAAAATATAAATTAATGTAAATATTGAATGGAGTGAAAATCAGCTGCAGTGTGACTTCATGTGGGAGAGAACTAATAGATTTTCAAACAATTTTTTTTAATAATGACTGGTTGTGACTAATGTTTTAACCCTTGCCCTCATATAGACGCCTTCTGACGCTTCTGCAGCAGACGAATCTTTGAAAACATAGTGACAAAAGAAGAAATTGCTCAAAACAAGCAATTTCTCCTTTTGACACAATGTTTACCACTTTTAGCCATAGGTTATCATTCAATTATAAGAGATGTTATATTTTTTGACAAAATGTGTTCAAAGTCGTCTGTTGCAGAAATGTTGTATGAGGGAAAGGGTTTTACCTTTTTTATCCTCAAATGTTTTCAAAGTAGATGACTTGATAATTAGAGGTTAACAGTTATAAAGGTATAGTTAAAGGCAGATTAATCCGTGGAAGCAAGGATTGAGTAAAACATCTCATGTATTTTACAATTCATATAACTTAATACTTGAGGTAAAAATTGTTCAGCTATTGCAATATATTCTTTTTGTAAATCAAAGGTCTTATTTCGAGACGACGAAACGTGATCATTGCATTTAAAAGTGTGACTTTGTTAGGTTGTGAATTCACCATAAGACGTCCATTTTATAGTGGTATGTATTTTCACTGCACTTCAACCCTTTCCCACATACATATAATTTGAGAATGACCAATAAAATCTAAATAAATGAAAAATAAAATTTTGACTAGAGTATGAATTAAGAATCATTGAGGCAAAAGTAGCCTCTGCAATTGCAACAAAATGTGTCTGCATGTGAAAAAGGGTCTTTTAAACTATAAATATTACTTGTATTTATTAATGAATGCTTTCCCCCCTGCAGATGCATTTGCAGCAGAAGACTGTTGAGAAAAGTGTGTTTAAAGGAGAAACTGCCTATAATGAGAAAATTCTCTTTTTCTGACAATGTTTTCAACTCAATTCAATCATTGTACTTTTATTATCTATTTTATAAAGGGTTTTTTCTTCGGGTTTTGCCAAGATGATTTCGAAGTTGTCTGCTGCAGAATTGTTGAACATTGTATTTGGAAAAAATAATAAAACTAATAAAGCTTGACCTAGGAATCATTTGCCATTCTTAATACATGTACAACTCTAAATTTCAAATAAAAAGAATCTGATATTCTGTAATTTGAGATTGAGAGCAATATTCACATTTAGAAATGGATTTATGTTTAAAATGGATTATAAGAACGGTTTAATCGTATCTTGATTTAACACTGTAAATATGTATAGCATCTTTAACCCTTTCCCACATACAACAAATCTGCAGCAGACAGCTTTGAAAACATGGAAAATCTCTGTAACCAAAAGTATTATTCCTTAATAAAATTGAAAACCTATTTGGCAAAAGTTGTCTGCTGCAGATGTGTCAAAATGCATCTGCAAGGTGTGAAAGGGTTTAAAATTGAGAATTTTCCCAAGCTGTTTTGATCAAACGTTGCATATCATGTAATATTTCCGGTCATGAATTTTAATAAATTAACATTATATATACATTCATTTCGAGACTTTCGAGTCAAGTGCTATATGAGCCAGTGTGTGGTTTACCATTTCCACATACAACAAATCTTCTGCAGACGACTGAAAACATCAACCAAAGGAAAATCAGCAAAGGTGCAATTTTTGTACATTTATTTTTAGGGGGGGGGGGGGGGGGGAAATCCGATAGGTACTGGTATGTGAAATGAATTTGAACTGGTATGTTAAATGAATTTGAAATAGATTTAGTGTTAATAATGTGAAACTATTATTGAATAAGAAAACATAAAATGATATAAAATATGCGTACGTTTTTAATATTTCTGTAATTTAGGTCTTCTTAAAATAAAAGATTGTGGGAAAAGTTTAAATTGCTCTAAACAACTGATTTCTCCTTCCCATTGTGGTTTCAAAATGTTTCTGTCTTTTTCATGATATTACCTATTTAACTTTTGTTAATACAAGCTACTTTAAAAATGTTGTATTATGTAGGCAGTTAAATCAAGGTTGTTTCAGTGTTGTTATAGTGAAAGGTTTTATAATTGATAAATAAGCAAAATAGCTTACAAAAATATTAAAATGCATTTTTCTATTCATATTTTATGCATATTAATGTTTTTTTGTTATTAATTAGAAAAAGAATTCTGTTACATTTTATCTATATATCCATTTTACGCATTCCGTTACCCATGTTGTACATACGCCCTTTTAAATATGTAAATATAATTGATTTAGAAAAAAAAAGAAGTTTTATAGATAACCTAGAGCTGGGGAAGAAGGGGAAAACATTTAGTTTCATTCTTAAATCTTCATTTCAATGGCTTGGCCTTTTCCCACATGCAACAAATCTGCAGCAGATAATCATGAAAACGAAATCAGAACATTGTTTGAAAAATAAGAATTTGCTTGTATTAAGCGATTTCTTATTTGCCATAATGTTTTCAAAACTGGGATGCTACAATGATGTTGTCAACAGAGGGGTATCGATATTTTCAAAATCAGGAAGCATGACACTCAGGTAAAAGGTAATAACTGCTACCTGACCTGTCTGACCTAGATCAATACAACGGAATTTTCCAATAATGATGACATTAGATAATAAGGCGTTCAATGCGATCTGTATCCGGAAAAGCTTGAAACCCCCGTTCTGGATAGTCATGGGAATAATGCCTTTTCGTGAGAATTCTAATGATTATCGCAGACGAATTTGGAAATAAGATTTTAGGATGAACCTGTGTTTCTCCCTGCTCATTCTACGTTCTGCTTAACCTTCCAACTGTAAAGAAAAAGAACCCCTTAAACAATATATCATTATAGACCATGTAACATTTACTTTGTATGCATTCTTTACCAGATGGTTATGGAAAAATAAATATTTTATAGTATTATAACAGGAGTTTATGTCTTCTTTAACCCTTTCCCTCAGATAGACGCTTTCTGACACCTCTGCAGCATTTTTCTATTTTTTGACAAAATATGTTCGAAGACGTCTGCTGCAGATTTGTTATATGTGGGAAAGGGGAAATTCACCAGCAAGACCTTCTTCTAATACTTAGTTGAGCCGAGCCACGGTAGCTCAGTCGGTAATGACGCGGGCTGTCAAGCCAAGGGTTGTGAGCACGACCAACATTCTTTCTGACATTTGATAAAAGTCAATGCAACAAGCATCATTCGTCTTACACCAATGAGCAAACAGTCACTGTGGAAAAGCAGCAAGTTGCTTGGGAAGTTTGTTGTGTGGGGATGCCAGGAAACACATGAGTAGTTTAACTGGCTGTCATGATGTGACAGAACAATTGTTGAAAACGGCAAAACCCCATACAATTATACTAAGTTAAAAATATTTTTGGAAATGAGAAATTGCTCATTTTGAGGAATGTTTCTGTTTTAAGTCGCATAATTATGGATTTCTTCCCCATTGCCTCTTAACCCTTTCCCTCATATAGACGCTTTCTGACGCCTCTGCAGCAGATGGCCTTTTGAAAACATAGTGACAAAAGAAGAAATTGCACAAAACGTGCAATTTCTCCTTTTGCCACAATGTTTTCCACTTTTTGTCATAGGTTATCCATATAATTATGGAGATTTTCTATTTCTTGACAAAATACATTCAAAGTCGCCTGCTGCAGAATGCCGTATGAGGGAAAGGGTTAATCACACTTTCATTAATTGGGATTTATTACTGGTATACTTGTGGAACAAAGTAAAAACTAGAAAACATTGTTGGAAAAAGAGAAATTGTAAAATATTTCTTGTTTCCTATAATTTTTTTGATATTGCAACCTCGCATTGCGAAGATGGCCCCAAATCAATCACCTAAGTAATAGTATAGTAGCAAATGCTGTTATACTATTACTACTAAAGCTAAAAAGTTGATGAAGAGTGGGAATGACTGCAAATAAAACGGCTTATCAATTAAGGACATTTGCAATGATGCATTAAATCTTTGAACAATTAGAAAGAGGACTATCTCGGGTATATTCCTTTGAAATTTGGTTGATACTGGTCCATTAGTTTAGTAGAAGATGTTGTTTGAACCTAAAATGTCCTTTTACACCTTTTCTGATGCCGTCTGGTAGCTATCTTTTTCAACCAATCAATATGGTTTAAACAAAGTATGTACAGTGTCACTTTACGAACATTTCTGCTGAACTATCTTGAGATCAGATGATAGCTTTAAATAATAAGATCGGAATTATAAAGTTTGGTCATTTTGCCCCTTTTCTGGTGCCGTCTGGTGGCCATGTTATTCAACCAATCCATATAGCTTTAACAAATTTCAGGACCATTTCTACCTAATTATCTTGGATTCAGACAAGCAGATTCAGAGAAGAAGAATTTTAAAGTTATGGCATTTCTTGCCCTTTCTGATGCTGCAGCAACCAAAGTTCTGTTTAGAATTTATATCTTTGAACAATTTTGAAAGAGGACCCCCAAAGTAGTTTGGCTGAAATTAGTCGAGTAGATAAGGAGATGTCATTTGAAACTCAAAGTTCATTTTACCCCTTGTTCTCATGCCACATAGTGCTTTCAACCATGAGTTTTTGTTTGGAAATACTACGTAGAGGGTTACTGAAGGAACTTTCTACACATTTACTTTGAAATCAAACAAGCACTTTCATAAGAATGAAATTTCCAAAAACATTGTTATTTAGCCCCTTTTCTGATGCCACCTGGTCGCTATGATTATTAAGCGATCAATATAGTTTAAACTATTTTAGTAGAGGGTTACCCAAGAAACATTTCTATCAAATTATATTGGAAACCGACAAGCTGATTCAGAGGAGAAGATTGACCATTTTCGCCCTTTTAGATGCAGCAGCAACCAAAGTTCTTCATAGAATTTCAATCTTAAAACAATTTTGAAAGAGGACCACCAAAGGATCATTCCATTTAAGTTAAAATTGGCAGAAGATAAAATTCGTGGAAGACGGTGGTGCAGAGGTAGAGCGTCGGCCTCTTGTATCAAAGGTCCCTGGTTCGAGTCCTGTAATGAGCGGGTCCCGACTTTGGGATTTTTCCACACAAACGGCGCGAGTACTGGTTAAGTCTCCAGGAAGCAGACATCGAGGGTGCTTAATCTAAGCCAAAGGCTTGTTTCGCAATCGATGTAAAATAAATCAAGTGATCTAAAAATGGCATATGATTCATGTTTCACAAAAAAAAAAACCATTGTGTATTGATGTAGGTCAAGATCTGCCTGAAAATCCATGCAATCTAATCTAAAAGCACAATGTTTTTGTTAAAGAATTTATGTGGCTAATTGGTCAAACATTAAGATCGAGATCATTCTGTGTGAACTTGCATGTTGATTTGGATCTTCAATCTAAAATGACCTTTGGCAAAAAAAATCCTGTGTAAAATGATCATGTCAAAGGACATCTACAGCTTTTTAAAGCATTGTGAGACATGGGGCGAAACCAAATGATAAGCAACTTTAAACACTGACATATTTCGTGTCTGTTTGATAGTTTTTTAACTGTTTGAAGAATATTGGAATAATTCGTCACAAATGTTTACGGTACTGAGACGATGTGAAGAGCCTATCTTACAACCACTTTGGTTCAAGTTCAAGGTATCAGTATTACACTCATTTACAAACTGCAATGGGGGAGACATGCTTTTGTGACAAGTTTTCATTTGGTTTGGATTTTCTTTTCTTTTTCTTTACCGGTACTTATTTCAATTTTGGAAATTCAAAAAAGTTGCAATTTTAGAAGTTCCACTACATCAGGTCATTTATAAATGTTTTCCGTCTCCGCTACAGATTAGAGGAAAATTCCCAAGTCAAATATCAGTAGAACTAAACACTTCATGATTTTTGTAATCTCTTTAAATAACATTTTGATTCACAAACAATATTTCAAACAAATATTCAGTTTCAGATAATGTATGAAAATAAATCTTTCAACAACTAAAATTCAAGTCTCAAATAGTATTTTATCATTTGATTTATGGTTATTTTACATGTAGACAGTTGAGCCCCAGTAGCTCAGTCAGGAGCCATACAGGCTGTCAATTCAGGGGTTGTGAGTTCAAACTCCAGCACTGCCAACATTCTTTTCAACGTTTGACAAAAATCAATGTGACACTCGTCTTTTGTCTTTCACCAATAGGCAGACAGTCTGTGGAAAAGCAGCCAATTGCTTGGAATGACTATTGTGTTATATTGGTGTATAAAGCCAGGAAAAATATTGTAACGTGAACTGGCCTCGGTGATATGATGGAAAAATGGTTGAAAACAGCATTAAACCCCTATTAATCAATTAAGGCATGAAGTGAATTTGTGAGACCATGTCAGAACACTTAAAAAGTATTCCGTGTTTGCAGAGGCAACAGGGGAATAAAACCCGATTTAACCTGATGCTGCTTAAGCCTTCCCAAATACATACAGCAGGCGACTTTGAAAAATGCTTTGAAAATATTTAAGTATATTTTTTGAATTGGATTGAAAACATGCATCTGCATGTAAGAAAGAGTTATTTAAAATGGCTCTACTCTGCTTATTTCTGATTTTTGTGAAGGTTTTTTAGATTCATAATATAGGATTGATGAAATAAGTTCATGTTTAAAATAAATGTTTCTGTCTTGCTATGGTGAAAGTAAATTTAAAACAAACCCAAATTCAGATCTGCATCTGCAACAGAATGATGACATTTGAAAACATTGTGGCAAATGGGGAATTTGCTAATTTTCAACTCTATTTAATAATTATACATCCATTTCCAAAATTTGTCTATGTTTTCCAAGTTTTCTTACAAATAAATGGTCATATTGGTTTGAATACATACACATTTTCATCTTATATGTTGCAATTGGTCAGAAATATTTTTCTTAAAACTCCTGGTATGAAATGTTGATTTTGATCAGACTGTGGCAATGCTATAGGCAGTTATTACTAAAGCCCGACTTAAATGTTCATATTCTACATCTTCAAACTAAAACATACCTTGAACCAACTGTGTAATTGGGAAACATTGTATTAAATATTAACTGTATATACTTCAAAAGTCATCTGCTTTGGTAATATCTTGATAATGAAAAGTGAAAGTATAAACCTTATACAGAGTTGAAAACAAGATGGGAAAAAAATAAATTGAAAATTGAATATCTAGCTTTCCCACAATATTTTCACATGTAATTGATACAATTCAACATCAACTTTAAATTATGAATGCTTAAATATTTAAACAACAATTTTGTGTCATTACAGAGGCATAGATAACAAGAAGTGATGGTCTTTAAATCGGCCAAATGTCCGACCCAACATGTATCTATCATGATATCAGGTTGCTGTCTTTTTCAGTGCCTGTGCAGAGGTGTAAATTTCTCTCAGCTGTTTCTTCCTATCACAGTGACAGCCGAGGAAAGAGTTCATGGTCGTGAGACCACTATTTGCAGCACACTCCATGCTTCCATCTTCACCCTGAATGGGACCGTCATCCCAGATCAGATCAAACCCTCCAACACGCTTTTCCTTACCAGTGAGCCTATTTTCAAGATCTAGCACATTTAGAAGATCATTCAGAATACCATATTTCAGTTCATAATCTTCCTTGCCACTGGCTGTGAGAGATGGGGAGGCATTGATCTCTATCAGCCATGGTTTGAGGTTCACATCAAGTAGCACATCGTAACCATACATCTCAAAACAGTGTTTGTCGTTGATGATAATTTTCTGTACACTTTGCAAACTCTTAATAATGATGTTATCAATAGACTGGAACACATTTCTAGCTGCATCGACTCCATGTTTAGCTACCATGTATTTAAGAAGTTGCTGTGTGGCCCATTTACAACCTTTCTCAGGGTCGTAATCGGGAGCCGTTTTCTGAACAGCAACATTGGTGAGATGAACATATGCATCTTCGATACAGTCCAGTGAGAACCTGCTGTTAGAAAACCTAGCAAAACCTGATCTGTATAACCACACCTTCAGTGGATTATAGGAAACAACAAGGACATACAACCGGATATCAAACTTCCTCCCACCGATCAAATACGGATTTTCTATGTATCTTTGTACAACATAGGTTTCTGGTACTTCCCTATTAGGGTCAGTAAGCGGCTGATATTCACCTTTCTTCCAATCTGTTATGTCCTTTAATTTCCTGAACAAGAATATTCCTTTACCTTGGGATTTGGCAGCTGGTTTCATGATCCATATAATTCCTGGAGTCTTCTTGAACTCTTCCACAAAGATGTGATATTCGGAAGGTAGCTCATAAGTTGTTGGGTAGAAATCAAAGCTTTCAGCTTCTTTTTTACCTTGTTCTCTCTCTGTTTGCTTTCTCAATCTTTTAAGATTTTTCACCATCAGATTTTTCCTCGTAAGTTCATAATGATTTCTAAAATGGAGGATTTTCTGATGCTCCTGTAGGAACATGGAATCATAATTGGCATGCAACCACTCCCTGTCACACCAGAAGAAATCCCATTCACCGTCATTCTTCTGACTTACTTGCTGCGGAGCTGTACCTGGAGGTGGAGTCGGAACTTCTTGCCATCCTGGCCTGTTTCGGAGAACTTCAAGAATTGTATTCTGCATGGAACATTTATATCTGATTTCCCTATCCCCTATGAGACCTCGGTTACGCGTACCCTTCCCTTGCATGTAGCCAGGGTTCCTGGTTGTTTTGTTCATCTTGGTTCAGTTCTATTTTATATTTTATATTTAGTATCTGAAAAATAAAATAAACAAAACAATCACTACCACAATTCTTATATTGCTATTAAGAATAGGTTCTGCTCTAGGAAAAATTATTATAAGTGCAATTTAAAGTCTACCTGTGCATCTATACTAGTTTATCCTAAAAGACCATGTTTGTCAGAACTTTCTTGAAACTATCTAGATTTTTATCAAGATGTGCAAAAGATGTAAAATAAATAAGTTTTAACTAAAGGCAGAAACTGTTTGCATTAGGCTTTGTTTTCAAAAAAGATGTCTCTGATAGTCACATGCAAGCCATTTTAATATTGTAAATTATAGAAAATTTAGAGACATCATTCTGTTTTGAAATGAGCAATAATTATTTTTTCATTTGTAGTAGTTTAAGTCTGTTTTCAAATGTTCTGCTCAAGATTTGTTGTATACATAATGAAAAAGGGTTAATGAAAATCTGATAATTTAAACCACATCACATGCATATGAAACAGATATATTACTGTCCCTATATTTCGCTGAAGAGGGCGAAGCAAAACATGATTATGCCATATTGACCAATTATATGGCAGGTTTCATTGCTGTTATTTTGACACTCAAAGTCAGCTATTGTCAGTAGTCTACAGGGATAACTCCAGTTTAACGGGTTGACTGAGTGAGGGTATTGTTTCAGAGTTGGATATAAGAAGCTTTCTTTACAACCTAATACATAAAGAAGATGCTTGTTTAAATGGTGTTTTATGTCATTTCCCAATAAATTACGAGTACTACCAGTATTATTCATCTGTCGTATTATAATGCCATCAATCCCTGTTCTAAGTTTCTTATAAAGAGCTATTTTCTGACGGACATTGCTCTAACTACTTAGCCTGAGGAAAGCATCAATGATGAGTTATTCAATTCAAAATTGCACACTTCAGTGGGTTTGACATAACATATTCACATTGATCACAAAAAATGATAACATTTTCACTGAATTGAGGTTTATTTGGGAATAAATGACTGCTTCTAACTAAAAACGAATTAATTTGAATTGTCCATATCGCGAAGAAGAAAAATACGTGTCAAAGTATGCTCTTGCAATTATGTTAGATAATGTTCACACAATCCTTACGTTTGTTTGCAAATTATATGATGACACAAATCAGTAAATTGGAAATTTATCTTGACTTTTTGTCAACTTGCCTGTCAACTTCCGTCCGCCATTTGTTTACGCGTAGCTACCGGGATTAATTAATCGAGGCAAAATAAAGGTATACACGGTGTCGATGTAAACAAATTATTTTCACGTTTCATCCAAAATGATTTCGTGTATAAACTGAACTATTCTGATCTGAAACAATCATAATGACCGCGTTTAATCCCGACGAACTTAACTTTCCACAGACATCCAGTAATTTGTCTCCGTACTTCCAGAAATTGATATGTACACAGTGCATTAGTGAAAAGAGAGAACCAAGGGTTTTGAACAAGGAGGGTGCTTTGGATTTTGAGTTTGTCTCTGGATGTCTTCCTGGTATGTTTAACATTTAACAAATGCACACGATATTTGGCGTATATGCAGCAAACGACTTAATTAAGCAATTATTGAAAAAAAAAAATTGTTTACCAACAATGTTTTCTTCTCTATATAAATCTTATACTGTACCTAAAATATTCTTAAAAGTTCCAAGAACCTGTCAGTCAGATCAGATACTAAGAATACAAAGATGTGCAACTCAGATTACCCAAAGAACAAAGATGGATAAATCTCGCGGGTATTGCGAGATGTTAAGTCACTTGACTAATTTAGCAGGTACTTAATTGTCGTGCATGACATTACCTCATAATACTGATAATTAGGGCTGTGAAAATTAACTCTGATATCCCTTTATTCTTCCTTCTCATTTGAAATTGTGCTTTCAGCTTTATTACTTTTATTTGTTTTAGTCATTAATTAACTAACAGTTGGTGTCACTAAACAGAGTCTGGTAGAGTCTGGTGGTCAAATATCCCATTATATCATTCAATGTTTTGTTATGTTTTTGTATTGAAATGAATAAAATAAAGTGTTATTGTATCTTATGTATTTGCCTATTTTAGTTCATTTTCGTATGAATATAGAAATATGATATGCATGACAGGAATTACAGTGATAACATCGAATGACTAAAATGTCGAATTAATAAAACAGAGCAAAACAGGAGTGAAAACGTCGAAACTATATATATAACTTTTAAACATTTTTTTTTAGAAATACAACACAATGTAGAAGTATTAAGAATGTTTAAAAGTTTATAATATTATATATAGGTTAAGGGATGTTACGTACCATGTATGTTCAAAGCTGCAACCAGGGACTACTAATACGCGTAGTCCCAGCTGCAACAAACAAAATAATATTTTCTAATTGGCCACCTAGTTTTTATCATATTTTTGGAAAAGCATTCGGCGAAAAATACAAATAACCAAATATAAGTTTTATACAATTTATTCCTAATATGTAAAACAAAACTTTATTTAAATTTGATCAGGGAACAAACTTAACAGAGAGGGTTTACATGGACACCCTTAAAACAAAAACTGCAAGATCAAATCACGTCATATTTGATTTCGTTTCAATACTTTGTATGTCCACCTGCTGCAGCAATTACAGCAAGGCACCTTGATCTGTGAAGATACTGTTGTGGAATGGCCGCACAAATCTGATGAATAACATGCCTGAGCACCCCGAGAATTGGTTGCATCGACTGGGCAACCTTGCGCTTCAAAAGGTCTCACACATGCTCGATCGGATTTAAATCCTGACTTTTTTGCAGGTCATTGGAGTGTTCGGAGGCTTGAGCGCGTTCTGCAATGCTCATTCTCACGGCATACCTCGTTTGTGATGCAAGTTTGGTGTTGTTATTTGTTAAAAGTCATTCAACACTTCAGTTATACAACACACACAGACTTAGAACAACTGAACTGGAGCTTTCGTAGTACTATCCAAACAACCAAGAGTACAAAAGAGTGGTTTGACTAATGTCAATTGAGAATTGGTAGTGAATCGACTGGAACTCGGACGCTGATCTCACATCTTTATGAGGTCGCTATAATCACAAAACCACACAGGTTTGAGAAAATCGGATAAATTTGAAATAAGACCTCACTAAACGATTACTATCAGAAAAGCCGAATCTAAATACATGCAATTCATTTCCTTTGATATAGTAGATCTAGATTGAATATATTTTCCTGATTTGTTTGTAAGCAATTGATGCAATCGGCGGCATTCAAATAAGCATGTGGATGCGTAGAACTATTGTTCTTGTAGCACAGGAAATAAGACTCCCAACACTATGTCATACATGTACTTGTATTTCAGCACGAGCTTAACATCTTGTTCAAAACGCCGTGCTTTAAATTGCACCACCATTCGATGTAGTACTGCTTTACAGGTGAAGTTGAATGACTTGAAATGTACTCAAACCATTTTGATAAAATTAAGAATAACTTGGCTGTAAATGACGAAATTGTTTGAGCGTCGATCATAAATCATGCAAATGACGTTGACGTCATTTCAGCAATTAGTAACACACGTCTTTTTTTGACGTCAATTACGGTGTCAATATTTGTCATTCGAAGTCCACATGTATATCAAACAAAACTAGACAGGTTGGACTATATGACTTGTAAACTACCAAAATCGAAAATGCTGTCACTTTCACCGGTTTTCTTATGGAGTGGCCTAATTATATTTAGGCTATATATTTCCCTTTTTCGACGTTTTCAGTCCTGTTTTGTTCTGTTTTATTAATTCGACGTTTTAGTCATTCGACGTTTTCACCATCACCCGCATGACAGTGACTGCCATTTGGTTAAAGCAATTAATCTTCAAACAAAATCCTATTTAGTTCAGTTTTATTTACTATTTGCTGAAATAATAATATATTTTGGTCACATATATACCAATACATATTATATTTACTTTTTATAACTTAAAAATCGAATAAAACATTGTAGTTATTGCTCAGTAATGACCAGACTCTACCCAGGGATTTCAAAATTAACCGATTGCCGATCAAAATTATCTGTTAAAATCTCTTTTTGATCTGTTAGTTTTGCTCCCCTGGGCCCCCTACCAGGGATTTGTCCTTGACCTCCAGAATCTACAGGACACTACCAGACTCTACCAGACTCTACCAGACTGTTTAGTGATACTCGTAACAGCTCTGTAAAAAAGGTGTATCGCCAAATTTGAAGATGTGGCGGTAATTTGTTTAAAGATTTTAAGCCAAGCTGTCCCCAACTCCACATACATCATAAAAGTTTTGGGAGAACCCTTAGTCATTTTATTTTAGGATAGGGCATATTAATTAACCCTTTCCCTCATACGGCAATTCTGCAGCAGACGACTTTGAACGTATTTTGTCAAAAAATAGAAAATCTCCATAATTGAATGGATAACCTATGACTAAAAGTGGAAAACATTGTGGCAAAGGAGAAATTGCACGTTTTGTGCAATTTCTTCTTTTGTCACTATGTTTTCAAAAAGCCGTCTGCTGCAGAGGCGTCCGAAAGCGTTTATATGAGGGAAAGGGTTAAATATTTAATTAGGGATCAGCAGACATTTATCATTGGTGGTAATGCACCTGCGTGATCCATAAGCGAGACTCTCGCGACCCTGAAAGATTAAATGTTATTTCGCTGTGTTGTGAATCTGTTTTTGTTACAGTGTGTGAAAACATTGAGGAAAAAAGAGAACTTGTTCAATTCATTACGTTTTCACAATTCATCTGCTGTAATGTCACCAGAAGTCATATGAAGTCTTCTATTTCCTATAATGTAAGTAACTTCTCAGCAAGATATATTTTGAATTTACACCCTAGAATGGATTACCTGAACATGTAAGTAATGCACCATAAATACAATTTAACCCTTTCCCTCATATACCGTAGATGCTTTCTGACGCCTCTGCAGCAGAAGACTTTTTGAAAACATAGTGACAAAAGAAGAAATTGCTCAAAATGAGCAATTTCTCCTTTTGACACAATGTTTTCCACTTTTAGTCATAGGTTACCCATTGAATTATAGAGATTTTCTATTTTTTGACAAAATATGTTCAAAGTCGTCTGCTGCAGAATTTTCGTATGAGGGAAAGGGTTAAATCATCTCCTTGACAAATTAATTTGATACAAAATGTACACAGCATTTCTGGAAAAAATGTTGGTGTCCAAAGTGGAATATCAACTTGCGTTTTCTACCAAATTATGTAAATTTCTCACTAATGGGTTAATCTTTTCCAATTTATTGAAAGCATCTTTATAGCAAAATGGATACTCTCCATAAATCAAATTATCATAATTGAATATATTTGAAAACATTGCTCATGATGGGAGATTTCTCCTTTTGTCACTATATTTTCAAAAGTCTTCTGCTGCAGATGCATCAAAATGTGTCCATTTGTTGGAAAGAGTGATAGAATAATTGTTTTAAATAATTATCAGGTAGAATCTGACAATTGTTCCTTTAGATACATGGAACTAAATTAAATTGTCATTGAATGTTTTTATTACAGAATCAATGGGACCAGAGAGTGACAGTACAGACTATTTCATGGAGAGTGTTAGAATACTAGCCCCTATGTTGAACAGTTTGGAACAATGGACTACTTTGAAAGGAGAATCAACAATCTGTGACAAACTCTCAGAATGGACGTTATGGACCAACCAACAAAAGGTTGACATGTATAAGTTTATTCATTTCAATTCCAGCCCATGATTATTCAATATTATTAGTTCTCTCTTCTAGAGACCCTTAAAGTCGGTCTTCGTTTCTGTCTGTTTGTTTGTTTGTTTGTGGCAAGCGTAGCGCCAAAACTATTCAACGGATTTAGACCAAATTTGGTAGGGATGAAGGGTCTAGGCTCTAGTTGTTCCTTTTGTAGTATGGTCGCCATAGAAACCACCATTGCTATGGAAACGGGCAAAAAATGCTTTTCCTGCGAAAACTATCTCCTCCCACAGTTTTTCGAATTTAGAAACCACTCGGTGTGCGTTGTGTAGCCCATCAGTTGCTACATCGAATAATCGTCCCGATTTTTTATCCGTCTCTTCGTTTTCTTAATATTTGAGTTGCCGTAAGGGGTACCATTTCCGCGGAAAACACAGACACGTCAAAACTAAATATATCGACACAAAAAGAAAGGGTTTCCTATTACCTGATCGCTGATTGGCTAAAAATCTGGACACGACCAAATATCGACCAACCAGAGAGCACTTCACATAGCCATTACAACTTCTGTTTCCCGTACTTTTACACGAGGAGAAGAAATATTCAAGTGAATTTGACGCTGTTCTCGCGACAACTCGATAGCTTGTTTCATTATTCGTGCGGTGTCGTGAGAGTAGAGACAAGAGAGAACCATCGTCACACATTGATATAAAGTTAAAAAAATAAAAAGTCTCTGTTTGATAAATCACAAGTGTTTTAAAATTGAATTTACTTTAAATTTACAGTCAACATTTCAATGGTGTTAACTTTATTCCTATTTTGTTTCCATGTTTCTTTGAGTTGCCCAAAATTAAAAAGGAAATTTCACAAAATCTGAGACACCTCACACAATGTTGATCTGGATTTAAGATCAAATCAATAAACTTATGTTTTGTTCTGTTCTGTTCTGTTCTGTTAATTAACCCGTTCCCACTTGTAGACACACACTGACACATCTGCAGAAGATGACTTTTAGAAACTTTGTGACAAAAGAAGAAATTGTTTATGATGAAAAATCTCTCCTTTTTCAATAACGTTTTTAACCCTTTCCTATGTAAAACAAATCTGCAGCAGACGACTTTAAACATATTTTCTCAAAAAATAGAAAATCTCTATAATCAAATAGATAACCTATGACTAAAAGTGGAAAACATTGTGGCAAAAGGAGAAATTGCTCGTTTCGAGCAATTTCTTCTTTTGTCACTATGTTTTCAAAAAGCCGTCTGCTGCAGAGGCATCAGAAAGCGTCTATATGAGGTAAAGGGTTAACTCTTTTAGGTAATTACATTTTCAAATTTTTTACACAGATGTTTTCAAAGTTGTCTGCTGCAGATTTGTTGATTGTGGGAAAGGGTTAATAGATCAAAGTGAACAAGAACATCTTCTGTTGTTAGTGTTATGTGTGTTTTTGTATCATATCAAAACGCAAATCCCTCAAGTCTCAAAATATGTTTGGGATCTGAACATTGCAGGTCATAGTTTAGTTGATGATTTTGTTTTCGACAGATGATGTCAGAACTGTTTGATATGATGTTAAAAAATGATGACATCAGTGATATTTCCATACTGTTAGCAGCCACAGCTATCCTAGAGAGAGCTCTCGGGGATGTAAGTGTTGCTTTAGTTTCATTTTTCCTGAACTCTTTCCTACATACAACAAATCTGAAGCAGATAACCTTGAAAACATCTTTGCAAAAATATGGAATATCTCTGTAAATGAAAGTGTTATTACTGAAATGAATTAAAAACACTTTAGCAAAAGGAGAAATTGCTCATTATCATACCAAAATGTTATAAAAAAAACGTCTAATGCAAATACGCTAGAATTGGTTTGAAAGCTGGAAAGGGTTAAAACCATAAAACTCAAATGCATCACATGATTTGCAGCGGAGGAATGTTGAAGACATTGTGGAGAAAAAAAGTTTTAACAGTGTATCAAAATTATACTTCCGTGACTTAAAACATGATGGATAAATGAGAAATTGCTCAAAAGGCAATTTGGTGACTGCACACCATCAATTTGTTTCTATTGCTTTGAATGTCAAGGTCACCCTATAAGGTCTAGTTCTATAACATGTGATTTATACTATTGGGAAAATGCTTCCCTAAATAGTAGGAGACTGACTCCTGTATTATAGTGCCTGCAATACTTCAATAACTTGTTTGACTTCCAAACCTAATGACCAAACCACGGTAGCTCAGTCGGTAGCAATGCAGGCCGTCAATCTAGGGGTTGTGAGTTTGAACCCAGCTTGGCCAACATTCTTTCTGACATTTGACAAAAGTCAGTGTGACACGCGTCATTCGTCTTCCACCAACGGGCTAAGAGTCTATGTGGAAAAGCAGCCAGTTGCTTTGAAAGTCTGTTGTGTGGAGTACTGTTGTGAGAAGCCAAGAAACAGATGAGAAGGTGAACTGGCCGTCGCGATATCACTAAGATTGTCTAAATGGTGTTTAACCCGAATCAATCCTTATGATGTAGCAATAATTTGAATATCATTATATATACTGTATATATATATTTTAACCCTTTCCCACATACAACAATCTGCAGCAGACGACTTTGAATTTGAAAACATACCCGAACAAAATTGGAAACTCCCTTTAAAGGAAAGTACAATAATTGAACAGAGTTGAAAATATGGTGACAAATGGAGAAATTGCTCATTTTGATCATTTCTTCTTTTGGCACCATGTTTTCGAAAAGCTGTCCGCTGCAGAGGCATCAGAAAGCGTCTATATGAGGGAAAGAGATAATCATCAAGAAAATGATGTGACATCATGTCTTGTTACAATTATCAACATGTCAGACATCCTGTTCCTATTCCAAGACCGTCATACTGAAGTGGAAGCTTATTTACCCTTTCCTACATAGCTCTACAACAAATCTGCAGAAGACAACTTTGAAAACATCTTGGCAAAAGTATGGAAAATGTTTAAAAATGGAAGAATAACCCTTTTCAACATTTTTAAAATCTGCAGCAGACCACGTTGATTTTTTTTTTTATCGAAAATAGGATAAATCTGTACAAATGAAAAAAAATGATTATTGAATAAAAGTGAAACCATTGTGTCAAAAGAAGAAATTGCTCATTATGAACCTTTTGTCACAATATTTTCAAAGGTCATCTGCTGGAGAGGCATCAGAAAGTATCTATATGTGAGAAAGGGATTATTATTGAAAAGTGTTAACAATTTTATGACAAAAAGAGAAATTGCTCATTATGAGCAATTTCTGCTTTTGTCACAATACTTCTGCTTCAGATGTATCAAAAAGTGTCTGTAAGTGGGAAAGGGTTACTCTTGAAGAAGGTTATGAGGAGATTTTGAAATACAAAGTGTTTATTGTTTTTGTCTTCATCTATTTTAGGTATATCTCATAAGTGGTCCAGCTCCTTGTCCTTCCATGTTGAAAGATCTGCTGGTTTCACCACCACTTGTAGATTTACTGGGAAGCAGTGTGGTAAAGTGTTGCATTGTGGATTTTTTATTTTCAAGCATAACATTGTGGATTAACCCTTTCCCTCGTATAGACGATTTCTGGACGGCTTTTTGTAAATATAAAGACAAAAGAAGAAATTGTTCAAAACGAGCAATTTCTCCTTTTGACACAATGTTTTCCACTTTTAGTCATGGGTTATCCATTCAATTATAGAGATTTTCTATTTTTTGACAAAAATGTGTTCAAAGTCCTCTATTGAAGAATTGTTGTATGTGGGAAAGGGTTAATGAATATACTGTTACTCAATCAAGCAATATGTAAAATTCTTATTTCTTTATTCTGTAGAAATTGTATGTAGAAGAGAATTACAAAATGTACAACGAAATCAGACAATGAAACCAATGAATTTTAACCCTTTCCCTCATATAGACGCTTTCTGATGCCTCTTCAGCAGACAGCTTTTTGAAAACATAGTGACAAAAGAAGAAATTGGACAAAACGTGCAATTTCTCCTTTTGCCACAATGTTTTCCACTTTTTGTCATAGGTTATCCATTCAATTATGGAGATTTTCTATGTTTTGACAAAATACGTTCGAAGTCGTCTGCTGCAGAATTGTCGTATGAGGGAAAGGGTTAACTCTTTCACATAATATGTAGATGCATTTTGACCCATCTGCAGCAGGAGACTTGAAAACATTGATCCAAACAGAATTTTTTTTCTCTTCTTGCTACATCGTTTTTGACTATTCAAATAATTCTACATTTATTTAGAGGGATTTTCCATATTTGTTTGCCTTGATGTTTTCAAAGTTCAACATATATGCACCAATTCGAAAAGACTATGTAAGATTGAAATTGTATGTACATGTGCATGAAATATTCTGCAATGAGTCACCATGTTCATTTCTCATAAAGTAATGAATTGATTATGACCTTTACCTTTATGATTTAGTTATAATGCATCTCATCTATAATTATTACCACATGCAGATATTTTTAGCAGACAACTTTTGAAAATGTTGTGGTAAAGGTGAAATTGATCCTGAATAGCACAATGTTTTTAACTTTATTCATTAAGAATAATTTTATTTATAGATATTTTCTATAGTTTTGCCAGAACATCTTTAAAGTCATCAACTGCATATTTTTTATGAGAAAGTTAAACTGTACTGTTTTTACTGATACTCATATAATAATAATTATAATATTATATTGTAATACCCCCTTAGAAAAAGAGGGGGTATATAGGAGTCACTGTGTTGGGCAGTCTGTCTGTCTGGCGGTCGGTCGGTTGATCGGCCGGAAGCCATATTTTGTCCGGCCTATTTCTTACAAACCACTGGAATTCAATAAAATTTTACTTGAAGCTTCTATACCAAGAAGAGATGTGCATATCCTAAAGGGGTTACACTTGCATGATTCTTTACAGAGTTATGGCCCTTTTACTAATTAAGTTATGGTGTAGGTCAAGGTGCTGTTTCGGGGGTATTTATCATCTTCAGTGATAGTTCTAGTTATAATTGTTATTATAATAACAACTTTATTTTATGAGGCTACATATTTGGGTTGTCCCAAGCTTCCATGTGGGCCTCATAAAGACCCTTTTCCTGATACAGACAACTTTCTTATACAGCAAACATTCTGTAAAAACAGAAAAGAAGAACTGCTTAAAATGAGCAACATTCCCTTCTCAAACAATATCTCAAATTCCGTATCAAATTCATACTTCCATTTGTCACGATGTTACATATTTTTCACAGCAGTCAACCCTTAACATGGCTAAGCAAGTTAACCCTTTCCCACATTTAGACGCTTTCAAATGCCTACACAGCAGACAACTTTTGAAAACATTGTGACAAAAGGAGAAATGTTTTCATTTTTTTCAGTAATTAAACCTTCATTCATAGAGATTTCCCATGTTTTTGTCTGCATTTTTGCAAAGCTGACTGCTGCAGGTTTGTTGTATGTGTTAAAACGGGGTTGAGCTGGAATCAATTTTGTGAAGGCTGTGCACATCAGCGCTATCTGACTAGGCTATATGCTGTTGACGGCTCAACTGAACACTTTTATCTTTATATTCCTAGAATTGGCTATGGTCTCTTCCAAATGCAAAATTGTACAAGTCCATCTTTAAAGAATATCAACATTGAAAGGGTGAAAGTACAATAAATAGGAAATATTATGTTGCAGTAGTGATACTAATACCTGTACCTCTACTGCAACATAATTTTCCTTTTATTATATATCATGTACATGTATAACTTTTTAGACAGAATGAAGAAGAACTATGCAAAATTCTATATTTTAAATAACGAAATTACATAAAATACACATGAAATATAATTTATGATTGGCATAATTATGAACCACGCCCAACTTTCATATTTTGAATGACTTAAAAGCATACTTCAACGACGTCCCACCTGATTTCAGTAACATACCATTACCATATTTGGTACCGTATTTTACATATATTATTAGTTACACAGTGTGCTAGTGACCTAATACGGTATATACGGTGTCAGTAAATTTCATATGGGGCGAGAGCGCAGCTCGAGTCCCATACGAAATTTACTGACACCGTATATACCGTATTAGGTCACTAGCACACTGTGTAACGAATATATCCTACCGACTATCTTGATCAACATTGCTGATTGATATGTACATATGTAGTTTCTTTATATCCATGTTTTGTGATGTTGATTATGTATCATTACATGCATATCTACCCCATATTTGCAGTATTGTTACCTATATTTGATGGAAAATATTCTGGATCAAATATGCATATATATAAAATGCAGGATAGAGTTAGGGAACTTGATAATATACATAGGTGTGGTACAAAAAATGATGTTACCTATGTAACATCATGTTACACCCCTGTAAGTCTAAAAATAGATAATTGGGTTCCCAATAAAATTTCCTTTGCATCACGATTTTCATTGGTCAGTACAGACTTCATGACCTTTGTCTTTTAGTTTCGTCTATCACTACGTCACTTGTGTCATATCCTTATATTACGTCATGCACGTTCCGATGACGTCATTTTAACCAAAAAAATATTAGGCTCCCGGTGACCGTGTATGGAATATACACCGTCACCGCGTGACGTCGCTTGACCAATGAAATATGCAGATTTATGTAGGAGGTAGGATATAGTCAATTTAAATCTGTCTTGTTTGAACTGCGCATGACCATCTGCATGTATTTGCGCTGATAAATGTGCAGGTTTATAATAAAGGAAGGACAATGATTTCATAATTATTTTGTTGTTACAGATACAAGTGTTGAGACTAGTAATAGGTCCACCTATATCACTTAATATCAGGAACGTCATGTGGCATGGATTTCCTCTACCTGGAGAAATACCTAGAAGGTAATCAAGTTAACTTGTAACATTAAAACTTTGACATAGGAAAACGGATTTTCCATAATTCATTTGCAAACTGTTTGTATCCCGATCAGCTTTTGTATATGGACAGTCTGATAGGGATTTGCACAGTTCAACATTGAGCTATTCATGTTTGTTAAATTATCCTGCCTGGCCAGTTCTTCTCTATTAAGCAAGGTTAATCTTTAGATTTAAATGTTATGTCAGGCATATATCAATAACAGTAATATATCAATGTGTCCCATGTGTGATACAGGGGGCCATTTTAATTAGGTTATTACTATTGTGTCATATGATAATCAAACATTACAGATATTTTAAATTGGATAATTATCATGCGCTTGATGCAAATCATAAAGAAATCCTACAGTCGTCAACTGATCGAAGGTAGAAAAAGGTTTTTGCTAAAAAGACTATTGTATGGTCTTGAGTTTTTGTTGTACAATAATTGCAAATCATAAATCAGCTTAAAGTGACTTTTTTTCACTGTTAGCAACAACTCTTGTTTTTTCTGTTGTTCAAGGTGTATATGGTTCATCTTAATGTTGGTACCCAGCATTGGACATGTTCTTTATAGTAAAGGTATAACAGATGTAAAACACAGAGAATCAGCCATATTTCCAGAGGTATCACTTATACAAGGTAAATTATCAAACCATGGCTAAGTTCTAACTTACATCTCGGTATCACAAACGTTCTATATCCAACAAATTTGCAGCGGAAGGCTTTGAAAACTTTCCCACATATGACAATTCTGCAGCAGAAAACTTTGAACATATTTTGTCAAAAAATAGAAAAAATCTGTAATTGAATGGATAACCTAAAACTAAAAGTTGAAAACATTGTGGCAAAAGGAGAAATTGCTCGTTTTGAGCAATTTCTTCTTTTGTCACTTTGTTTTCAAAAAGCTGTCTGCTGCAGAGGCATCAGAAAGCGTTTATATGAGGGAAAGGGTTAATTAAGGCAAACATATCAAAAAGTGTGATCAGTTGAAAACATATAGGCAAATGGAGAAATTGCTCATAAGCACAATGCTTTCAAAAGTTATCTGCTGCAGAAGCATGAAAATGTGTCTGCAAGTGGCAAATGGTTCACTTATATATGACAAGACGACTTCAGAAATATCTAGGCAAAAATATGAAGTATCTTTAAAGATTGAAGTATTATTATTGAGTTGAGTTGAGAAAATGTGTTCGATGTTTTCTGCTGCAGATGCATCAAAAGGTGTCTGCAAGTGGAAAAGGATTAATGAGAAATGTAGACAAAAAAAAAACTCCAGACTCAATACGGTTGGCTGCTCAACTTAACATATTTATCTTGATATTCCTGGAATTCGCTAAGAACTCTTCCAAAAAGGAGATAGGTTTAACCCTTTCCCTTATACAACAATTCTCAGCAGACGACTTTGGACATATTTTGTCATAAAATAGAAAATCTCTTTAATTGAATGGATAACCTATGACTAAAAGTGGAAAACATTGCGGCAAAAGGAGAAATTGCTCGTTCTGAGCAATTTCTTCTTTTGTCACTATGTTTTCAAAAAGTTGTCTGCTGCAGTGGCATTAGAAAGCATATATATGAGGGAAAGGTTAAACAGCATGTAAATGGTTTCAAAGCAGACAATTTGATGCAATGTAATATCAGGGAAGGTTTATGATCTAATTTTTGTCCCTGCTATCTGTTCATAAGACCAGGAAGTATTTACTGATGATGAGATACTTACAGTTCTGACCACGTCCAGATTCGTCAGCTGGAACACCAAGCAATTTTGGAATAATGTGAGAAAACTCTACAATGATGGCAAGTGAGTATTTGATCTGGTCTCCAGGTAAAACAACCATAGGGTTATTATTGCACATATAGAAAATACCTAACTGCACATTTATGATATGGATCAAATGGATACTGCTGTACAGAAGTTTCTTGAGAACTTTAATTACTTATTTGTGAAAAGTGCAGAGCTAGATCAGACTTTGCAGCTTCACTGGCTGGTCTGGATCTACATTGGTCGCAAATTGTGTATGACTGTGTTTTGCAGAGTGCCTCTCAGATGTGTTTATATCACGGCTAACCATATTTGCATGAAGTGGGTAACATTTACTTCATCTTTGAAAATATTGACCAAAATTCCTTCAACCGCTTTTTGTAATGAAATTGACAATGCACAAGAGATAATCATCAAGCACATCACTTAACCCTTTCCCTCATACAACAATTCTGAAGCAGACGACTGAGAACATATTTTGTAAAAAAATAGAAAATCTTTATAATTGAATGGATAACCTATGACTAAAAGTGGAAAATATTGTGTCAAAAGGAGAAATTGCTCATTTTGAGCAATTTCTTCTTTTGTCACTATGTTTTCAAAAAGCTGTCTGCTGCAGAGGCATCAGAAAGCGTATATGAGGGAAAGGGTTAATGTTTACTACACATAACGCAATGGAGAATGCACAATACATACTGATTAGAAACATACGGTAATGATCCGTACATATATCGAAATGGTGAATGCACAAGAGATAATGCTCGGTATACATCACATACTCAATTATGCACATACAAATTGGAAAGTGCACTGGGTAGAATGACATAACGAAGTATGCACATGACAAAATCGAGAATAGACAATATATTATGATCGATATACATCGCCTAAAGATCGGTACACATAATACATTGAGAATGAACACAAGATGATAGTTGGTACACATCACATAATCAATTATGCACATAACGAAATGGAGAATACACAAGACATAGTGATGTGTGTACATATCAGAACGTATATTGCACATACACAAGGACGTGTACACATCACATTAAGATAAGTGCATTTAATATCATGACGTATGCACAAAACCAAATTGGGAAGGCACAAGACACAATGATCGGTACAGATCACATAATGGGGTATACTCATAACGAAATGGAGAATTCACAAGACACAACGGTCAGTATACATAATATAATAAAGTCTGCACATAATGAAACGGATTATGCACTTAGCACATTAATCATTGTACATAGCATGAAGGAGTATGGCATGATAGTGTAAAGACTATACAGGATACAAACAAATATTGTATAATGAGGCAGCAAAGGCGTTCCATAACATTGTGTTCCTTAGGACACTCTCGTCACACTGAAGTTTCAATGGATTAAAATGAACATCCCCCAATAACCTGACATGCCATTGCTGAATCTTCCAAATCAAACCATTTTATTAAAACCTTTCCTGCGTACAAAAAATCTATAACTATTGAATAGAGTTGAAAACATTGTGGGTAATGAGGAAATTGCTCATTTAAAGGCGTATGCTAGTTATTTATCAAAAAAAATCCCAATCATAGAATTTCTTTATTCTTTGTATTTTGTTAGAACAAACAATAACAAGTTGAAATAAGAAAAAAGAAATCAATATGTTATTGATTTAAAAAGAAAATATTGGCCTGTCAATGACATGACCAAATTCATCAAAGGCACAAATATAGGCATTTAGTCATTCTTTTTATTGATTGATTAAGGGTTAACCCTTACCGTGCTGAGACCACCATTTGATGGTCTGACGTTACGTTAATATATTTTTTTTCTTATTTCATCCAGTTATTGTATGTACTAATAAAATACAAAGAATAAAGAAATTCTATGATTGGGATTTTTTTGGTGAAAAAACTGTAGCATACGCCTTTAAAGGTAATGTTTTGAATTGAAATAATCATTTCGAAACTGAGGCGATTAAGAGAAAAAATATTTGCTAAATAGTTTCTCACAATATTTTTTTATGTTTTAGTTAAACAGCTGCAAATAATTTTTGTGTGGCAAAGAGATTTAATTATGTTGAAAAAACTTCAGAAGAGCCATTTCTTGTATTTCAGGAATTCTCTATGTGCCGCTTTATTGTGTTATTATTTAGAACAAGGCTTACGGCGAGTTTTTGCTGTCGAAAATAAATGTGGGAACCGAATACTTACAGCTGAGGTATATACAGATATACAGAATAGTCTTATTGGGTATAATATTGTGATTGTAATACACTGTACACTCTTTACAATGCTGTACTTGGGAGCCATGGTCTTGCACAGCGATATTAACGGGGTTAAATTAATAACGCTGTTCCAAAAATCTGCCGACTCATTACCCCACCCACCCACCTATAATGGATACACTAATTCAATTGCAAAGAGATAGTGTTTTTGGCTAAAACAAGCTTTCAAGATATATTTACCTGTTTCTTTTGATAGATGTATCAGGGCTCGAATTTAAGCTCGCATACTCGCGAATTGCAAATGCAAATTTCAATTTGCGTGGTGAGATTTCAGGCATCAGCAGATTATTGCGAGTGAAATCTTTGGACAGAATAATACGCATTTCTAATTGTCGATCTTTTACAGAGTTATTTCTTTGACAATTCGCGGTAATTGCAAATGATTTGTTGGTCTTCGTTATAAAATATTTTTAATTTGTATTTTAATTTTTTCTTGATAATAATGCTGTATACAATGAAAGACACTTTCAAGACATTTACTTTTTTGTTTTACAGTCATCAGCTCTGTTTACAACATTTGATGAGGTAAGAAATTGTTGTTATCTCTTGGTCACATTTTTTAGCTTGACTTTTGAAAAAACGAGAGCTATTAGCATTATCATGACCCTGGCGTCGTCATCGGTGGCGGCGGCGTGGTCGTCCGGTTAAGGTTTTTTGTTCAGCTCAACTATTTATGCCCCCGCGGAATCTCCGATTCGGGGGGCATATAGTTTTTGGCCTGTCTGTCTGTTGGTCTGTCTGTTGGTCTGTCTGTCTGCACAAAAAAAACTTTAACCTTGACCACAACTTTTGAACCATAACAGGTACGGCTACCATATTTCACATGTGTATTCCTTGTGACATGACCTTTCTGTCAGTACCAAATGTTTTGACCTTGCGACCTTGACCTTTGACCTAGATGTAGTTTTTGGCCTGTCTGCACGAAAAAAACTTTAACCTTGACCACTACTTTTGAACCATAACAGGTACGGCTACCATATTTCACATGTGTATTCCTTGTGACATTACCTTTCTGTCAGTACCAAAATGTTTGACCTTGCGACCTTGACCTTTGACCTAGATGTTGCCATTCTCGAAAAAAACTTTAACCTTGGCCATTACTTTTGAACCATAACAGGTACGGCTACCATATTTCACATGTGTATTCCTTGTGACACGACCTTTCTGTCAGTACCAACATTTTTGACCTTGCGACCTTGACCTTTGACCTAGATGTAGTTTTTGGCCTGTCTGCACGAAAACAACTTTAACCTTGACCACTACTTTTGAACCATAACAGGTACGGCTACCATATTTCACATGTGTATTCCTTGTGACATTACCTTTCTATCAGTACCAAAATGTTTGACCTTGCGACCTTGACCTAGATGTTGCCATTCTCGAAAAAAACTTTAACCTTGGCCATTCCTTTTGAACCATAACAGGTACGGCTACCATATTTCACATGTGTATTCCTTGTGACATGACCTTTCTTTCAGTACCAACATTTTTGACCTTGCGACCTTGACCACCTTTGACCTAGATGTTGCCATTCTCGAAAAAAACTTTAACCTTGGCCATTACTTTTGAACCATAACAGGTACGGCTACCATATTTCACATGTGTATTCCTTGTGACATGACCTTTCTGTCAGTACCAACATTTTTGACCTTGCGACCTTGACCTTTGACCTAGATGTTGCCATTCTCGAAAAAAAAAATAACCTTGGCCATTACTTTTGAACCATAACAGATACGGCTACCATATTTCACATGTGTATTCCTTGTGACATGACCTTTCTGTCAGTACCAACATTTTTGACCTTGACCTTTGACCTAGATGTTGCCATTCTCAATTTTTTTTTAACCTTCCCCACTACTTTTGAACCATAACAGGTAAGGCTACCATATTTCACATGTGTATACCTTGTGACATGACCTTTCTGTCAGTACCAAAATGTTTCACCTTGCGACCTTGACCTTTGACCTAGATGTTGCCATTCTCGAAAAAAACTTTAACCTTGACCACTACTTTTGAACCATAACAGGTACGGCTACCATATTTCACATGTGTATTCCTTGTGACATGACCTTTCTGTCAGTACCAACATTTTTGACCTGGCGACCTTGACCTTTGACCTAGATGTTGCCATTAGGGGGCATCAGTGTTTCACAAACACATCTTGTTTTTTTTTCTGTTTTCACCCTATTAGTCGAGCGTCTGTGCCGTACGCGGTGCTCTTGTTTAAATTCAATAGCAGCTATTCAAATGTCATAATTATTGTTAGTTTTTGTGTCGCCTATTTCAGCCCACTGGGATCACTTCTAAGTTGTCTGTAAATCTTTGTCTCGCTTGATTATTGACATATGGCCTTTATTTTTTTAACCCTTTCCCGCATACATCAAATCTGTAGAAGACAATTTTAAAAACATCTTTGCAAAACTATTGAAAATCTCTTTTTAACCTTTTCCAACATATGACAAATCTGTAAAGAGTACTTTCAAAACATCTAGGCCAAAAAATATGTAGAAATTTCTATTAATAAAAGTATAATGAATGAATATACATGTAGTTCAAATAATTATGACAATGGAGGAAGTTGCTCATTATGAGGAATGAAAGATTATCAAAAATGTGTCTGCTGCAGATGTGTCAAAATGCATCTGCTAATGGGAAAGTGTTAGTAAACACAATAAACACTCTTGTTTATTAAAATTGCTCTCCAGTAGTGTGACCTACTTTTAACCATTTCTCACATACAACTAATCTGAAGCAGACTACTTTCAAAACATCCAGGCATCCGGGCTGAAACCTCCGTCCACCTTTTAACCCTTTCCCCTCATATAGACATTTTCTGACGCATCTGCAGCAGATGGCTTTTTGAAAACATAGTGACAAAAGAAGAAATTGAGCAAAACAAGCAATTTCTCCTTTTGCCACAATATTTTCCACTTTTAGTCATAGATTATTCATTCAATTATAGAGATTTTGCATTTTTTGACAAAATATGTTCAAAGTCGTCTGCTGCGGAATTGTCGTATGAGGGAAAGGGTTAATACAGGGTTGGAAAACAATATAGGAAAATGAGAAAATGCTCCCTTTGACAAGTTTTCACTGCCAGGCTGCAGAGGCCTAAAAGTGAGCTGCATAAGAATGTGTGATTATTTGTTTGTTTCTAGATCTTGAATCCTTTTCTACCAGACAGTACAGAGAATAAGCTTCAATATGTCCTAGGTGAACCTATGATGGTAAGTTAATCCTTTCCAACATATGACAAATCTGAAGCAGACGACTTCGAAAATATCTAGTTCAAAATAGAAAAAATCTCTATATATACAGGGACAATATATACAGGGATAGGTAACGGCTTATCATTTATCAGTATCTTATCGATTATCAGTGCCGTGCCTAACTATGAGATAATGAATGAGCGACACGGAAAAAGATAAGGGGAAACTCTATGAATTAACAAAAATAAACGATAATCGGCGAAAACTATTGTCATCCTTTGGATGTGTTTTTAATACAATCGGCGATTTTGTTTAGTATGCGGTCTCTTTTTTATTATCTGTAAGCAGTATGGTTTAGTATGCGGTCTCTCATGATCCAACATGAGTCAGCGAGTTTTCGCAGTTTGGTTGCTGTTGATCCGATAGCGGGAGGGAGGCCTTGTTAGTTTTATAATAATTTTGTTGATTGACCTTAATTACAAGATGTTTTTTCCTTTCGCCCTTGATCTATTATTGTTTTCATTTATGTTTTAATTTTCCCAAAGTTTCGCAGTTTGGTTGCTGTTGATCCGATAGCGGGAGGGAGGTGTTAATCATGAAAGCTTGTTAAGTTTTATATTATTTTGTTGATTGACCTTAATTACAAGATGTTTTACCTTTCGCCTTTGATCTATTATTATTTTCATTTATGTTTTAATTTTCCCAAAGAAATAAGGACATAATTAGAATTTGATTGCCACAAATTAATTATAAAGTTCAAGTCAAGATCTATTCGCCATTCACTTATTAGTCAAAATGGCTTATAGTAAACATGACTTCATTAATTTTCATGATCTTGATTTAGAAACTTTACTGGAAGAATATACTTGCAATGACATTGAATGTTCCGATAATGAGGCACTGCCAAAGTGTAAAAAAATAAAGCAGGATCAAACTTATGTGTATACTTGTGACAGCTGTGACAAGAAATATGTATCCATGTCAGTAATACGAGGACATTTAAGATCAAAACATTGCGCAACCAATATACGAGGTAAATGCCCTTTTTCTTGGTAAAATTTAAAAGCAAAGACAGCAGATGTTGATCAGAGTGCATGATCTACACTCCCGGTTGCAAATGTAGGATCATGACTAATAACAGGATAGGATTCAGTCAAGGTAAATCAAGCCTTACAACTAACTGCTGATTCAATTCATTAACTTATATATAACACCAGCCGAGCCCCGATAGCTCAGTCGGTAGCGACACAGGGTTTGTGAGTTCGAACCCCAGCTCAGTCAACATTCTTCCTTCGTTTGACAAAAGTCATTGTGACAAGCGTCATTCATCTTCCACAAATGGTCTAACAGACTATGTGGAAAAGCAGCCAGTAGCTTGGAAGGATTGTTTTGTGGATAACTGGAAACATATGAATAGGTGAATTGGCTGTGTGATATGACTGAAAATGTGTTGAAAACAGCGTTAAACCCAAATCAATCAATATACTTAACACCAGGACAAGAAATAACCCATACAGTATACAGTGACATACTTTTATTTATAATTTGCAAGGTAATCTTCCTCTCAATGAGAAAAGGTTCCAATAAATTCTTCACAATAATCATTATATTAAAGCTAAATTTTTATAAAGTTGCTCACAGTTGTTTCCCAGCAATCATTTCAAACAATTCTTAAAATATTATTTTATAATTTCTTTTACCTAACAAGACGTCCAGATAAGGAGTTCTTTTCCCCATATTTTCTCTCGTAATGACAAAGCAAGCCCTATGTTGTAGTACTCCAAATAATCGTCTAAGCACCAACAACATAGGGTTTGAGGGTGACCTCTGTGTGTTTTCAAAGTCGGCTACTGCAAATTTGGGATAGTAATATACAAATATACAAATTTATTTAAACTGGATATATTTACAGTTTCGGACTACAGAATAAAGTCCCCCTTTCAAGTGGACAGTGATTTTGATGAAAACTTTCACAGTGCATTAGGTACAAGCTTAAAACTTATAAGCAGCAATTCACTGAGAAAGACGTCATCAGTTCATGGTACAAAAACCTGAAAAATCTTCATAAAAGATTGTTAAATAAATTTGAAAACATGGTGGCCAAAGGAGTAATTACTCATCATGAACAATTTCATAACCCGACTGCTTATCTTGTATAATTAGAATTTATAAATCTTAAATGAACAGATATCTTTTATGACATTGCTTTGTACCAATATAATTTGAGAATAAAGATAGATTCGTGAAAGTTGAACTTGTGGGGTGCTTTTTGGTGCTTTTTCTACGTCCAATCCTTTTTCTATGACTAAGGATCGAGCGTCGACCCATTTTCCTTTTGAGGCTGGATTATATTTATTTGATCTGAAAGGAAAAATAAATTTATTTAGCCATTTCACAAAACAATTCCCGCCCTGTTGTACTTGTTATGTGTATGTTCACCAAATGTTCTAATAGAATGCGTGGGCTTGGAATCTTATAATGCATGCATGCATGCTGTTCATGAATACAAGATGTTTATTAGTTTTTAGATAAATATGTATAATGGTCATATCAGATTCAATTCACAATAGATAACAGCTCAACTTCTTGTAAATTGATATTAAATCCTTATTTGATGCAGCAAAGACATGAAAACTGTGTCTCAAAGTAGACATGTTTTCCTAGATTGGCTGTGATGTTGATAAAGAATTGATGTAAAATAGGGCAAATTCAGAACATGAATAAAACATTTAAAAAGACAACTTATACATTATTAAGGATAAAGGTACACTTAATAGCATCTCAACTTCTTGGAAAATAATACTTTATCATTTTTTTATGCAGTTAAAACATGAAAAATGTTTTTCAAACTAGACAAGTTTTTCTTGATGGCCGAGATGTTTGATTACAAATTGATACAATAGAGCAAAACGAGGCGAATTTCAGGACACAAATAAAACAATAAAAATGAAAAGTGGGACATTATAAATGATTGAGATACACAGTTATATAATCTATTTATCTTTTTAGCAATTAACCATGAAGTTTAAACCTAAATTCCAACCATTTATCGTCGGGAACAATGTGATGTTTCTCGCTTCGCCATCGATTGAAATTCATCAACTTTCCTTTGTTTACAATTTTCCAATGATTGTCGCAACCAAACTTAGCCTTAAAACGATCATTTTTAAAAAGATATTCTCAATTATATATCCTATGATTCTTAATGCTGACATTCATTTAATTAAAAATTATATTTTTGTACTCTATTAAAGTCAATCTAGCAAAATAAAATGTCATACCTTTTGTCTTATGTATTCGTAAAGATGGCGACGGTATCTCAAGAGTTATCGCGAAATCTAGCGAAGTCCGAGATTTAATCGATATTTTTGTCGACGCGTATCCCTGTTATACACGGTCCCTGATATATACAAGCCTTGTATATATAGAGATTTTTTCTATTTTGTATTACAAGGGTTAATTTTTTAGAAGAGTTGAAAACGTTATGGCAAACTGAGCAATTTTCTCATTTTTCCACAATGTTGTCGAAAGTCGTCTGCCTTAGAGGCATCAAAAAGCGTATACATGTATATGTGGATAAGGTTTAAAAAATATATTTTATTATTACTCGGACATATTACAGTCTGCAGCAAATTACTTTGAAAACATCTGGGCTTAACCCTTTCCCTCATATAGACGCTTTCTGACGCCTCTGCAGCAGACGATTTTTTGAAAACATAGTGACAAAAGAAGAAACTGCTCAAAACGAGCAATTTCTCTTTTTGCCACAATGTTTTACACTTTTAGTCATAGGTTATCCATTCAATTATAGAGATATTCTATTTTTTGACAAAATGTGTTCAAAGTCGTCTGCTGCATAATTGTTGTATGAGGAAAAGGGTTAAATATGAAAAATCTCTATGAATCAAAGAATAATTATTGAATAGAGTTGAACACATTCAGGCATAAGGAGAAGATGCTGAAAATAATTTCTACATTATTGCAAAACTATTTTGAAATTTAGAGGAAAAATCAAATGGTACAAAGACGCATGTTTTAATGTAATATGATGTTTCCTACTTTGAAGACCATTTCTGGATAAAATGTAAAAGATATGATAAAAATTGAAAATAAAATATTTATACGGAGAGGGATAAAGTGAAATTAAACTTTTTGAACAATTCTCCTTTTTCTACAATGTTTTAAATAGTCAACTGCTGGAGAGGCATGAAAAGTCCTCTTCATCAGAGAAAGAATTAACCCAAGTACAGCAAATCTTAGCAAAAACGTGGATAATCTCTGTAAAAGAATGTATAATTACTAAAAAATGTTTTGAGCAATAAAAAATCGCTTTTGTCACAATGTTTTTTAAAGTCACCTTCAGCAGAGGCACCAGACAACGTTATATGTTGGAACAGATCAAGAGATGATCAAGAGATGTTTTGTCTTTTGCAGGAAATTCTGATGGATCATCTTGTATATCAGGATGGTCCCCGGCTCAGAGACAGACTGAGTCATGGAGAAGCAGATTGGTCCTCGTTTCCTCTAGAACTGATTGATAATTTACTAACTGTTTGTATTTCGCTGGCTATTAGCTTTAACTCTACAGAAATACCAAATAAGGTAAGTAGGAAATTGTCAAAATTTAGATAAATGATTGATAATTAGAACTGCTCTATAGGAAAGATTTTATATGCATGTAAATTAACCTTTTCCCACATGCAGTCACATTTTAACCCTTTCCCTCATACGACAATTCTGCAACAGACCATTTTGAACATATTTTGTCGAAACATAGAAAATCTCTATAATTGAATGGATAACCTATGACTAAAAGTGGAAAACATTGTGACAAAAGGAGAAATTGCACGTTTTGTGCAATTTCTTCTTTTGTTACTACGTTTTCAAAAAGCCGTCTGATGCAGAGGCGTCAGAAAGCGTCTATATGAGGTAAAGGGTTAAAGCTTCTGCAGCATATGACATGTGATACCATTGTGGCAAAATGAGAAACATCTCTTCATGAGCTATTTCTCCTTTTGCCAAAATGTTTTTAACTTTTGCCCAGATGTTTCCCAAGGCATGTGCTGCAAATTTGTTGTACACAATTCCTTGTCTATAGCAACCACACTTTTAATTTCACAATTCCTCGTTTTCTGCATAAATGACCCTGTAATTAAAGACCACCTGTGAACAAAGACCAGATTGTTCTCTTCCAATGGGTGGTCTTTAAGCACAGGTTTGACTGTATACTATCTTGGGTTTTTTCACCAGCCTTGGCAAGGTCAAACATAGGGGTCATTTCCCTTTCGTCTGTCATGATTCTTCCACATAACACTTTCCCACACCTAAAAAATCTGCAGCAGACAACTTTGAAAAAATCTCAATAAAATTAGGGAATATCAATTTAAGAAATATGTTAATTATTGGATATAGTTGCTCATTATTAGCAATTGCTCATTTATCACTATGTTTTCAAAATTCCTCTGCTGCAAAGGCATCAGAAAGCCTTTGTATGTGGGACAGAGTTAATGGCAGACTACGTATGTTTCTTTCCAACACTATTGTCCGATTTGGAAGAATCTACAAATTGCACATCGGGTGTTGTTAAAGGTATTTGAAATAGAATGGGTGAATTAATCTGTATTTCTGTGTTACAGGATGTTAGAATAGTCCATCTGCAGTCAAGTATACAGACTTACAGGGTTCAGTATCACAGGATATCTCTGATAAAGAAAACAGTATGAAATCTACACCATTGTTTGACCCTTTCTCTGATGCATATTGATACATCTGTATTGGCTGTTCTTTTAACCCTTTCCCTCATACAACAATTCTGCAGCAGACGACTTTGAACAAATTTTGTCAAAAAATAGAAAATCTCTATAATTGAATGGATAATCTATTACTAAAAGTGGAAAACATTGTGACAAAAGAAGAAATTGCTCGTTTTGAGCAATTTCTTCTTTCGTCATTATGTTTTCAAAAAGCTGTCTGCTGCAGAGGCGTAATAAGGCGTCTATATGAGGGAAAGGGTTAATAAAAGGATGTAACAGAAGGAAAACATGTTGAATTGTACAATTTCTGTTTTTGTCATAAAGTTTTCATCTTTATTCAATTATTATGTTTTAGTTAATTAGAGTTTTCCATATAATTATTTTACTCAGATGTTTCAAAAGTCAATTTACTGCTGATTCGTTGTGTGCGGAAAAGGGTTAAAATATTTACCTGTTTCGACATTCTAGTTTAGAAACATCTAGGACATAGATGCGTGATATAGAAATCTATAAAGTCTAATTTGTAAACATCTGTTAACAAAAAGCTTAATATAGAAATCTAGAAGAATAAATTTGTTAAAAACATAATTGAAAAGGGAGATGACTAGTGTGAATTACTTGTGTGCAAGAAAGTCCAGGTAACATATGTGTAGGTGCACTGGCCATAGTGATGGTGGACTAAACCCTAATTCAGTAATCAATATGATTGAACTGACTGACTTCTTTCATTAATTTATTCCTTATTTCAGGTTTCTCACCTATACAAACAAGTAGCAGAATTTGATTCTTTTATATCCGTTAACACAGACTTAACTCTGAGGTAAGTTCAGGTAGCACAAAACTTGGTCATGTTGGGTTAAAAACTAGGTCATTAGGTAAAAATGTTAACACTCTAGAGGCCAAATATATCTTCCAATCTTTAAGACAACTCATCAGAACTTTTGTCTCCATCAATTTCAGGCTAGTTCTCAACTGGGTCATTAGTGTCATAAACTAGGTCACTAGGTCAAATTTAAGAACACTGTAAAGGCCATCAAATGTCAGTCAAGTTCGAAACTTGGTCAATGGTCATGGGGGTTAAAAACTAGGTCACTAGGTCAAATTTGATAGTATCTTTATTAACACTGTAGAGACCACATTTTTCTTCCAACCTTTAAGAACATTCATCAGATTTTTGTATTTTCCATATTGATACCATTTATCATGTTGTTTTCCAAGAAGGGGGAGGCACCCTCAGCCCGAGGTCTTGTTTCTCTTTCTTTTGGCTATATCATAATGCTCGCCACAATGTGTAAAAGGATTGCTATCGATATTATGGATAAAAACACAGGTACATGTACAAGTTTTTTTTACTGACTGTGATTAAGTTCAATTAAAAAAGGCATACAATGAAATTCAAAATCTATCACATATTTACCAAAATAATTTACCCTTTTCCACATACAGACAGACATTTTCTGATGTCTCTGCATGACACTGCTTTTGAAAACATTCTGGCAAAAAGAAGAAATTTCTCAAAATCACATTTTAATTTATAGAGATTTTCTTTATTCATGCTTTATAGTTGTTTTCAAAGACGTCTGCTGCAAATTGGTTTGCGGGATAGGGTTAACCCATTTTGATACATCTGCAGCAGACGAAAGGGTTAATATCACTACTAAGTACTTTGATTTGTAATTTAAATTTCAGAGCAGACGGCCAAGTGCACAGTTTAACAGAAGATCATTTAAAGTTTGAGGATCTGGTAAAAAGAGTTTGTAATGAATTAAAAGTTAACTGGACTAACCATGCTAATATACTTGAGCAAGACCATATTGTTGAAAGGTAATAATCGCTTCAAAAACATTTCCTACAGATCATTCTTTTTCCTGATTTGAACTGAGCCAGCAAGCTCAGTCGTTAGCGACGCAGGCTGTCAATCCAGGGATCGCGAGTTCAAATCCCAGCTTGGCCATCATTCGTCTTTCACAAATGGGCTAACAGTCTATGTGGAAAAGTAGCCAGTTGCTTGGAAAGTATGTTGTGTGGAGGCCTGGTGTGAGAAATATAGGAAACACATGAGTAGGTGAACTGGCCGCCATGATATGACTGAAAAATTGTTGGAAACGGTGTTAGGCACCAATCAATCAAAACATGATTTAAACCTTTTCCAAATACATTTTAACGACTTTTGAAAATATTGTGTAAAAGGAGACACAGTTCATGATGAGCCATATCTCCTTTTGCCACAATGCTTCAACTCTTTTCAATAATGATACTTTCTTTCATGTAGAATTTTGTCTTCCAAGTCGTCTGCTGCAGAAAATTGTTGTATGGGTAGAAAATGTAACATCTGACAAAATGGAAGTGTTACTTAGATACAGGGTGGACATTTTGTAGAAACGAAAGAAAAATTTGCTCACTATTTTCAATTTCTTTTGCAGAGGTTTTACAAGTCCGCTGTATCAGGTTAATACTTTGCCATACAGACACTTTCTGGTGCTTCTGCTGCAGACATCTTTTGAAAACATTGTGACAAAGAGAGAAATTGCTCAAAATGAGCTATTGCTCCTTTTGCCACAATGTTTTCAACTTTTTTCAGTAATTTATACTTTCACACATAGAGATTTGCCACGTTTTTGCTGAGATGTTTTCAAAGTCGGCTGCTGATTCATTGTATGTGGGAAAGGGATAATTCACAACAATTCTGTCATCTTCGCAGATATCCTCATTATAACCTTTTATGGACCCTGATTTGCCATGTTTTTGCTGAGATGTTTTCTAAGTCGTCTGCTGCAGATTACCTTTATGTGGGTATTGTTAAGGGTTTAACAGAATGAGTATTTGTTTTCCTTTCAGTATGTTCTACAATTCTAACACAAACTGTCATTCAGCAATGGAAAGAATTTTGACTTTTAAAATTCCAACACTCTATAGAGGTACCCAGCCAACAGTAAGTAAAAACTTTCCCTCATATAGACGCTTTCTGACGCCTCTGCAGCAGACGGCTTTTTGAAAACATAGTGACAAAAGAAGAAATTGCACAAAACGTGCAATTTCTCCTTTTGCCACAATGTTTTCCTCTTTTTGTCATAGGTTACCCATTCAATTATGGAGATTTGCTATGCTTTGACAAAATACGTTCAAAGTCATCTGCTGCAGAATTGTCGTATGAGGGAAAGTGTTAACCCTTTGCAACTTTCAGGTTCATTCTGAAAACATTGATAAGGCACAATGAGTAATTGTTTTTAATGTGTAACTTCTCCTTTAGCCACAATGTTTTCAACTCTATTCTTAAATTAAATTTCATTTATTGAGATTTTCCATACTTTTCCCTGAGATGATATCTATGCTGCAGACTGGTTGTATAAGTGATACGAATAAAGGAATATTTGCATGTAAAAGGATCAAGAAGAGACCTTCTTGGCTCATTGAAATGAAAGTGTAAAAAACCAGTTTGCATGTGACAATGGAAAAAATTTGTTATGACTTTCGCGGAAATGTTAAGTAACTTTGTTTGTTCTATACCGATTACACTCTATACATATCATAGCTGTAGATAAGATTAATTGATTGATTGTTTGGTGTTTTATGCAGCTGTCAACAAGTTATCAGTTATATAACGTTATTTTATGGGTAAGTTACCAGTACTACATGTACTGGTACTATTAGCCTGACACCAGCCAGTCAGTAGTAATGCTAACATTACAACCCTGAGCGCCAAGGAGGGAAGCCATTACTACCATTTTTAGCTCGACTATTCGAAGAATATGAGAGCTATACTACTCACCCTGGCGTCGGCGTCGGCGTCGGCGTCCACGTCACACTTTGGTTAAGGTTTTGCATGCAAGTTCTAAAATACTAAATGTATTGCATTGAAACTTTCTACAACCCTACCAAACTATCACACCAATGTAGATTATCAAGTTAGATAACTCTGTCCTGCATTTTATGCAAGTTATGGCCCTTTTTTACTTAGAAATTCTGGTTAAAGTTTTGCGTGCAACTAAAGTAAGAGTCCATATCTCAGTATTTACTTGATGCATTGCATTGAAACTGTCTACAACCCTACCCAACTATCCCACCTGTGTAGATTATCAAGTAAGATAACTCTATCCTGCACTTTATGCAAGTTATGGCCCTTTTTTTACTTAAAAATTCTGGTTAAAGTTTTGCGTGCAACTAAATTAAGAGTCCATATCTCAGTATTTACTTGATGCATTGCATTGAAACTTTTTACAACTCTACCCAACTATCACACCTATGTAGATTATCAAGTAAGATAACTCTATCCTGCACTTTATGCAAGTTATGGCCCTTTATTTACTTAGAAATTCTGGTTAAAGTTTTGCGTGCAACTGAATTAAGAGTCCATATCTCAGTATATACTTGATGCATTGCATTGAACCTTTATACAACAACCCTACCCAACTATCACACCTATGTAGATTATCAAGTTAGATAACTCTATCCTGCATTTTATGCAAGTTATGGCCCTTTTTTTACTTAGAAATTCTGGTTAAAGTTTTGCGTGCAACTAAATTAAGAGTCCATATCTCAGTATTTACTTGATGCATTGCATTGAAACTTTCTACAACCCTACCCAACTATTACACCTGTGTAGATTATCAAGTATGATAACTCTATTCTGCATTTTATGCAAATTATGGTCCTTTTTTTTCTTAGAAATTCTGGTTAAAGTTTTGCGTGCAACTAAATTAAGAGTCCACGTCTCAGTAAATACTTGATGCATTGCATTGAAACTTTCTACAACCCTACCCAACTATCACACTTATGTAGATTATCAAGTATGATAACTCTATCCTGCATTTTATGCAAGTTATGGCCTTTTTGGACTTAGAAATTCTGGTTAAAGTTTTGCATGCAACTACATAAAGAGACCATCTCTTAGTAACTACTTGATGCATTGCATTGAAACTTTATACAGCCCTTACCAACCATCACATCTATGTAAACAATCAAGTATGATTACTCTATCCAGCATTTTATGCAAGTTATGGACCTTTTTTGGACTTAGAAATTCTGGTTAAAGTTTTGCAACTACATTTAGAGTGTAATCTCAGTTACAACTTGAAAAATTGCATTGAAACTTTATACAACCTTTCCCAATTGCACAACTATAAACACAACCAATTAAGATAACTCTATCCTGTATATGGTGCAAATTGTTGCCGTTTTTAGTCCCCTACCGGCGTGCCGAAGGGGACTATTAGGTTTGCACTCCGTCAGTCCATCTGTCAGTCAGTCAGTCAGTCAGTCAGTCCGGCAAATTTTTGTCCGGAGCATATCTCCAAAACTGTACTAGCTATGGCTATGAAATTCCATATGTGGATACATCTCATCAATGCGGAGTGCAGTGCATATGAACCATAACTCTTGCCTCCCTAATTTTTGAGTTATTTCCCTTTCTTTATTTTCATACTTGATTTTTGTCCGGAGCATATCTCCAAAACTGTACTAGCTATGGTTATGAAATTTCACACATGGATGCATCTCATCAAGGGGGAGTGCAGTGGACATGAACCATAACTCTTGCTTGCCTAATTTTTGAGTTATTTCCCTTTCTTTATTTTCATACTTGATTTTTGTCCGGAGCATATCTCCATAACTATACTAGCTATGGCTATGAAATTTCACACATGAATACATCGTATCAAGGGGGAGTGCAGTGGACATGGACCATAACTCTTGCTTGCCTAATTTTTGAGTTATTTCCCTTTCTTTATTTTCATACTTGATTTTTGTCCGGAGCATATCTCCAAAACTGTACTAGCTATGGTTATGAAATTTCACACATGGATGCATCTCATCAAGGGGGAGTGCAGTGGACATGAACCATAACTCTTGCTTGCCTAATTTTTGAGTTATTTCCCTTTCTTTATTTTCATACTTGATTTTTGTCCGGAGCATATCTCCATAACTATACTAGCTATGGCTATGAAATTTCACACATGAATACATCGTATCAAGGGGGAGTGCAGTGGACATGAACCATAACTCTTGCTTGCCTAATTTTTGAGTTATTTCCCTTTCTTTATTTTCATACTTGATTTTTGTCCGGAGCATATCTCCATAACTATACTAGCTATGGTTATGAAATTTCACACATGGATGCATCTCATCAAGGGGGAGTGCAGTGGACATGAACCATAACTCTTGCTTGCCTAATTTTTGAGTTATTTCCCTTTCTTTATTTTCATACTTGATTTTTGTCCGGAGCATATCTCCATAACTATACTAGCTATGGCTATGAAATTTCACACATGAATACATCGTATCAAGGGGGAGTGCAGTGGACATGAACCATAACTCTTGCTTGCCTAATTTTTGAGTTATTTCCCTTTCTTTATTTTCATACTTGATTTTTGTCCGGAGCATATCTCCATAACTATACTAGCTATGGCTATGAAATTTCACACATGAATACATCGTATCAAGGGGGAGTGCAGTGCACATGAACCATAACTCTTGCTTCCCTAATTTTTGAGTTATTTCCCTTTCTTTATTTTCATACTTTATTGTCTTGATATACCTAAACATTGGGTTGCTATGACAACAGAAACAGACTCAAAAGTGCAAACCGGTAGGGGACTATGGTATTGCTTGCAATCCTCCAGTTACTTGTTTTACTTAGAAATTATGGTTAAAGGTTTGCGTTAAACTACATTAAGAGTCAATATCTTAGTAACTACTTGATGCATTCAATTGAAAGGTTATACAACCCTTTCTAACCATCACACCTATGAAAATAATCATGTTAAATAACACTATCCAGCATATAATGCAAATTATCACCCACTAAGAAATTGTGGTTAATGTTTTGCATGCAACTACATTAGAGTCCATTATCTCAGTAACTTAAATAAGCGGTGGAATAGTCGAGCGCGCTGTCCTCCGACAGCTCTTGTTAAAGTCTTTAGTACTACCCGGCCGGAGATCAAACCAGCAACCTCTCGTAACTCAGGCTGTTCTGTAGATAAGATCTTAAATGAATCTTTTCATTACAACAACATAGGGTGTGTGAGCGATAAGAGAGATATTGTGGAGCAAATCCCAGTTTACACCTCTCTATCAAGATGCTTTCAATATTTGATATTTTAAGGACATGTCAGAAGTAAGCCAGGTGGATGGTGAGAGTGAATTACTGAGTATGTTAGATCATGTGACCACGGAATGTTTGACAACCCTTGCACAGATACGTAACTTTGCACTTCTGAGACAGCAGCAGTTCCGAGATAAACAGTTACGATCAAGGCAAAGGGAAAACTTTAAGAAATTTCTCACCAGGTAATTATATTGTATTGCCTGCATTGGTAGACTCATAAGGTTTACTTTTCCAATGACAGTCTGTCACACTTTTACTAAATGATATATATTTGTAGGCCGCACATATGTTCCTTCGAACATTTGTACTTGGATCACAGCATGTAATTATTGAACTTTGCGGATTCTGATATGGATCTTCTTTGTTAGATACAATTTAATGGTTATTCCCATTAACCCTTTACCTCATACGACAATTCTTCAGCAGACGACTTTGAACATGTTTTGTCAAAAAATGAAAAATCTCTATAATTAAGTGGATAACCTATGACTGAAAAGTGGAAAACATTGTGACAAAAGGAGAAATTGCACGTTTTGTGCAATTTCTTCTTTTGTCACTATGTTTTCAAAAAGCTGTCTGCTGCAGAGGCATCAGAAAGCGTCTATATGAGGGAAAGGGTTAATTTTAAAACCTCAAAAAGTTGAATTTTTGTTTTATGGCCATGTTGTTGTTTGTTTGTTTTAGCTATTATGATCGTGTAGTATTCTAATGAGCTATTTTGATCACAATACCTATGATCTGTCAGTTCAAATCTTTGAAACTGCTGATTTAATTTCAAAATAATTCCACATGTAGTCCTTTTAAAATTTGTTAAAATATTCTAATCCTATCCCTCATGTAGTTGCATTTTGACACATCTGTTGCAGACAACTTTTTGAAAACATTTCAGCAAAAGGAGTCAAAAAAGCTCAATTCTTTTAAATTAGAGGAGCAGGTTTATTTTGTTTGGGTTTTATGCCATTTTTAACAGTATTTCCGTTATATCATAGCGACCGTTCATTTATTCATGATCCCTTGGTAAACAAACCAGTACTAGGCTAGGAAATGTGCCTTGCCAAAGGGCACTCCACCATGACCACAGCGCCGCGAATGGGGATTGAACCCAGAACGCCTGGTTCCAAATCCCTGACGCTTACTACAAGGCCAAGGTGTATTCCTATAGAGGATCAGTAAAGAAGCATTTATTGTTGGATATATGAGATGAAACAGTTTATACATGATGTAATTTATTAGTAACAAATAGATCTATAGCACACAAGAGTTCGCATTAGACAAGCATATTTGCTTCATAGGTGATATGTGCATCCACTGTGCAGTAACTGTTTCACACTTAAAATAAATCTGAAGAAAAAATTTGGAATATCTCTATGAATAGTAATACAAGTATTGAATAGTGTTGAAAACATTGTGGCAAAAGGAAAAGTTGTTCATTATGAGCAGTTATTTTCTCGTTTTGTCACACTGTTTTCAAAAGAACTCTGTGAATGAGAGCCATGGTTTTATTTGTTATTGCCAAGTCTTCCTTGCTTTTTACAGTTTTCCAAGTTTCATAGTCACCTTGAAGATATATGGATACCTGGTAACTTGGCAGCTTTACCATCTTGATGTAATCAAATCTTATTCTAGTAAAGATATTGGAAGCCTAATAAGGTACTGTGTTCATTGATTACAAAGGGAGGTCGAAGAGTTTCAAGAAGAGTTCCATATTTTCATTTCTAATATATAAAAAATAAAGCAATGAATCTAATCAAATATATGCAGGTGTAACTTGAGGCATCTGCAGCAGACGACTTTTTCAACAATGTTTTCAAGGCTTTTTGTGAAGATGTTTTCAAAGTCTTCTACTGCAGATGTGTTGTATGTGCCAAAATGTTTAACCCTTTCCCTCATATTGACGCTTTCGGACGCCTCTGCAGCAGACGGCTTTTTGAAAACATAGTATCATAGCGATATCAATATTTCAGTTATGTTAACCCTTTCTCTCATAGAACAATTCTGCAGCAGACGACTTTGAACATATTTTGTCAAAAAATAGAAAATCTCTATAATTGAATGGAGAATATATGACTAAAAGTGGAAAACATTGTGGTAAAAGGAGAAATTGCTCGTTTTAAGCAATTTCTTCTTTTGTCACTATGTTTTCAAAAAGCTGTCTGCTGCAGAGGCGTCAGAAAGCGTCTATATGAGGGAAAGGGTTAAGGAACTTTTCTTTTTATATCTATATTTCAGGTATTGGAAATCCATACTTCAGTGTTGTGAAAATCTGAGGACATGCACACATGTGGAGAAAAACAAATGGACAGAAGGACTTGAGCTTATTAATAAACATGTAACACAATTACTGTCAACTATGAATAAACAGTTTATAAAGTAACACAAAGCAGTCATTTCTTGTATCTAATTTCCATTCTTATTTGGAAAGTAAAAATTTAACTATTTATGTGTTTAGCTGGACCATTCTGAGAGCTACACTGCTTCCCAACCATGATTGATCAAGAAAGATAACTCTATCCCGCATATATTATCTTTCCAATCCTTAAACTAATAAGTGGTGGAATGGTCAAGCGCGCTGTGTTAAAGACAGCTCTTGTTTAGAGTCCTTCTTTGAAATTGTTTTTTACCCCCAATGTTTCCACATTGTTGTCTGCTGCTGAGGCTTAACCCTTTCCCTCATACGACAATTCTGCAGCAGACGACTTTGAACATATTTTGTCAAAAAATAGAAAATCTCCATAATTGAATGGATAACCTATGACAAAAAGTGGAAAACATTGTGGCAAAAGGAGAAATTGCACGTTTTGTGCAATTTCTTCTTTTGTCACTATGTTTTCAAAAAGCCGTCTGCTGCAGAGGCGTCAGAAAGCGTCTATATCAGGGAAAGGGTTAAATGCCGTCTGGGAATTGGTTTTTGACTGTCCTTGCTGTTCAATTTGAAATATTCTTCAACATGATGCTAGATAAAAACGAGCACTTGTAATGCCCTTTATTCACATGCCTCAATTGACTCTTACCCTATATGATTGGCATCCACCAAAATACATGCAGTTGTAACTTCATCCCGTTTTAGGATTTAGTAATGAACATTTTGGATGAAAAGGTAGATTTGCTATTAATCAGTTTGTTGTACATATAACAAATCTGCAGCAGACGACTTTGAAAATATTTCGACAAGAATAGGGAATATCTCTATAACTATAAAAAATTTAAAAATATTGAATACATTGTGGCAAAAGGATAAATTGTTCATTATGAGGATTGAGCAATTTCTTCTTTTGTTACAATATTTTCAAAATGTGTCTGCTTTAGAGGAGTCAGAAAGTGTCTACATGTGGGAGAATAATCTCACAAACTCAAAACTTTAGAAGGACAAAAAAAGAAATGATAGTTGATAGATCATTTTGATATGGGACCTAAACATGCATCGCTTGTTTTGGTTTCCAATCAAAGTGTTTTGACATTTTATTTTATGCTAAATGATGAGATACTGTGTTCTATCAGTGAAATAAAATCCATATCACCAACACTGTGAGTGATATAAGTATGCCGTAACTACTTTTTTACTTATAAAGGAATGTTATCTTTATTTTCATAAAGACTGATATATAGGATCTGACATGAGTTCTCATTTCATATAAAGTTTTATTAAACGAGTTCAAGAAATTTGTTATTAAGCAAGCCTTTGGCAAGCTTAATAAAAAAAATCTTGGACAAGTTTAATAGAAGTATTTATGAAATGACAACCAATGTAAGATTCTTGTTATAAAATGACGAAACACAAAAAGTAAATCTGGTTTTCCAAAGCTTTTTTAATTTCGTCATTGAACCATATAACAATGCCGCCAATAATTAGGCCGAGTTCATATTCAGCTTAGTTATGGGATTTTGCGCCAAAGTGTCTAAGGCTATGAAGTAAAACCGCTGACGTGACTTCATTTTCCTAGTATATTACACATGATAAATAAAGAAATGCCTAATGGGTATATTAGATCGGATACAAGCATTGTCATGTGATAAAAAATTATCTTGACCAATGTATAATTCCATATTCCGTAAATTTAACAAATCAGACTTATTGTCATTGCCTGATATTGTGTAGTAAACAAATACATTCACACATATTCGTCCGCATGTGAACAGGTACGAAGACACTAAATAGTTCCATTCTTTCGTCATCAATTAGCATAAAATGAATAGAAAATTAGTTTGTTTTGAGTGGATATGGAAAACATCTCATCAAGAGGTGATACAATTTTGATATTTTCACAAGCATGTAGCTGGGGTTTGTGAAACCTTTGCATCTATTATCAACTTTAGTCATTGTCAAAAAATAATAATAAACAATATAGATCTTTATTCAGAAGTGTGTTCGAACATAATTTTAACATAAATACTCTTTTAAATATTTGTCTGCAAATTCACAGATTTATTGACAACCTTATTTGTTTTATATGGGTTACCCTTCAGAAGAAGGGTTTCAGAAATAAGTCTATAGACTCATTGATTGCTCCACTGCACGGAAATCTTTAGTAAAAGGCGAAAGATTTATGCGTGACTGTAGTGAAACCAGAGTAACGTTGTTACGGAAAAAATCAGTATATATAATTTCCGTAAATAACTTTTCATTGGGCGAGTCATAGGTGTTTGGAATATTATTTTATTAGTTCATGAAAAGCAAATCAAAACAGAAATCAAATTTAAATAACATTTGTTTTTATTATTGTAATTGTGATTGGTTTTATTTAATGGGGGAAACTAATACATCATATTGTGGATAGTATTGTGTTACAAGTTACAAATTATTAATTTTCTACGTAAAGGGAGGTAATATATCATATCGTTTTATTGAACATTCAAGGGAGGTAAGGAAAAGGCTGTTAAACTACATTGATAATTAATTAGGATTTCTATCTGTCTACTGTTTTTTAATTGTTGAGACATTTAGCCCACTTCTAACGTAATCACAATGATGAATTGCTTACAATTACGTGATTAGAATGACGTTTTCACTTGTTATTTAAATAGCTTACGTAGGTTCTGTGTCGCACGATCATCAATTTTACCTTTGTAGCAGACGACAAGGCCAATAAGGTAAAGAACCTAACACCAAAGACCTTAGGTCTTTGCTAAAACACAGGATAATTGTTTTCACATCCCATTCCGACAGTGATCAGACAAAAAGAAAACTTCTCTCTCTTCCTCTGTTTGTAAATAAACAATATATGGAAAATCAATACTCCTGGCAGGAAAGATCTGAAGGTATTCGAAAGATGCGCGGGAAATAAGGGTGAATATGTACTTTTGTTTCATGCTTGATCGCACCCATGTTACCCTCTGCCTTAGGAAATTGACTTTTCTTAGCCCATGCATAGGCCTACGTTTTTTTAAAAATACACTATATAGGCCTAAAAAGGGAGAGAAGATCTGCATTAAGCATTTTATACTTTTCTCAACAATAATTAAAATTCCACATCTGTAAAATTTTGTTTTGTTTGACAGATTTAACATCTTTTTTTTCCAGGTGAGTGTTGAATTAAACCGTGGGGTATATGGTCAACCCTTTTCTACATACAGAAGTGTTCTGACACCTTTGCCACAGACGACGTTTGAAAACATTGTGAACAACAGGAGAAATGAGCAATTAAATTTTTTCCACAATTTTTTTTAACACTATTCAGTAAATACAGTATTCTTTAATTTGAAAAAATCTTTTGAGTCGATAATTACATCTGATATATATCTGTTGTATCAGGATCTCATCAACTTACTCGGTTGTATGTGAAAAAAGGGTTAAACATACCACTTAGATATATATACCATGTACTGGACTGAAATCCCCCACAAGGATATATAGACCATTCAGTGCTGTGCAGTAGGTTATATATAAACATGGTGATAGGAGTAAAGTTGCCTATTGCAAACATGGAGTGTTATCGGAAGTGCGGTGTTGTGATTGTGCTCTTCGTTCTTCTCTCTATCTGTGAACATACTTCTGCACATCCTCAGTGCTTGGACGCTAGAGCCCCGTTCCATGCGGTGACCAATTTGACGTTTTGTCCAAATTATTCTGATTTTGGATGTTGCACCGTGCAAGATGATATTAATTTAGAAATGAGATTTAATAGTATACGAAATAGGATTCCTGCAAGTAGGACTGGACTTTGGACAACCTGTTCTGATAAGATTAAGACTCTTCTTTGTCAAAGGTGTTCACCTTTTGCGGCACATATATTTGAGACAGAAACCAGTTCGTTTGAGGAAGTGATTATACCTCGTGCATTTCCTGGACTCTGTTTAGGCTATTGCACCAATTTCTTTGCACAATGTGAGGATGTGATAGAATATTACATGGCAGAGTTTGAATCAACCAACGCTTTTGAAAAAGAAGCTCTTCTCAGATATGTGGCCAAAGGAAGTAACATGTTTTGTGCAAACACTGCTTTGATAGATGTGGATTATTGTTATCCGGAGTTGCTATCTAATCCCATATTAAACGGTAATATTTCAATAGAAACAGTGACTAAAGAAGGATGTATTTGCGTGGAACCAGTTCCTAATGTGAATCTAAGGAATCCTATATTTTTAAAACATGCAGATGATGGGTCGAATCGATTGTTTGTTGGTGAACAAATTGGTTTGGTGCATATTATTTATAAGGATGGAACGATTTTACATGAACCGTTCTTGGATTTACGTCCATTTATTCACACCACTAGCTCTAAAGGAGACGAAAGAGGTATGCTGGGGATGACTTTCCATCCAGATTATAATCGAAATGGGTTATTCTATATTTACTACTCAACCTCATTGAATTACACGGAAGAATTAATATATAACTATGATCACAAGATTCGTGTCTCAGAATTCCGAGTCAGTGCAAGCAATCCAAATGTGGCTGACCCGTCATATCACAGAACTATCATCGAAGTCTATGAGCCTTTTTGGAACCATAATGGTGGAGAGGTAATACACTATCCCTTTCCTACAACAAATTTGCCACAGACTACTTTTGAAACATATCTGATAACTATGAAAAGCCTCAATAAATGAAAGAAGAATGAACCCTTTGCCCATAAACAGACTCCGAGACTTATTTTGACGCATCTGCAGCAGACTACTTTTGAAAGCATTGTGATTCATCTGAAGCAGAGAAATCATGTATAGTTACTATTTTGGCAAACGGAGCAATTGCTCACAATGAGAATTTTCAACTCTTTTCAATTATATACATTCATTTATAGAAATATCCATATATTTACCTAGATGTTAGAGATGTCCAATATATTTATCTAGCTGTTTTCAAAGTAGTTTACTGTTGACTTGTTGTATGCGGGAAAAGGGTAAATGAATCTTTAACTTTGATAGAATCATTGTCTCAGCCCAATAGATTATTTTTAACTGTTCATTGCAGATGTGGTTATTTTCAGAAACGTGTAACTTTTGGAAAAGGAGAAATGAATAATTTTTGACATTTTTCTTTTTCTTTTGAAACCACACAGATGTATTAAAATGCATTTGCATGTGGGAAAGGATGGGAGGGGGCATGGGGAGGGGGCATGGGGAGGGGGTTATGGGGTGGAGTTAAAAAGGCTCAGTTTAGCAAACAGCAAGTTTTTTTGATCATCTCTTTTCAACATACAACCAATATCTGCAGCAGACTGCTTTTTTTAAAAAATAAACAATAATATATAAAAATATACAAGCAAAATGATCAAAAATACGGGGTGGAGCCTGGGTTAAAAAAAATAAAAATCAAAAGGCTCAGTTCAGCAAATAGCAATTTTTTTATCAACTCTTTTCCACATTCAACCAATATCTAAAAATATACAATCAAAAATCTCTATTTCTCTTTCCCTCATACGGCAATTCTGCAGCAGACGACTTTGAACGTATTTTGTCCAAACATAGAAAATCTCCATAATTGAATGGATAACCTATGACAAAAAGTGGAAAACATTGTGGCAAAAGGAGAAATTGCACGTTTTGTGCAATTTCTTCTTTTGTCACTATGTTTTCAAAAAGCCTTCTGCTGCAGAGGCGTCAGAATAGCACAGAAAAAAAATGTGGCAATAGGGGAAATTGCTCAGTATAAGGTCTGCTGCAGATGCGTCAATATATGTCTATATATGGGAAAGGGATAAACTGTCACTATATTATATAAGTATCAGGAAATAAGATAAGATCACGGAAAAATTAACCCAGAAATTTGCAGTCTATATATATTTAAAAGGACCTACTTTTGAATATATAAACCCTTTGCAACATGAAGACATGTATGTTCATGAATCTGCAGCAGACGACTTTTGAAAATATTATGGCAAAAGGAGAAATTGCTTATCATGAGCATCAGTTCTCTCTATTCAATGATTAATCTTTCATTTACAAAGAGTTTCCATATTTTAGTCAAACTGTTTTTGAAGTCTTCTGCTGTAGATTATAATGTGTTAACTCTTTACCACATATAGACGCTTTCTGACGCCTCTGCAGCAGACGGCTTTTCGAAAACAAAGTGACAAAAGAAGAAATTGCTTAAAACGAGGAATTTTCATCTTTTGCTACAATGTTTTCAACTTTTCGTCATAAGTTATCAATTCAATTATAGAGATTTATTGTTTTTTGACAAAGTATGTTCAAAGTCGTCTGCTGCAGAATTGTCGTATGTGAAAAACAGTTAAACAAGTTGCACACATTCCAGGCTGTAGATTTTCCGGGGACCCTTTATAGAAAATTCAAGGAAAATACAGGGAAACCATGGAAAAAAACATGGAATTTCATGTTAATATGCGGAAACGCTGGAACTGGTCCGAATACTCCAAGGTATCCATGGAACCACTCCGGGTGCCCCCAGTACTGTTCGGTAGTGTCCACTTAAATGTACTGGAGTGTCCGTTGAAATTATCATTTCATCCTAAAGAATCCCTGGAAAGTTGTCCAAATTCTCCAGATTTTCCCTGGATTTTCCTTGTACTTTAGTATTTTCTGTTAAGTGTCCCCGGAAAATCTACAGCCTTGAATGTCCTTTGCTTATGCACCTATCAATATTTTGCCCCAGGGGGGGGAGCGGCGGGCAGACCCAGGGGAATAAGACAAGCTTTTCTTTTTGGGGTCTAATTCCCCACCCTTTCGCTAATCATTTTGTCTAAATCCCTATAGTGGGAGATGCTTTGTGTACTCCTGGTACCGGGATGTAAAATCCGGCCAATGTCTATTTCCCGGGACCCGGAATCATTCGGCGTGTCAAATTCCCGCCTGTCGGGAATCGTCTTCTGTCTAAAGTCCTGTGTATGCCTGCCGCTCCCCCCCTGGGGCAAAATATTGATAGGTTCATTATTGACTTAACTTTTTTAAGATCCTTCTAACATAATGAAAGTACAATATATTCAATCATGTTGCTAGAAGTACCTTGACCTAAGATTTGGATTATGGCATCAAGCAACATTAACCCTTTCCCTCATATAGAAGCTTTCTGACGCCTCTGCAGCAGACGGCTTTTTGAAAGCATAGTAACAAAAGAAGAAATTGCACAAAACGTGCAATTTCTCCTTTTGCCACAATGTTTTCCACTTTTGTCATAGGTTATCCATTCAATTATGGAGATTTTCTATGTTTTGACAAAATACGTTCAAAGTCGTCTGCTACAGAATTGTCGTATGAGGGAAAGGGTTAAACGGTTCCAAAATTAGCCATTCTCTGAATGACATATTTAGAATCTTCAAAAATTCAAAATGTGGTACATATATAACATTGAGATAGAATTAAAACAATTGTAGGGGGAACAAAACAAACAGAAGCAGAACCTGCTCATAATGAGCTACTTTTCCTTTTGCCAGGGTGTTTTCAACTCTCTTGAATTTATTAAACTTTTCATTTATACAGATTCCGGGCTAAAGATAACTTTTTTTAGCGAATTGGGTATTTACCCCATTGATTTCAGACAATTGCTTTTTTTTTTTTTAAATTCAAGAAACGAATAATTAATATTACCTCATCATTTTTCTGAAATTGCTTTTGTTGACAACTTGAATTGAAATCAGCGTGGCAAAGGGAGACATAATGAGCAAATTCTCCACCTCACAACATTTCAATGATGTTTATCTAATGCTTCTAATTGTTGGCAAATCTATATATTTGGGGATCCCTCATTAATTCAGACACTTTGCTTAAATCTGTATGGACAGTGTGCATCTAAGCTTAGATACTTTTTATTCCATTCGGATCTTGTTTGATTAAATGTAAATTATTTAAGCAACACAAATGTAAATAATTGCTAAATATTTACTTTTTCTTTACTTTTGAATACTCATCATTTTAAAAAGAATTGCTTTTTTTGGCTTCTTTAAGCAAAAAAGCTACTTATCTGTAGCGGCTCTAGCCCTGATAGACTTTCCATATTTTTGTCTAAATGTTGCTGCAGACTTGTTGTATATGCACAATATGGGAAAGGGGTTTACTCTCTCTCTCACAAACAAAGAATCTACTGCTCATATGTTTATCGACTGTACACATTCAGACTAATGTTATATACAGGTGGAAAAAAAGGCTACAGAAAGACAGTCATTGTTGACAGATTGACTACCTGTGTGTCAATTATGATTGATTATCAGACATGATGAGTCAGCCTGTTTATTAACCCTTTCCCTCATATAGACGCTTTCTTATGCCCCTGCAGCAGACAGCCTTTTGAAAACATAGTGACAAAAGAAGAAATTGCTCAAAACAAGCAATTTCTTCTTTTGCCACAATGTTTTCAACTTTTAATAATAGGTTATACATTCAATTATAGAGATTTACTATCTTTTTACAAAGTATGATCGAAGTCGTCTGCTGCAGAATTGTTGTATGTGGGAAAGGGTTAAACCTTTCTCACATACAGACCATTTCTTTACACCTCTGCAGCAGAAGATTATTGAAAGCATTGTAGCAAAAGTAGAAATTGCTCAAAATCAGCAATTTCTCCATTTGCCAAGTTTTTTCAATAATAATTACACAAAACATTAAAGGGTAAATGCCATATTAGGTACCAGTAACCTTAGGCAAGAAAAAATAATATTTTAATATGTAGTATTTATGCCTTAGTCACAGAGAAAAATATGATAGGGCTCCTAAAAGTTACTGCATGGCCGCCCCACGTTGTTTAGAATATCAAACGGCCACCTCACGGATGCCCCAAGACCACTGCGAGGTGGCTGTACGATGTTCTAAATATTGTACAGAGGCTGTGCATTGACTTAAGGGCTGCCGTATGATTAACTTAGGCACCCAACTAAATTCTACCGTGCGGCCACCGTACGGTTATGGGGCTTACGGCCGTCGCAAACACGCTGCACGCCATTTGTGACTGAGGCATTAAAGGTGCTGAAATCCAGACATCTAAATGTTGATAGTTTATGCTTCATTTTAACTGGGTAGACATACCCAGTAAGCCAAATTTTGTACATTTCCATGCCTTTCAATTGACTGTTTTTCAGCATTTACTGCCAAAATAGTTTTGAACTATGTATTAATTAATTACTTCCTTGTCACAATTAGCAATATTACAGAAGTTTCAACATTTCAAAATTTTTATCTCCATCTGGAGTTTAGCACCTTTAAAACATCAAGGAAAATGGAGAAATCACTCAATTTGACTTTTCCTCATAATGTTTTCAAAAGTCTCTGCATCAGGGAAAGGATTAATAAAGTCATAATTTTCTTAGTTTACTTGAACCCTTTCCCTCATACAACAAATCTACAGCAGACGACTTTGAAGACATTAACCCTTTCCCTCATACAACAATTATGCAGCAGACGCTTGTTTTGAGCAATTTCTTCTTTTGTCACTATGTTTTCAAAAAGCTGTCTGCTGCATTGGCGTCAGAAAGCGTCTATATGAGGGAAAGGTTAAGTAAAAAATATGGAAAATCTCTTATAAATGAAGGTATATAATTACTGAAAATTGTTGAAACATTGTGGCAAATGGAGAAATTGCTTGTTTTGAGCAAATTCTCCATTTGCCACAATGTTTTCAAAAGTCGTCTGCTACAGATTCATCAAAATGCGTCTAAAGATTGAAAAGGGTTAATTATCTGCAATAGTCGCTATCATTTCTAATTCAATCCAGAAGTACTCAATTTGACATCTCCCTCCCCCATTGTTTGCGTTGATTCGGACAAACATCTAAAAAGTATGAAAGCAATTTGCCATTTCACTGTTTACAATTAATTAATGATTTAATTTTGTCAAAGGTCAGAGTTCAAAATTAACTTTTTTGGCTGGTAGCAAGTACTTGCTTTGTAACCTCAGCTTTGCAAGTAGGTAGCAAATTCATCTTTCAAGTAGCATTAACAAGATAAACAATAACATAAGCAAGCTTTTCTCCTTTAATTTAATTTATCTAATGACCATAGATTACTTGTTTAAAATCGATAATAAACATGCATCAACTAAAATGATTGATGGATCCCCTTGACATTTTGTTTCTTTGAACAAATGGATAAAAGAGTGTGCAATTAAATTTAATTACGCGCAGATAGAAACAGAAATATCAAGTGAAAACAAAACTAGGCTATTTTGTTCATGTGGCAAGTTTTTGCTACTGACTTTTTTGCCAGGTTACAGCAAGTTCCCATTTTAAGTAGCAAATTTGCTACTTGCTACTGCTAGTTTCAAACCCTAAAAGGGTTTCTGAATGACAAGTTGATCAAGAATAGAATGGTGATGCATTATTATGAATTTGCATAATTTCAAATTTTACACTTACATAATTATATAGTTATAAATGTACGTGTAAGCCTGTCCATGGGAAAAGGTAAAAATTTGTTTTAGTGAACAGTGTAGATCCAGATCAGTCTGTGCATCTGCTCATTCTGATCAAGATCTTCATTATTCACAGATAACTTACATATTAAGGTTGTTAGAAGCTTCTAATAGCTGAGTTTATATTCCTAATAAGACAGAGCATAATTAATGTACAGGCTGATCTGTGCCTACACTTTTCAGAAATGTCAACTTGTACCTTTTTTCCCATGGACAGGCGGATCTTTATACCTAGTCCTTTGAACTTCCCCTCATGAATTTGTTGTAAAGAACTCTTATTCAATTAGTTAATTCCTTACACAGGGGCTAATGTAGTAACAAAAGAACAACAAAACAAGATGATCTGTATAATTTGTAAGAATCTATCGCTAAATTAAAACTGTTTGCATCATACAGGGTATAATCACTATAATGTAGATACAAATCTTTTACTCCAGGGCCATAAAAAAAATAAAAATGCTCAAAGCAAGAAATTTATGTAATCTTTTAATGGGATTATAATTGTTTGCAAAAGATCTGATACTCTAAAGCAGATGTCTTGAAAGAATTGATGAAAAATGCAAATCTTTGTAAATAATAATTAGAATTTCTATAAACAAAGAGTAAGAAGATCAGTCTTCGTTATAACAATGAAGACTCGGATCCTCTTACTCTATGTTTATAAAAATTCTATTTTGTCTATTATAAAAATTGAATTTGTTTCAATTTGAAATTTTGCAGTTTTCCTCCTTTGGTTGCAATTTGGAAATTTTAGATAAAAAGAACATCCAAATTAGGTTTAATCCTTTCCCATATACAACAAATCTGTAGCAGACGACATTGAAAACATCTAGAGAACAAACATGGACAATTTCTATGAATGGATGTACTATAAGTCGTTTTGGAGAAAAAGGAGAAACCGCCACAATTTTTTCAAAAGTTGACTACCTCAAAGGAATCAGAAAGGAAGGGATTAACCTATGAACTTTTTCTCAGATGCTTTTAAAACTTTACTAAGAAGACAACCATACAACATATTAATGTATTAATGCAATGAAATATTAGAGCAAAAATAAAGAAAATCGCTGTAAATAAAAGTATTATTCAGTCTTTCAGAACCGAACTCTTTGCAATAAGGTTGAAAATAAATGTAGCAAAAGGACTAATTCCTAATCATGAGCAATTTCTCCTTTCCCCAAAGTTTTCACAATTGTGTATGCTACAGACCTATCAAAAGACATTTGTGAAAGTTTTTGAGTCATCAGAATCAGGAAATTAACCCTGTAGGTAAAATGGATGTCATCCCATCAGGTGACGTCACATTGTGTGTTATGTTCATCAGACACACTAAAGATATAATCATCTATTGTTATTCTAATTAAACCCTTAACCCTTTCCAAAATATAGACGCTTTCTGACGCATCTGCAGCAGACGACTTTTGAAATTAATTAATGAGCAATTTCTCCATTTGCCGTAATGATTTCAACTCTATTCCATAATCATACTGTCCTTTAACCCTTTCCCTCATACGACAATTCTGCAGCAGACGACTTTGAACGTATTTTGTGAAAAAATAGAAAATCTCCATAATTGAATGGATGACTAAAAGTGGAAAACATTGTGGCAAAAGGAGAAATTGCACGTTTTGTGCAATTTCTTCTTTTGTCACTATGTTTTCGAATAGCCGTCTGCTGCAGAGGCGTCCGAAAGCGTTTATATGAGGGAAAGGGTTAATTAATAGAGATTTTCAATATTTTTGTTTTGACAATTTTAAAGTCGTCTGCTGCAGATTTTTCGTATGTTGGAAAGGGAACAATATCATATAGACTAATTATGTGAAGCAGATGGTTTTATAATGCAGTGTGGTGAGAAGTAAAACATTTTCCCATTAAGAAATTTCCCCTTCTTCCACAATGTTTTAAACTCTGTATGAAAGTCATTCTTTTGGTTATTCACTTCTTATACATTTTTCCTCAGAGGATTTCAAATAACCTTAATCTTTTCCCATACAAATCTGCAGCAGACGGCTGTGAAAGTATTTCAGCGTTAATTATATGACAGATCACTTGTGGTTAGAGTTGAAAAGGGGAAAGCTCATCATTAGTATTTTAGCAATTTGTCATTCATTTGCCACAATGTTTGCAAAAATAGTCTGCTGCAGAAGCCTCAAATTGCTTAACCCGTTCTCTCATACGACAATTCTGCAGCAGACAACTTTGAACATATTTTGTCAAAAAATAGAAAATCTCTGTAATTAAATGGATAACCTATGACTTTAGTGGAAAACATTGTGGCAAAAGGAGAAATTGCTCGTTTTAAGCAATTTCTTCTTTTATCACTATGTTTTTAAAAAGCCGTCTGCTGCAGAGGCATCAGAAAGCGTCTTTATGAGGGAAAGGGTTAACCTTTTGCCCCATACAGATGCTTTCTGATGCCTCTGCAGAGGACGACTTTTGAACAAATTGTGGCAAATGAATGAATTGTTCATAATAAGCAATTTCTCCTTTAGTCACAATGTTTTAAACCCAATTTGCCGAGCCCCGGTAGCTCAGTTGGTAGCGACGCGGGCTGTCAATCCAGGGGTTGTGGGTTTGAATCCCGGCACGGTCAACTTTCTTTCTGACGATTGACAAAAGTCAATGCGACATGCGTCATTCGTCTTCCATCAATGGGCTTAGTCTATATTGAAAAGCAGCCAGTTGCTTGGGAAGATTTTTGTGTGGAGTACTGGTGTGAGAAAACCAGGAAATGCAAGAGTAGGTGAACTGGCCGCCGTGATATAACTGAGAAATTGTTAAAAACGGCGTTAAACCCCAAACAATCAATCAATTCAACCCAATTCAATAGTTATATTCAATATATTTGTCTAGATGTTTTCAAAGTCGTCTGCTGCAGAGGTAGATTTTGGAATAAGAGCAAGGTCTCCATTCCCCACTATACTGTCAACTCAATATTAAAAATATACAATACACTACAAATTATTCAGGTTAAAAACCTTTCCCAGAATGAAACTTAGAGCAAACCAAAAACTGCAGTAACTGTTTGAAAAAGGAGAAGCTGTTTAAGATTATTACATTATTATTGTTTCCAACTGTGCAAAAATCCTCCTCTTTAATGCATGAGCTGGTACCAGAAATTAGGGTCTTTTCTGTTTTAAATGCAAACTAGCATTCAGTCTGTACCTTGCTGGTTAATTGCCTGCATTGTATAGTAACTAGTTGCCCTTTCAATGCTGAATTTTCAGAAAGGACTTGACCAGCTTTGCAACTTTAACCCTTTCCCTCATATAGACGCTTTCTGACGCATCTTCAGCAGACAGCTTTTTGAAAACAAAGTGACAAAAGAAGAAATTGCTCAAAACGAGCAATTTCTCCTTTTGCCACAATGTTTTCCAATTTTAGTCATATCCATTCAATTAAAGAGATTTTCTAGTTTTTGACAAAATACGTTCAAAGTCGTTGATGCAATAATCATACTATCATTTATAGAGAATTTCCATAGTTTGTACTTGATAGTTTCAAAGTCATCTGCTGCAGAGTTCATCGCAAATTTTAGGAATATCAAGATAAAAATGTTAGATGGCATGGATGCTCCTGCTAGCCTGACTTAATACTGGATGCAGGTTTCCCAAAATTCTGTTCCAGCAGTCACAGCACAGATCTCAATTCTGAAAAAGAAACAAAAAGCTTAACCCTTTCCCACATACAGTAAATCTGCAGCAGACGACTCTGAAAACATCTTGGCATAAATTTCTAAATAATGGTAAAATAATTGAATAAAGTTGAAACACTGTGGCAAAAGTAGAAATTGCTCAATTTCTCCTTTTGTCAAAGTGTTTTAAAAATTTGTCTGCAGAAGCTTCAGAAAGCGTCTATGTGTGGGAAAGGGTTAACACCATTGGTTTTTGTGTTGTCTGCTTTGTCGGGGATCACTTCAGGTTTGTCTGTCTATCTCACTTTCACTGATTGACATATTGGCAAGTGAACATGTGTTTTCTTCAAAAAACACTTGTTATGCTTTAATGTCTGTTATAATAATATGCTGTACTGAGACGTATCCCTGCTTGGTTTGATGAGACTTTGGTATTCCCAAAGCTCAAAGGCCTTGTTACAGGTAAACGGTTTTACTGCATGTTTAATTAGGTTGTTAATGAGGTATGAAATGTTTTTGTTTTATAGATATATCAAACAGATTTGGGGGGTGGGGGGAGTTTTGCCCTTGCTTGCTAGTCATAGACTTTATCACATACATGCTAATCCTTTCCCATATATGGATGCTTTCTGAAGCCTTTGCAGCAGTTGAATTTTGAAAAATCTTGTGGCAAATGAAGACAACTTTGCTCATGATTAGCAATTTCTTCATTTGTCACAAGGTTTTCAACTCAAATCAATACCCACAATTTTTTTAATTATAGAGGTTTCATAGTGGACTGCTGCGGATTTTTCTGTATGGTAGGAAAGGGTTATATCTTCTTCACGTTCAACAGATCTGTAAGAGGAAACTTTAAAAAACATCTAGGAAAAAATGTTATCCATGCTGCAGTTATGCATAACACCAGGGACGTAGATATCTTATCTATGTCCCTGATAACACTTACATTATAGTAGTTGAAAAAATAGTTATCAACTGAGGGGCATATTGGAATATCAGGGGTGGGGTCAAATGAAAATGTATCATAACATGCATTTTTTTGTCAACGAAGTGAATATCCTTCATTGAAATATAATTTAAGCATTTCATTGTTTATGATCAATTCTCCATTCTAAGGTAGGTTGACCATACACACAGCTAACTAATTATTGATTATAAACAGTAATGGAAATGAGTAATCTTGCCAATCATTAGTCTTTGTATGTATACAGTGCTTTCATTTAGGAATAATTATAAGATTTGTGAATTCCACATACACTTTTCAAGATGTTTGTCAGAATATTTAAATTTTATTATTTATCAATAAAACCACAAAACAGACAATTTAGGATTTGCATGCAATAGCACGTCATTTTACCTTTACCCTATTAAAGTCAACATTGGCATTTGCAGCATTCTACTTTTAAAACAATGAAAAAAGGGTTAAAATCGCTGAAGACACATGCGTTTTCTCTTTTTCTCAAAATAATATTAGCTTGGCATCCTAATTATATCATACTTTGACAAATGTTAAGATATTGTCCAATATTTATAAATTAGACCGAATATAATATCAGGTAAAAAGTTAATTTTCATTGATATTTTTGTATAATTTCAAACTTAATTTCGAACATAACAACATGTTAATTTATTGTAATTCTTTCCTTCCTTTTTTTATAATGAAAATAACAAACTACTCATGTTTTAAAATTATATTTTGATGAGTGCCCTTGTGTCAATGATGATATTTTGATGAGTGCCCTTGTGTCAATGATGCATAACAATATGCAGATCTCTAGCAAAATGCCTGTAGGGAATCTAATGACACATTTAAAATTGTCAAGGACGAAATAATTGTGTACGAAAGACCTTATTTGTGAACCATTCTTCTTCGCAGAGTTGTCGTTCTTTACACTCTCTTTATAGGCAGAGAGTGTTCATTCAAAGTCATTTTTCTATTAAAACCAGTTTTATCTCAATTTGTTCTTTTCTTCATTTGTTTTGAACCAAATAAACATTTTAAACACCTATAACTATTTGTAAGTGAGTGTAAAGAACGGCTCTTTGCAAAGGAGATTGATCTACGCAGTCGGTATTCGCTAGTCACGTGATCAACAGTTTTAGCTTAGAAACAGTTCTCTTTGAACATGAAAATAACATTCAGTAAGTTAAAATTGCTATTACAAGGAGAATTCAACGTGATTTTTATCTCGATATTGACACTTAACAGTCTGCTGCAAGTCTAATAGGGACTGTATTGTCTTCATAAATAAAACATAAATGCGAGTCAAAATAAAGAAACTGCAATTACTTAAAACATCAGAATATTTATTTCATTTTAGATGTGTCATAACTTCACATTTAAATTTTTTTTTTTTCTAATAATAACTCGTCCTCCCATGTCATTTCCAAGAAGCTATTAAAAATATGAGTTGCGGGCTTCTGCCCGGCGACTAATAACTACACATGTATTGAATAGTGTTTGAAAACATTGTGTCTATAGGAGAAATCATTAACAATTTCTTCTTTTACTGCAGTGTTTGCAAAAGTCGCCTGCTGCAGATGCACTTTAATTCTTCTGTATGTGGGAAAGGGTTAAGATTCTCTTGCTAAATAAACATTTCCTGTAAATCAGTGGTAGAGAACTATGAAAAGATTGAGACCAATAAAATTGAAAACTTATGTTTGAAAATATAACTTTTGAAAACAGCTGAAAAACATTCTGTCAAAAGGAGAAATTGCTGATTATGATTTTTTTCCGTTTTACCACAATGTTTCCTTCTAGATATTCTTCAAAAGTTGTATTCATTTCAGAAAAGGTTAACCCTTTCCCTCATACAACAATTCTGCAGCAGACGACTTTAAACATATTTTGACAAAAAGTGGAAAATCTCTAAATTGAATGGATAACCTATGACTAAAAGTGGAAAACATTGTGGCAAAAGGAGAAATTGCACGTTTCAAAAAGTCGTCTGCTGCAGAGGCGTCAGAAAGCGCCTATATGAGGGAAAGGGTTAAGTATAATATACAGCAATTTTATAGAAGGTTACTTAGTATGTTTCAGAAAAATCCAGAAAAGTCTAGTGTTAACATTTGCATGTGAATATGTTTAGTTACCTGTACTGGGTAGTTGTTAGAAATCATTAACTCCTCTCTTGAACCATTTCGAAAATTAGGTTTTAGTAAACTCTGGATTCTCTTGAAATGTCTGCATGTCAAGCCTGTCAGAATCATCATCAGTAAATATCTTTTTGGCAGCTCCAGACTGGAAGGCTTTTCTTTTCAATTAATGCAGATTTCAATGATTTTTAGATGTGTAGTTGTATTAACCCTTTCCCTCATACGACAATTTTGCAGCAGACGACTTTGAACATATTTTGTCAAAAAATAGAAAATCTCCATAATTGAATGGATAACCTATGACTAAAAGGGGAAAACATTGTGGCAAAAGGAGAAATTGCACGTTTTGTGCAATTTCTTCTTTTGTCACTATGTTTTCAAAAAGCTGTCTGCTGCAGAGGCGTCAGAAAGCGACTATATGAGGGAAAGGGTTAAACCTTTTTCACCTGCAGACACATTTTGATGCATCTGTAGCAGGAGACTTTGTGAAAACATTGTGAAAACATGAGAAATTGCTCATAATTAACAGTTCTTTCTTCAGCCACAATGTTTTCAACTGTATTCAATTATACTTTCTTTTATAGAGATATTCTGTATTTTTACAACAATATTTTCAAATTAGTTTGCGGATTATGTAGGTTTATGGTAAGGACCAAATTTAGTTTGGATTTCGATTCTGTCAGATTATACTAAGCAGAGTTATTGCCCTTGAAATTTTCATAGTTTTATAGATAGTGCAATTTAGGAGATGTATGCAAGAGGTGGCATTCATGTAATATTAACACATTTCTAGTTATACAATGGTTTCAAAAAATATTCAGCTGCAAAGTCATATAAATGAGATGTTATCTATCTTTAACCCTTTTCCACGTAAAGCATATCTGCAGCCGACGACTTTGAAGATATTTAGTAAAAATTATGGAAAATCTCTATAAATGAAAAAAATGACTACTGAAAACATTTGAAACCATTGTGGCAAAAGGAGAAGTTGTTTGTATAAAGCAGTTTCTCTTTTTTTCACAATGATTTCAAGTGCTGTCTGCTTCAGATGTGTCAACATGCGTCTATAGTAGGAATTGGCAGGATTTATTTTTGGACGGCACCACTGAGGTATCATCTATTGTAGTGTGGCATTTCGAAAAGCATACATCAATTACATACATTTCAATGCATCTGTAGCAGAAAAGTAATTCAAATCATTTATAGAGATTTTGTATGCATCGAAAGGGAAGTACAGGAACTTTGATTATTCAACATGCAAAAATAATTCAAATCATTTATAGAGATTTTGTATGCATCGAAAGGGAAGTACAGGAACTTTGATTATTCAACATGTAAAAATAATTCAAATCATTTATAGAGATTGTGTATGCATCGAAAGAAGGTACAGGAACTTTGACTATTCAACATGCAAAAATAATTCAAATCATTTATAGAGATTTTGTATGCATCGAAAGGGAAGTATAGCAAGAACTTTGACTATTCAACATGCTGTATTCTCATTTTTATGTACTTGCAGATTCTGTTTGGAGATGATAACTACATGTATCTCTTTGTTGGGGATGGAGGAATGGCTGGGGATACACTGAAAGCTGGCCAAGATTTGTAATTATAACCACTCCTAAATCTTTAACCCTTTCCCATTTACAACACATCTTTAACCCTTTCCCATTAACAACACATCTTTAACCCTTTCCCACATACAACACATCTTTAACACTTTCCCATTTACAACACATCTTTAACACTTTCCCATTTACAACACATCTTTAACCCTTTCCCATTTACAACACATCTTTAACCCTTTCCCATTAACAACACATCTTTAACCCTTTCCCACATACAACACATCTTTAACACTTTCCCATTTACAACACATCTTTAACACTTTCCCATTTACAACACATCTTTAACCCTTTCCCATTTACAACACATCTTTAACCCTTTCCCATTTACAACACATCTTTAACACTTTCCCATTTACAACACATCTTTAACCCTTTCCCATTTACGACACATCTTTAACCCTTTCCCATTTACAACACATCTTTAACACTTTCCCATTTACAACACATCTTTAACACTTTCCCATTTACAACACATCTTTAACCCTTTCCCATTTACAACACATCTTTAACCCTTTCCCATTTACAACACATCTTTAACCCTTTCCCATTTACAACACATCTTTAACCCTTTCCCATTTACAACACATCTTTAACCCTTTCCCATTTACAACACATCTTTAACCCTTTCCCACATACAACACATCTTTAACACTTTCCCATTTACAACACATCTTTAACCCTTTCCCATTTACAACACATCTTTAACCCTTTCCCACATACAACACATCTTTAACCCTTTCCCATTTACGACACATCTTTAACCCTTTCCCATTTACAACACATCTTTAACACTTTCCCATTTACAACAAATCTTTAACCCTTTCCCATTTACAACACATCTTTAACACTTTCCCATTTACAACACATCTTTAACACTTTCCCATTTACAACACATCTTTAACCCTTTCCCATTTACAACACATCTTTAACCCTTTCCCATTTACAAAACATCTTTAACCCTTTCCCATTTACAACACATCTTTAACCCTTTCCCATTTACAACACATCTTTAACCCTTTCCCACATACAACACATCTTTAACACTTTCCCATTTACAACACATCTTTAACCCTTTCCCATTTACAACACATCTTTAACCCTTTCCCACATACAACACATCTTTAACCCTTTCCCACATACAACAATCGGTTCTTGGAACGTTACAACATCTCCGTTATGGACTTACATTAACCCTTTCCCACATACAACAATCGGTTCTTGGAACGTTACAACATCTCCGTTATGGACTTACATTAACTCTTTCCCACATACAACAATCGGTTCTTGGAACGTTACAACATCTCGGTTATGGACTTACATTAACTCTATCCCACATACAACAATCGGTTCTTGGAACGTTACAACATCTCCGTTATGGGCTTACATTAACCCTTTCCCACATACAACAATCGTTCTTGGAACGTTACAACATCTCCGATATGGACTTACATTAACCCTTTCCCACATACAACAATCGGTTCTTGGAACGTTACAACATCTCGGTTATGGACTTACATTAACTCTTTCCCACATACAACAATCGGTTCTTGGACCGTTACAACATCTCCGTTATGGGCTTACATTAACTCTTTCCCACATACAACAATCGGTTCTTGGAACGTTACAACATCTCCGTTATGGGCTTACATTAACTCTTTCCCACATACAACAATCGGTTCTTGGAACGTTACAACATCTCCGTTATGGGCTTACATTAACTCTTTCCCACATACAACAA